>JAZAYU010000057.1:0-352055 GCA_038501625.1 Corbicula japonica
AAGCAATGAGAAGACGGAAACGTGATGCTGGCGGTGAAATAACCGCGAATTTCATTTTTCGCGTTTTTTAAATAACATTTCAAAATGTTATTACGGACTCATTTTTTTCACTGTTTACATCGTTTTTTTATGTTTAATATGTTAGTACATGAATATTATTTACTTACAAAATGATATTTGGTCTCTGAAGGTACTGATATCCAATTAAAGCAGCTCACCCCTCATTTTGTGAGAAGAAAAACGCGCATTACACAATTTAAATATTATTTGCGAGCTTGTTATATGCAATAATATTATGTTTTATACATCATTATCTCGGGTATTAATTTAGCTTTGAAAATAAGTCAAAATAAAATGATTATATTAAAACAGGAGCGTAGCAGTCATCGGAAACCTAATGTCGCTGATTTTGCTTTCTTATATTAGGAATTCATATTCTTTTAATTTTCTGTTACTGATTCATCATATAATCGCAGTCAGTGAACAGTTATTACAATTCTTATGTTTTACATAAAGTGAAAATATAATGTGAAGACCACAGTAACTGAAGGCAGATTTAACTGTAACAGTTGATATTATTGCATCATTTAAAAGCTTACATCTTTGTCTTCAACATTTCGGTATTATTTTGCATTTTTCGTGTCATTTTATTTAACTTACCATTTAGATAAACATAAAATGGACCTTAACCTCTTACATGTACATAGCAGAGAAAGAAATGCACAATTTAAAGTACATTTTAAATAAGTTTTCATTGCATTCCTTATATTTAACCTGTTCCTCAGCTGAACTTTTAGAGCTGATGAGGAATGCTCATTTTCATACATGATTTTAGTATGGTGTGATATGTGCACGTTAACATTTGCATTAAGAATAAAAAAAGATCTCATTAAAAGTATATACACATCATTTATAATTTTAATATATATATATTCATATAGACAGTTCAATTAATTGAATAGTAAAAACATTGGACAGCAATATATTCTGTAATTATTTTGTTAAAACAACAACATTTCAGTTAGTCGTAAATTAACTGTATTGTGTTTTTTTTTCAAAACTGCAGTAAACACATGAATTTAAATAACCAAAATTAAATGCATCTTAGCGTCCATAGATGAATTACACCGAGCAGCGCATTCAGTTATGTGGTGAAATAATGTTGGCGAAAGAATGAGAATTTTGAAATGGTAAAGTAATTATAATTTCCCTTCTAATAATATTATTTGCTTTTGTTTTATACACATTCAAAATTAATTATTATTATGGCTACCAAAAGTACATTTACTGTGTAGAGAATTAATGTTCGCAGCAAAAACAATAATCTAGTGGCATGCATGTGCATCTACTCGTATTATTCTGGGCTGATAAATTCCTAAGGCTTTTTTGTATTTAATATATTTATGTTTTGAATAAATCTTAATTAAAATATATGACCTAACATGCGCATACAATTGAAGTTCTGTGAATTCCATCATGCATGTATCTGTATAAGTGAGACTGAATTGTGAGGCTTTATATACAGGTAAACACAGGTAAGAAATATGTGGTGATATATATACTAACCCACCAGCCACAGGTCATTTTTCGAAGAAGTCATGGTTGTTTCAAGTAATGGTATAAAGGGAACTAACTCTTTTACATGTATATATAATTTCCTTCTCATACCAAGTTATTATGTATATATATATATATATATATATATATATATATATATATATATATATATATATATATATATATATATATATATATATATATATATATACTAAGAAATGTGGTAAGTTACGGGTCTAATTTCGATATTACACCTTTATGTGAGGTGCTATAAAGTAATGGGGTATATATGGTACCCCGTAATTTTCAATGCCATTTCTATGCATATTCGGACTTCTTAAGTACGATAAACTTTATTCCCGTAACACGGTTTATTATCGAAATTTATTTTCGGTCTATAAAAAAAAACCCGAAATTTTTTTTTATCATAAACCAAATTTTTGTATTACAGCTTATAGTACTTACAAGGTCAGATAGTGCATAGAAATGACATTTAATTAGCGGGGTACCATATATACCCCGTAACTTTTATAGAACCACACATATAGGTATAATATCGAAGTAAGACCCGTAACTTACCACATTTCTTAGTATATATATACAACCCCTGATTAAGGTTTATTACAGAGACCCCATATCTGACGATATTTCTGTATATATATATATATATATATATATATATATATATATATATATATATGACTCATTACCAAATAGATTGTTTTCTATCTCAAGCTTTTCAGATATTACATTCATTTTTTTTTCGTTTATTTTTTTCTAAGGATTACAAATTACCATCATATATAATTATGTTTATTTATGAATAATAAACATAAAATGAATTGATTTTTCAATAATGTTAGCAGTGCAACCAATTTATGTTAATAAAATATTTTATTTTGTCGTATTTCAAATTTCAAAAAGTTTCTTTTTTTTCACGTATATACTTCATTTTTTAAAATCAAACTTGCTTGGCGGTGCAAGCATCATTTAACCATAACAAGGCGTTAAATCTAATGTGTAGGCCGGCTTATTGGTTCGTTTTATTATATATAGTTTTTAAAATATCGCCGATGTTGTTGTGTTTTCTATAGAGATGGGAACGAGTAGCAAAATCGATACTTGGCTACTGTGTCCACTAAGTAAATAAATTATGACATTTTCAATCTTGCGATTATTTACCTTGTGACACTAGTATATCAGACGGGTTAACAAAAAAGCAACATATGCATATCAGGAATCGCCACACTCAAAAAACACAGCCTCCCCACGCAGCGAAAAAGAAGAGAGGAAGATAGAGAGAGCGCATGTTTTATATATGTATGTCAATTCAAATAGGACGCCACAAACAATTAATAAACAAGAGAACCTTTGGGGATACCGCCTTGGAACGGTCAGTGGCAAAACAAATTGCCACTGGGGGTTTAAACCAGGTTCTAGGGTGCACCAACCTCACACTTGCCCCAACAGGTTCTCGTATCACAAAACAAGTACAAATTGTCTTGGTGAAATAACTCCAACCCACCCATCAGCTCAACAATGTTGCATGCAAAAGCATACAAACATATAAACATAAGAATTTAATAGCATTGCAAAGCCAAAGGGCGGGTACTCAATGATCTTTCCGAGACCAGAGCACCTGGAGTAAAATCAGCAAGAACACGATGACAGGGATAAAAGAAACAAATCGAGCTTTTAGGTTCTTTTAAGAAAAGATTTCCCCATAAACTTTCATAAACTCTTACACCCCTGCCACCGTCGTGCAACCAAAGAGGTAAGCATAATGATCAACTGTTGATGGGTTAATCACCAGGCCTGCAGAGCGCTGTAAAATATCATGTTGGTAACCTTTCTTTTTAAATTTACAGATGGTTTTTACGAATAACCGGGAGAAATTAACATCGCCTTTTATCTTCTTAAGTTTATAAATTAAATCTCCATAAAAAACTGGCTGTGAAATTCCTTGTTGCAATAGTGATTTTAAACTGCAGCTGTATTTATGAATTAGATCTGGATATCGGCGATAAAACTTGCAAAATGTTTTCCTTAATTTGTGATACCGATAACCTTGTTTTAAAAGTTTTTCTGTAATGCAAAGATTACGTTCATTGAAATCATTCACATCGTTGCAAGCTCTTGAAAAGCGAACAAGCTGTGAGATATAAACCCCGTAAGAAGTTGCACGAGGAACATCGCCGTCTAGAAACGGAAAATTTACTATATTAAAATTAAAATCATCTCTTTTATCATAAATTTTAGTAGTGACGTAACCATTTTCGATGGATAGATTTAAATCAAGGAAGTTTGCTTGCTTTTCTGAAGTGTTCGCTTTGTTAAGCTGTAGTTCTTTAGGATAAATCTTATTAACCAGTGATGGAAAATGGTTATTATCTATATTTAATAAATCATCAAGGTACCTCGAGGTGTTGTTAAAAACTGTAATAATATCATCTTGATGTTCGGTAGAAAGAGATAACATGAAATCTCTTTCATAACAGTATAAAAACAGATCAGCAACAAGGGGTGCACAATTAGTACCCATTGGAATGCCTATTACTTGTTTATAAATAGAGGTACCAAATCTCAAATAAATATTATCCAATAAAAATGTGAGCGCCTGGATAAGGTCTTGACAGGTCCATGAAGTATAATTATCATAAGAACCATCTGTAAAGAATGCCCTATGTTCATTACAAGCAATAAATGTTTTATTTTTAACAAACCAGGATATGTGTTGATGTTTCTGGGGACAATCGTTTCGCCCTGCCGATCTATGGGTTGGTTAGTCGAGATTAAGAAGACACTATACGAAGTCGATAAGATCACGATAGGGGGTCCTGCAAAACGCGATGCGAAATCCCGACACGCATCTTTTATCGCGTTTTTAAGTGATCTATTGCGCAACCATAGAGTACAAAATGGAGAACGGGCAGGTTAGGAGTATTAAGTAGTTGTTTTTCTTCTCTTGTTTCATGGCGATTATAACAATGTTGAACATAAGAGTTTAGAATTTAAAAAAAAGTTATTTAAATGATATATTCATTTCATCGTGTTTAAATATCATCATCATCATCATCATCATCATCATCATCATCATCATCATCATCATCATCATCATCATCATCAAAGTCTGCAACAGCAGCAACTGCAGATTCTGCAATAAAGTTTATTTAAATTATTAAGTTCCTTTGGTCTCTTATTAATTATCAAGTCAAACATCAAAAAGAAAAAAATAACGTGTGATGACTAGGGATTATGATGATGATGATGATGATGATGATGATGATGAACTTATCGACTTCGTATAGTGTCTTCTTAATTTCGACTAACCAACCCATAGATCGGCAGGGCGAAACGATTGTCCCCAGAAACATCAACACATATCCTGGTTTGTTAACCCGTCTGATATACTAGTGTCACAAGGTAAATAATCGCAAGATTGAAAATGTCATAATTTATTTACTTAGTGGACACAACAAATTTTAAAACATAAGAGTTTAAATAGTTAAGATAATGTCATTTTGTACAACCATAACATTTTGCGAAGTATTATTATAAGGATATTAAAATGATAATTCCGTACAAATATATTCTTAAGGTGTAATAGGTGCTAATTTGTATTTATTAAGATCAGCTATTAATGAAAATTCGCCGAAAAGAAAGCGCTTACTTCCTTTTGGAATAGAGCACAGTTTTAAGTTTGTTACCCTTCTGATATACTAGAGTCACACGGTAAATAATAATTTTATTGCATGATTAACAATACAATTTCATACATAATTTATTTATTTAGTGAACACAACACATTTAAAAAAATTAAATTAGTTAAATAGTTAAGAAAGTGTCATTTTGTAAAGACATAACATTCCGCGGCGTATATAAGGATATTATTGAGATAATCGCCCTACACGTGAATATTCTTTTGGTGTTATCGGTGCTATGAATGTATTCATTAAGAAAAGCAGTTAATGAAAAAAGTGCACGCTTTCTTTTCGGAATAGAGTATAGTTTTAAGTTTCTTTTTTATAAACATTCCTTCATCTGGGGTGGAATCCAGCGGGAAAGGGAGGGTTAATAAATGTAGTTAGTGGTATAGTTAAAAACTGTTCGACCATGCGATTCCGAAAGAATACCGATGACTCTCATACATGCATTCTCGATTAAAGCAGAGTATTAACTTATTTTATTAGACCCGAAAAAAATGTTAATGTACATCTGAAAAGCAGGCAGTTGAAAACCATTCATTTATCTTGTATATACGAACTTTCGTTAACATAAGAAAACCAAAAAAGTAAACTTGCAAAGAAACAATTGGACGACATTTGACATTTAGTAAACAAATTAATAATTCTTCAATCAAAATTTACTCTATATTCAAATTTACAAAAAATTCAAAGATATCTAATTATAAGTTATCATCTCAATACGTATTGTCACATAAACTGCTAAAACGAAATCAAGAGACGCATTAATCATTAACTAACTAAATTCCAGATTTCCACATTCCTACAATATTAAGTTTCGTTACTAAAACAATGATGATGATGTGTTTGAACAGTATCAAGCATTAAACACAATATATTTACTTGTACACTTCCATTACCTCATTTAAATCCCGTTTGTAATTATGATGAGTGATATAAAATTTAATTTTCAATATTTAGAAAGCTTTTTATGTTGTTAAAAAGTCCAAAAATACTAAGATGTAGATTAATAGCTAATCAATATTTCCCTCTAAACAGGAATTATCCAAAAATTATGAGCAATGACATTATGGTGTTATAGTAAATTCAATTTTAACCTAACTAGTGCGCCAAAAGACGGAAGTACCGAGGTTAATTCAAACTAATAAAATAATTAAATCACCAAATTCAGTTATTTTGACTTTAGATTCTTATCGCAAATCAAATTATTCCGATATTAAAATGATGAACAAATCATCAATTATTACAACTCCGCCCCACGAATCACGTTCTCGCGTTACTGTGTTGCTTTTTTTCTATTGGTTGATGTTAATAAAGGAGGCGTTTCTTTTCAAAAGGCGACCAGGGTGCTATAGATTAGGGACGATGGTCAGTTTTGGAATCGAAAGTCCCTCTGTCATACATACACTAGTTAACTAATTCACTTCTGGAGGCGACGAACATATCGATTGATATGTCCGAGAGTTTGTACATGTATTAGTATTTTTAAAACCAAAAATACCACAAGGAGTGAAACCGATTCTTTCAAATCGCAAGACAGCTCGATTTATCACACACGCGAGTTTAGTGAAATAAATAACACGAGCCTGTTTCGTGAAATAAATTAAAAAATACTACTAGGCTTAGGTATGTTCAAGTCGAATTTCTAAAAGTCGTTTATTTTGAAAACTCAATAATTTCTTATTTCCATTCGTTTAATAAAACATGTCATAAGTCTTTGAAATGTTTTATACATGCTTTGCAATCAATGACATCGAAAAATGATATTTAATCACATATGTGTCACCTGAACAGGGTCAACATCGTTCACTTCTCAGAAATAGCCTAATGTATTTAAAAGCAAACGGTGAAGATCCTGATCAGACGACACGGATTTGCCGCCTGGTCTGGATGTGCACTGTTTGCTAATGGATAACAGCCGTGTCCCATGAAATAAAGAATTATAACAGTAGCAATTATATACAACAACAAGGTTATCGGTCAAAATAATAAAACGCGAGTATATTTCTTTATAGTTTTATTAAACTGTTATTGTGCAAGTATTGTTTGATTTATATAAAATTTCCATGTTCATCGTGTTTTTATTCATGCGTTAAATTCAATTAAATTCTTGTTACATATAGTCGTTATCTAACATTAATAGATTAAACATAATAATTTACATTTCAAAACTTTATAATAGTCGGAATAAATTATTACAAATAGTGCAGTTATGGGAAATAGTACAAATAGTCATAGAAATATAGATAGAAAACAAAAAAATGCAGAAGCAGAGTGATCGAGTTTTAACAGGTATTTGAGAAATGGAGTTATGAACACGTGCCATTAATGAGAATTTCTCAATTCGGTTTGACTCCGATCATTAAATTAGAGATGTAAAATGTAATACGTTTCTTGTCAAAACTGATAATTTTCTACCGTGCTGAAAACGGTAGCTATCAAAAATGATGATTGTCTGTTAAAAGTATGCTATTAAACTTTTTTGTAAAGCGGGAGCTTAACTTTAGCGGATCGGAAGGGTATGCTACTATGCTGAAAAAATGATAGCTAACACAAAAATGACGATTTTCTGTTGTTTTGTCGAAGTACTTGTACTTAATTTTAAATATTCCCTGTGTTTCATATTTTTAAAGTATATTTTGATACTTAGTTTAATAATTGATAATCTTTAATTCTCTGTAAGCGGTTGACACTTTTATTACCGATAAGATCTAGATATCCCTTAAAATTGTCATGGTTACATTGCCCGAGGCAGATAAATTATCGGAATTTTAGGAAATCTACATCCGTACGCATATTCAACCTCGACCTCATATTAAGAAAAAACTTATTTAAAAATACGAGCGAAGGAATACCATTCATTATTAAAGATCACCTAAATGCATTTTAGATCTAAAGTTTTATATTGGACACATGTACTTAGCAAATGACAACCTTGTACGGGAATATCTGACTCAAATATTGTTAACAGAATTTATTAGTTATTGATTGTTATCAATAATTAAAGTGAACTTGATATGAATACAGAAACTTAATATGTGTTCTTTCGTGCCGACGGACGCTCGGCGGATTTAACACTGAAATAATTTTCCGCATTGGTTGGGATCTTTTAAAACTAGCTTGGTAAGAAAAGAAAATCGTATATTTCGTTGAATACAAGAAAATCAATAATAACAAAAACATCACCATAAAAAATTAATACAACAATTCTTTGTAGTGGACACATCATTTACACGCCTTCGCTATTTCCCGCGTACATGGAGTCCCTAATAGATAAAAGTTCTAATTGGTAACGAGTCCTTTATCGCAAAAAGTAAACGTTATGGGGAATGTGTCTTGTTTTCATTAATGCGCATCAGGTTTCATTTGACAGCAGGGGTGAAAATTATTACTTTATTGCATAATTGAAATGCCACCTTTTTTCATTTCACTAAACCGCGAATTCAAGTTAACGCCCCAGGCCCAAGCAAGTCGATAATCGATAAATTGCAATAGCAACGCAACTTCTTTAAACACGAAGTATATTTCGTGTTGAAGGAAGTTGCGTTTCTAATTACTTTCACAAGTTATATTTATAGTCAAAGAAATAAGAAGCGCAACTTCATTAAACACGAAATATATAAATCCAGATATATTTCCTGTTTAAAACAGTTGCGTTTCTAATGTGTTTAATTTAAAGTATATATTGGCTCAATTTTTGCCGTTACAAAATTCAGTAAAGCATAACTTAAACCTCAAAACAGAATTCGCAATAAAAATAGGAGAGCGCAATAACTATTTTCTATGTGAAGGTAATATCAATAAAAAGTTATCTATCACAATTTTATCAGTTTGCACATATTTTTTTTTATTTTTAAATTAAGATAACGACCATAGTTTAAACGGGGGCGGATCACTGATTTTACAAAACATTAAATAGAATATACTGTGGCGGATCGGGAAAGTGTTCAGTGAGGTTGTTTGATCCCTTCTTTTTTGAGGAGGGATGGGGGCAGCAATGTTTTATATTCATCGAGATTCTGTAAGAATGTTGGAAGTTATTAATATCATGCAACTGCCTCAAACGAACCCCATTTCCAGAAATCCTACATCCAACCTTGAATATGTATGATGCTGAGGTAGTTAACTTTTAATCTCAAAACAGAATATCACAGTATACTTCAAAATTTGTTCTATACGTTAATGCGCGTGTTGTCAGCGTCGTCACAATAATAATTGTTATTGTAATAATAATGATCATCTTTGGCTTGGTTATTAAATTGCAACTCAATTTCAGAATGATTTTTTAAAATTTGTTCCAGAAAACATAAAATCACTTAGAGATAAAGCACTTACAATAAAATCTTTAAAAATGTGATTTAACTTTTAGGACCTGTTCCGCATTCAAAGAAAACCGTATCATACATGTAACATAAAAGCCCCAAATAGAATAATGGAGACCAGTCTCACATGTCAGCAATCCGATGATAAGTTAACCTGTCTAAGAATTGACAAATGGAAATTCGCGAGCATAGACTGTTTTTCTTTCTCATTGTTATACATTTGGAGCTTCTTATTAATATGTATTTTCATGTATCGCAGAGTTGTGATCTCTCCGGAAACGAGCGAGAGCTCGCGCAAATATTATCACGCGAAAAGAAGTTTCAACTAGATGATCGCTAACCCGGTTACTGAATTTCCAACCTTAAGTATATTTGATTTTACAAGAAATTTATTCCGAGTCTTAGTTTTATGCATACAATTTTACCACGTTATTCAGATTAGCTATCTCTTAAGCTTACACAATTGCGTAATGTAATAAACACCATCAAGCCATTTCTGAACAAATAAAGTCCTATTCCAACATCAAATTAACACCAGAAGCATTAAGCCAGTCTACATCCTTCCATACATACATCTTTCTCAATGCAGTAGGGCAGAAAATAGACTGGCTACCATTACATTTTGTTAGGATGCATACAGCTATAAAAAGACAAACAAACTTATTATAAGACCGGAATAATTAGGATAGTGCAGATTATAATAATCATAGAAAATAGATAATACGGAAAAAAGCATTTAAGAAAAAGAGTGATCGGGTTTTAACAGAGGAAGTTATTTGTTCATCATTTGCGGAAGATCTTTTTCGGGCCTAAATAATGCGTCTTACAAAGAAAACCCTCTAGGAACCGCTCGTTAAACTGTTACTCTCTTGCAGTGGCACTTTTGAAGTGGCACCCACACTAGCAATGATCTTTGTAGCCAGGCTTTATGTTTCATTCACGGAGAAGAAGCAGTAATACGAGTATATGCCAGTTACTAAATAAGAAATGGAACTATGGACATTTGTTATTAGTGATATATTCGCAATTCGGTTTGACATCGATCAATATTTCAGATGTGAAAAATATTACCCATTAAAGACAGAATAAATTGCTGCACATATTTTGTAAGCGGTTTGATAATGTTATAACTGTTAAGATGGCCATATCCCTTCAAGTTATCATGGTAGTGTTTGCTTGAGGCAGATAATTTATCGGAATTTGAGGGATTTTACAAGCGTATTAATATATTAAACTTAGAACTAAATTTAAAAATTAGCAGAAAAAACGTTCATTATAGGATTATCTGAGCTGCATTATTATTCGTAGAAATAAAGATTTATATTGAACATTTACTTAGCATGTGAAAACCCTGACACAAATGTTATTTACAGAATTAAATAGACGAATTAATAATAAAATTGAACTAAAGAAATAAATACAGAGAGTGTATTCGCGTTCTTTACCGCCGACGGAAATCCGACGGATTTAACCCTGTTATAGAATGAATATTGGTATTTTACCAAAAATAATTTCAGCTACTAAGTCAACGACTAAGTCGGTAAGTGTTTATACACGAGCAATCTAAAACTTTAGCCGGTTGCGCGGCTGCGCTGCGCTTTGCTGATATAAGTCCGTAAATTCATTAACCAATAACCTGACGATTTATTTATATGAATGAACAGCCGTATTTAAATAAAAAATATCTTTATAGTAATTTATTTAATAATGTCCCGTGTATATTATAGATAGTCAATTATGAAATTAAATATCCAAATGATTTTGACAATAAATGGTTTTGAATTATGCAACACAATAGATATTGAATATAGATGTAAGTTGTTATCTTTTACTTAAATAAAAAACATGTATTCAACATTTAAGCCAGCTACCTTATTTCAGCATGGTAGCAAATTAGAAAAAATACTGGATTTCCAGTGAACAAAATAACTTTTATCCTTGAAATTAGCGTTCAAATGACTGATAAGATGTCTAAATAAAAATATATTTTGTTCTTCATTGCGCCATGGTAATCAAGAACAGCTCGCATGTTCATTACACATATATGTTCATTAAAAGCCGTTTTAAAATGTAACTTATTTAGAAAGTTAAACATACGAAACACGTTTATAAGTTAACACTAATAAATTACATTTGTGCAAATAATCTCTGAATTGTATGAGACCACCATTCTTAAGTTTTATTAGCATAAGTAATATTTTAGCCCTGAATAATGTTTTAATGTTGGGTTATATTCTCCATGAAAACATTTTTAATTCGTTAACGGGGTATCTAATCTGAAGATTAATTAAACTTATTAACATCTTTAAAATAATTAAAAAACTCATCATTTTAAAGCGTTATTTTTCTTAATAAGGACATTTTAATTCAAAGAAAGGTAAAGACCACTTTCCCAGCGATCGCTTATCAAGCGATAAGTGAAACTCCGCCTGCAACATCGAGTGCGCATGCGTGAAAGATAACTTTCACAGGTCAGTTCAAAGATAATACGCGCTTAATAAAAACATTTTGCTGAAAATCTCAAGATTAAAGGGAAGATTTATATACTGAGCGAAAATGTGAAATAGGATGATATCAATGCATGGCTGATATAGTATTGTTTTCTGCCGTATCTTCCCAATCAGTACCAATTTATTCAAATATATGCATTCTATAAGTACATCTCAATGTCTTTTTAATTAATGTTATAAGTTTAGTTTATAGAAGCAGCACAACTGCACCGTGAGGTTTTATTTCTTCACTCGCTTTTATTCAAATGTATGGGATCTGTTTGTTTTGTCAGATATAAGCTTTGAAATGTATTATTATAAGTAGTAGTATAAAGATTTAATCCAACTATAATACACTGAAAACTAAATCTAAATCACTTTAAGAAAAGCAACCACAGAAAAAAAAGCAGCGAATTTTATTTCAATCATCATTTGGTATTTTACGGAAACGTTTTCACAAAGAAATAGTTTATACATACTTTTACATTTTAGACATATGTTTAATATTTTTTAATGTAAAACGGCGCCACCGTATTACATAAAGCGAGCGAAAATCGCTACAATCCTTACTATCAAAACGGAAATTGATCCAATTAAAATTCACTCGAAATAGCTATGAATAATGAAGTTAGAAGTAGTTAACTTTTCTCATTTGTTATTTACAATGAATAACACATAATATAAAATGTTGTCTCGCATTCTTAATACTAAAATAAACCTAGTTTTTGTTTTAAATTGGCCACTTACATGCTAACAATAGATAATAATTTTAAAATCAACATTTCTCAGAACTATGTACAGCGAAACTCCGCTATTAAGTTTTGAATTGGGACTGAAATTGGGACTAAAATTGGTAAAATATTCGGTGCTCTACATTTGTGTTCTCAATTTCAGTGTGATCTTTATGGGAGCTTTCACTGTTACAGTATTGATCATTCAAGCTACAGCTTTGATACTGGTACTAAAATTGCTTGTCAAATTAAATTACTGCAGTATCATTATATTTTGCGGGGACGAATTTTCGCACATACTCCGTAAAACAAATTCGCGGTGGCATGAATTCGCGCAACTGTATTTTCCTAAAAAGAAACACTGTTAAATGGTTTGATTTCGCAGGGGTTGAATTTGGCGCTCTTGCCACAGCGCGAAATACGCGAAAATTGAACCCGCGCGGAATTAAATGATTTAACTGTACACCACTGCCATTAGTTCAATAATTAACAATGCAGTGAATTTATTTATTTTCTATGGATTCTAAATTTCGTGTGCAGGTCGATTCACGTACATGTAAATTTACCAAAAAACCACTTAATTTTCTGCCCCCCAAAAGAATGCTTTTACATGTACATTAAGTTGAACACAAATTTTATAGCAGACATAACTGACGAAATTACGGTTAATGTTGACAGGGCAATTTAAGTACTGTCTTTGCTCGATCTTAAAAATATATGTTGTCAAAATAATTAATGAAAAGAATTTAACTACTAGCATATTCTGACATGTAGCACTACTTTTAATTCAAATTAGATGTTGTAACAGGTCTCTATTGACCTAGTAATGATCTTACTAGCCAGGAATATTAAAACTGGTGTAAAAGACTACTCCAAGACAAAATCAAAAGAGAACCATAACAAATTATTAAACTATTATTCTATTTTCTTGAATCGATGTCTCTCTTCGTGAGATATCCATGTAAAGGTTTGTGAACTTGAATTCGCTTGAAAACAACTTCACGCGCACACCGCTATATCTGAAACTAAACGATGTATCGTCCGGTGTCGCGATAGCGGTTGCGAACAGGTTGCGCACACTGCCAAGGGACTGCCCAACTTGAGTCGCCCGCTCAGATTTATTTTCATTGTATGAACTGCTATATAGAGATGGATCGTGGACTAAACGTTGGTGGCAAACATCGCTTAAGAGATACAAAAATAGATGTTCACGCAACAACTGCAAATTCTCGTTATAATTGTAGTAATACGGTCTATTTAACCACTTGTCGCATCAATGGGTTTGAACGGTTAAGAATGCACAATGGCAATAGATTTGCGCACTCTGCATGTGACCTACAATGATGCGCCATTTGTATTTGTAAATAAAGTGCTAGTCTGGTACCATTTTAATGGATCAGTTGATTTCGACTTGCTAAATGCTTTAGGATGAAAAAAAGGAAACTCTCGAATGCCAAAATGAACTTAAAAATAACTTGACACACATACTTTAATTAATATCTTCATTTTACATGCGTTAAGCTAAGTTATAGCAATAAAGAAAAATCGCTAGATTTAAAAATCCTTTATTTACATCTTAACACGAAATTAACCGATACACACAGCATCAATTTAAATGTCCACGTTAGTAATACATGTATGATAATGGCAACAATATGCGAGTTCTTTTGTCTGACAAATTAATAAAATATGTGATATTTGAAATTGTACGTTTGGCTTGGAATTTCTGCGTCCGGTTAATAGATTATTATTATTATTATTATTATAATTATTATTATTATTATTATTATTATTATTATTATTATTATTATTATTATTATTATATTTTTGTCAGTATTATATTATATGGACTTTAATTAAAAACTGCGATGACGATTTCATATGCCTTTATAATAAAAAGTTATTGAATATTAAAATAATGTATGTATATTGATGAATGTCAGGTAAGACTGATTGATCGGAAAAAGTCTGCATTGTTTCATAAGTGGAATTTCCGAATGGAATGAATCCTATCGGAAAATAAGCAACAAATTCCACTGGGAATGATTCCGATCGGAATTAGTATATGTAGAGAAATTCCGATCGGAAAATGTTTTTTCGGAATGTTTCCTATCGGAATTTTCCGACAGGACTGATTCCGATCGGAACCGTGAAATTCCGGCGGGAAAAACATGTTTTCCTATCGGAAGGATTTTCGTTCCGATCGGAATGACATGTTTTTTAACTATGTTTTTCGGCAATATTTCTGTTAATTTTCAAAGTTCCACAATGAAAATTTCCAAATTAAGAGTTGAAGTTACAAGCTTTCGAATGATGTATAATAAAGCTGCTTTGCTTTTAAAATGAAAAAAAAGTTTTCGGAAAATATAATATTCCGAAAATTCACAGGATCGTGTTAATAAATCTATACTATTAGTAATTCTCGTACCATTTCCCCCTTTTTTCTACATCACCTGCAATTTGTGAATTTTTGTTTGTGAACCATATCATGTGTGAATATGTTATCTATTATGAATTGTATACTCAAGTACCTGTGTTTAATGGTTTGAGTTAATAAAGTATTGTTCTGTTTTGTTCTGTAGATGTATTTTTGCCTTGTAATCCACAAAGCAATCAACTCTAATATAGATAAATTTCAATACTATTATCTTATACTTTTTAAACGAATGCGATGAAAGATTATGCAGTATAAGTCATCAAGATGTAAACCATCTATTAACCTTTATTTTCTCAAAGAAAAGACATTAAACCGATTCGCAGGAAATAACTCATTTACATTCATTAACAATAGTTTGACAGGAGTTTGTCTCTTTATAAATACTTAATCATTTATTCACGTTATTATGTAAATAAATATTTCTTCTGCAGAAACGACAGCTTATATAGAACTCAGATGCGATTTGATACGCATTATCAGTTTTATGGCACATGAAATAATTGTGTTCATTTTGTCACGAACTGTGAACGACAAATCAAGCTAAGTCTTACATTTCTAAAGAGGAAATACAATAATGTCTTTATTGAAGAAAGTACTTTTCATTAGATAAAATACATTTATTATTTTACTTTAGCTTGGTAACAATTTAATACCCTCCATCTGCAATCTAACGTGATATTTACTCTGACCTAGTTAATATCTTATAACGCAATTGTTACAAAAATAATTTGAAAACTAATTGATATTTTTTAATTTGTCCTGATTGTAACATTATTATATTTAAAAACTCATTGTCATAATTTGACCATTCCAAGACGGTAATCCGTCGGGTTCTCACTTTCGTAAATTGTTTGTGGCGTCCATATTAAAACTGATTATTGTAATATATGCTCTCTTCTCCTCTCTACTTTGTGGCTGTGTGGGGAGGCAGTGTCTGGTATATGTGGCCATTTTTGATATGCATATTTCACATGTATGTCTGTGAAGTTGGCTCTACGTTCGACGTTCGACGTTCGACATTCAAAACCAGTTCGACGTTTGACATTCAAAATGCAGTTCGACGTTCGACATTCAAAACCAGTTCGACGTTCGACATTCAAAATGCAGTTCGACGTTCGACATTCAAAACCAGTTCGACGTTCGACATTCAAAATGCAGTTCGACGTTCGACATTCAAAACCAGTTCGACGTTCGACATTCGAAATGCAGTTCGACGTTCGACATTCAAAACCAGTTCGACGTTCGACATTCAAAATGCAGTTCGACGTTCGACATTCAAAACCAGTTCGACGTTCGACATTCAAAATGCAGTTCAACGTTCGACATTCAAAACCAGTTCGACGTTCGACATTCAAAATGCATTTCGACGTTCGACATTCAAAACCAGTTCGACGTTCGACATTCAAAATGCAGTTCGACGTTCGACATTCAAAACCATTTCGACGTTCGACATTCAAAAAGCAGTTCGACGTTCGACATTCAAAACCAGTTCGACGTTCGACATTCAAAATGCAGTTCGACGTTCGACATTCAAAACCAGTTCGACATTCGACATTCAAAATGCAGTTCGACGTTCGACATTCAAAACCAGTTCAACGTTCGACATTCAAAATGCAGTTCAACGTTCGACATTTAAAACCAGTTCGATGTCGACATTCAAAACCAGTTCGACGTTCGACATTCAAAACCAGTTCGACGTTTGACATTCAAAATGCAGTTCGACGTTCGACATTCAAAACCAGTTCGACGTTCGACATTCAAAATGCAGTTCGACGTTCGACATTCAAAACCAGTTCGACGTTCGACATTCAAAATGCAGTTCGACGTCCGACATTCAAAACCAGTTCGACGTTCGACATTCAAAATGCAGTCCGACGTTCGACATTCAAAACCAGTTCGACGTTCGACATTCAAAATGCAGTTCGACGTTCGACATTCAAAACCAGTTCGACGTTCGACATTCAAAATGCAGTTCGACGTTCGACATTCAAAATGCAGTTCGACGTCCGACATTCAAACCAGTTCGACGTTCGACATTCAAAATGCAGTTCGACGTTCGACATTCAAAACCAGTTCGACGTTCGACATTCAAAATGCAGTTCAACGTTCGACATTCAAAACCAGTTCGACGTTCGACATTCAAAATGCAGTTCGACGTTCGACATTCAAAACCATATCTACGTTCGACATTCAAAATGCAGTTCGACGTTCGACATTCAAAATGCAGTCCGACGTTCGACATTCAAAATGCAGTTCGACGTTCGACATTCAAAATGCAGTTCGACAATCGACATTCAAAACCAGTTCGACGTTCGACATTCAAAATGCAGTTCGACGTTCGACATTCAAAACCTGTTCGACGTTCGACATTCAAAACCAGTTCGACGTTCGGCATTCAAAACCAGTTCGACGTTCCACATTCAAAATGCAGTTCGACGTTCGACATTCAAAACCAGTTCGACGTTCGACATTCAAAATGCAGTTCGACGTTCGACATTCAAAACTAGTTAGACGTTCGACATTCAAAATGCAGTTCGACGTTCGACATTCAAAACCAGTTCGACGTTGGACATTCAAAACCAGTTCGACGTTCGTCATTCAAAACCAGTTCGACGTTCGACATTCAAAATGCATTTCGACGTTCGACATTCAAAACCAGTTCGACGTTCGACATTCAAAATGCAGTTCGACGTTCGACATTCAAAACCAGTTCGACGTTCGACATTCAAAATGCAGTTCGACGTTCGACATTCAAAACCAGTTCGACGTTCGACATTCAAAATGCATTTCGACGTTCGACATTCAAAACCAGTTCGACGTTCGACATTCAAAATGCAGTTCGACGTTCGACATTCAAAATGCAGTTCGACGTTCGACATTCAATACCAGTTCGACGTTCGACATTCAAATGCAGTTCGACATTCGACATTTAAAACCAGTTCGACGTTCGAAATTCAAAATGCAGTTCGACGTTCAACATTCAAAATTGTTTTGAGTAACTGATGTGTACCTTTATTCCGAATGCAAGTGACTGTTTTTAAACCAATTTGAAGGTATATGGTGCAGTTTTTTAAGAAGGGCCAATTTTACTTTGAAAATTCTTTGTTAACGTTTAGTGACCGGAAATTATCCGCACTGATTTTTTTTGACTCGGGAAGTTACGTTCAGGTGATAGCCGGAAGTGATCCGGAATAGACCATGTTGGGGTGATCCGGAACTACCTAATTTTAGTATTTTTATTGGAAATAACGCAGTTTTACGTCTTATTCTAAGGTGACTAATTTATATATTTATTTCAAAGGCAAATGCTTGTTTCTTTGACCGTATTGAATTATTATGGTAAAGTTGCTAAAGTATGACCAATTTTACCTTGTAAATACTTGATTATCTTTAAGTGACCGGAAATTATTCAGACGTACTGTTTTTGACTAGGAAAGTAATGTTCAGGCGATGGCCGGAAGTGATCCGGAATAGACCATGTAAGGGTGATTCGGAACTACCCGTTTTGTGGCTTTTTATTGAATTTAACGAAATTTCTTCATTAACCCAAACTTAAGACTTTAGTAAATAATTTGTACCTGTACTCCGAATGCAAGAGACTATTTCTTTGACTATTTCGAAGAATTACGGAGCAGTTGCTAAAGTAGGATCATTTCCCCTTACAACTGACTATTAGTTAACTTTTTTATGACAAAAAAATTATTCGAGCTAATTATTGGACTCGGGAAGTAACGTTCAGACTATCGCCGGAAGTAATCCGCTATAAATCATGTAGGGGTGATCTGAACCATCTCATTGTTGTAATTTTTTATTAAATGTAAAGTATTTCCTTCATTTAATCACATTTATCGTTTAGTAACTGATTTGTACCTGTATTCCGAATGCACGTGACTGTTCCATTGATCATTTTGGAGGACGATGGTAAAATTGTTAAAGTAGGCCCAATTTCACCCTGAAAATCTTTGATTATCGTTTAGTGACCGGAACATATTCGGGATTGTTGTATTTGACTTTGGCGGAAGTGATCCAGAATAAACGATGTTGGGATGAAACAGAACTGTCCAAACACATTTTTAATTAAACGATTTTTTTCATATACTCTTGTATTTTATACCGGATGGGATAAACCATGTTTAAGTACACGGAACGCAATCAAAACGCATCACTTAATACCTGAATGGATATATTTATGCAAGCTCTATTTTCTATGTCCGGCAGTAGCGAAACTTCTTTATAGGAATATTGTACAGTTGCTAAAGTAGGACCGATTTTAAGGTTTACTTTTAGTGATAGGAAGTCATTCTGACAATTTTTTGGACTCGGGAATTAACGTTCAGGCAAAAGTCAAAAGTAATCCGATACGGTGATCTGGAACTACCATAAATGGATTGGGACAAGTAATAACCTTTGTTAATCATCGAAAAAATATTAGTAATCTATGGGTTGCTTTGTTCAATGTCGTGTTTTTGTACATTAATTTAAATTTGTATGATTTTGTTTGTGAACGGCCCAGGTTGATATTTACGGACTAAAAGCCCTGTTTTGTAAATTTATTTTTTGAATATAGTTAAGTCCGATATTGATGATAATATATATGATAATTTAACATTTTTTGATTTTTATCAAGGTCTACAGTGTTAAGAAACTTGTCTTTTTGTGAAGTTCCGTCTGGTAATATAATTTTGTCAGCGTGCCCTTCATATGTTGCATTATAATTTTAAAGTTATATTATTTAACTCGGCTTTTCGGCTGCATCCTCGTCATATGGCTGCGATGAGAAACCTCGAGAGATACTGTGGTATCATTATATTGCATGCGGATTTAATTTTCGCCTAATCCGCACTAGAAAACATGCGCGAAAGAAAGTCCAGTAAAATTTAACAATATGGATTATAAAATGATTTTTATCATGCACCCTAATGCTAAAGCTCCTATACCCGCCGGGGTGATATTTGTTTCGCATATCGGTCACCGACCCGATATTGCTTGCTCCGTGTTAAGTTTACCATAAAAGCCGAGGACACCTATCGTCCAATCCGGCGAGACCTCTCATACGTAACTCCGCCCACTTAGTGACGGAACTACTTTCCGGAAGCCATTGTAACTAATGTAAACAAATATCGATAACGAAACATTTTTCCGTATTTCACTTTATTTCATAAAATTTGAAAACAAATAACGTCGTTTTTGTCAGTTTTTTTAGAAAAACGTTTATTAAACACTTCTAATTGGACTTTCTCCGGTAATTCGTCTGTTTTCAAATGCGTTATTCCTGTAAATTCGTGGCCCGTACGATTGGTGTTGTTGGCGAGATGTGGATTCATTTTTTTCATGGGAAACTCTGTAAAAAAACGACAAAAAAAACAACACTTCATTAAAAAAAACTTTGGCTGACTCCAAAAACACTTACATTTTGAAACATGTCTGCAAAAGCAAAAATAATTGTGACAGAGTGCCACAGATTGCTTAAAAACTAGGTTTTGTGAAATAAAATTACTGGTCCACAGTTATTTTGTGACAGAATAAAAGCGGAAGAATTAAACCTCTTGTTGTAAACCGTCAATAGAGAATAACAGTTTTTTTAAAGTTTATTTAACAGTTTTTTTTTGCACCATTTTGAGAAGGGATTGGTGAAAAACTGAAACATTTTCACTGAAAATGAGAATTTCAATTTAATTAATCAAATGTTGAAAAAAATTATTATTTTTAAAGAGTCTACACATTGATCACCAATCCCCCAAATTAAATTTCAGGCTTTAATGTGATTTTTCATCATAAGCAAGTAACAGATATTTTGGCTAGAATGCAGTTCACCGGTACGGTTTACATAGAGCTCGGGCAATAATATAAATAAGTTAATGCAAGCGGGGACGTGGGGGTGGCAGCACCCATTAACCACTATATTCTGAACTAACTGTTCAATGAATAAATGAATTAAAATGGCAGCGGGGTTATGGGACGTCAACAACAAATTTTACGTACCGGTAAACTGCAGGTGTCCCGATATTTTTTTCTTGCTCATGTTTTTGGAAAAACCATGTTTTGCAATTAGGAATGGGACTGATGGCCGTGAATGTTCTTCATGCAGGAGAAAATTATTAATGCATAGTCTGTTGCTTTTTTTTAACTATGAAAAAAAATCTTGAGTTATGATTTATCTTATAAATGTTACAAAGATGACAATTTGGAGCAAGTGTTTATTAAAATAAAGTTTCTTCACAATATTTTATAAATATTTAGCCTACTATTTCAGTGTTGACTTTAAAACCTAAAGTAGGAAGTGTTTTTCGATAATTTAAATTTCTGTCATAGTATATAAACATGCATAATTATGATGTTGTAAAATAAAACTCTGGTTTTAAATTTTTACCTTTATTTTGTCTTTCACAACTCCAGTACAGTCAGTGCCCCTAGTAAATTCGGCATGAAAGAGACTTCATTCATAGGGTTGGAAAATCATGGTGGGACCAACCTACAAAATGATATAAACCATGTTACTGTTTTGTATGCATTAAAACACATCGCAGGTACAGGGTTTTGAGGCAAAACTCATAAAAATTATACAAAATTATGGTTAATAGTCAATTTTTAATTAACCTTTAACTCCAAATATACACATTTTGATGCATGTGACTCCAGTGTAGAACCAGATCAACTGGCATTATCCTTGATTTCTGATCTCGATTCGCATCAGTTGCATCTTGGTCAGAAATAACCTAATGAATATAAAAAGCGAACAGTTTAGATGGCACAAATGAGGCAGCTGATCTGGATCTACAATTTTCACCCACGCAATAAAGGTATTTACATAATCAAATATTGGACAAGCTCTTTTCTGGCTTTTTTGAGAAAAAAGACCCTTTCCAAAATTGGGAAATTCATGTCAAGAATCATTCAAAATAGGTAAAAAATGTAAAACAACTGTAAAGCGATTGATAAATCCTGTCTCGTACTGTCCTAAAACATGTGTTTTTGACTTGCACTAAGCATCCAGATTTCCTGCACCTGTTCGGCATCAAAAATTTTATCTTTCAATAGGAATTTTTTTTACTTGGGAGAAAAATCAAAAGTTGCATTGGGAATACATCAGACCCATGGTAAGCACAGCAAAAGGCCTGTGTAATGGAATCACTCATATAACCAGACTAAAATTGAAGATTTTTCTTTGTAACTTTTGTATTTGCACTTCTGAGTTCAAAATGTGTTTATTTAACTGATAAAATTGTCCTGTCAATGGATTGTTTGGTGAACAGGTGAATTAGTACCCTGAAAATGAACAATTTTAAACACTGTCAAATTTACATTTTAAATTAAAAATTACCTTAATAATACATTTGAGATATCATCCTTCATCACTGAACAGGTCAAGTGTTGACTGATCTCAGTTACTGTAGTGGGTCTGCTGTAGACCCTGTTCTTTTGAAGACCAGCATAGATCTATCGGATGAAACAACTGATGTTTGCTATCATGGCCCCTCTTTAGTCTGATGGATATTCAAATTCGGTGCTGCGTTGATGCCTCATGTTATTAAATATGTCTCAGTGGCATTTCCTTGTTGTCAACTTATTGATCAATGTCAAAAATTATAACGATGACACAAATCAACTGGATTCCAGAAACATAGCGATACTTCACTTTTCTGTTGCCACTTTATTTTGTTATAAATCCGATTTCTGATTAAAACAGTTGTTTCTCGACATAGTTTCCACGAACAATTGTTAATTTATCAAATCACACCAAAATAAACACATGTTTTGTCAGAAAAAAATGGCGTCCACGACCTCGCTAAATAAATTTGACTGATCGTATTCCTGAACAAAAAACGTTCGTTTCAGCTTATTTTACTTCGTTTATATTAAATTTGGATAAGAAATGGGTAGTTTATCGCTTCAAAATGTACTAATTTCTCAAAATTTTATGTAAAACATAACAAAAGGGGCCGATATAAAGGAGAACTTTTTATCGGCGCGTAAGAAATACCGCTCGCGTTGTTAACGTTTGTTTTTGAAAAAATCACGGTGATAGGCCTAAAACCTCATATTGAATTTAGCGTACACAAAATCACAGCGGTAAACCTATTCCAGATGAATTTAGCATACAGTAGAAAAACATCGATATTTTAGTGGTAAGTGCATGATAAATAGAATAACAGGTTACTGTCTTGCGATATAAGTGTTATCAGGCTCGGCCGATATGGGGGCGGAGGAGCTCGGCAGAGCCTCGCCCCTCCGCTCCCCATATCGGCCTCACCTGATAACACTTATATCGCAAGACAGTAACCTGTTATTCTCTATTTATCATGCACCCTAATGCTAAAGCTCCTATACCCGCCGGGGTGATATTTGTTTCGCATATCGGTCACCGACCCGATATTGCTTGCACCGTGTTAAGTTTACCATAAAGTCCGAGGACACCCGTCGTCCAATTCGACGAGACCTCTCATCCGTAACTCCGCCCACTTAGTGACAGAACTTCTTTCCGGAAGCCATTGTAACTAATGTAAACAAATATCGATAACGAAACAATTTTCCGTATTTCAATTTATTTTATAAGATTTGAAAACAAATAATGGTGTTATTGTCATTTTTTTTTTAGAAAAACGTTTATTAAACACTGCAAATTGGACTTTCTCCAATAATTCGTCGTTTTTCGTCTGTTTTCAAATGCGTCATTCCTGTAAATTCGTGGCCCGTACGATTGGTGTTGTTGGCGAGATGTGGATTCATTTTTTTCATGGGAAACTCTGGAAAATAAACGAGAAAAAACACTTCATTTAAAAAAATAGACTTTGGCTGACTCCAAAAAGACATATATTGAAACAGGTCTGCAAAAGCAATAATAATTGTGACAGAAGAGTGACACAGATTGCTTAAAAACAAGGTTTTGTGAAATAAAATTACTGCTCCACATTTTTTTGTGACTGAATAAAAGCGGAAGAAGAATGAAATCTGTTGTTGTAAAACCGTCAATAGAGAATAACAAGGTTACTGTCTTGCGATATAAGTGTTATCAGTCGAGGCTGAAATGGGGAGCGGAAGGGCGAGGCTCTGCCGTGATTTTTAACAATATCCTGATGATATACGATACTTAAAACTTGTTTATAGTTTATTTTACAGTGTTTTTTGGCACCATTTTGAGAAGGGAAATACTACAAATTTTTCACTGAAATTGAGAATTTCAACTTCATTAATCAAATGTTGATAAAAATTATTTTTAAAGAGTCTACAGATTGATCACCAATCACCCAAATTAAATTTAGGCTTTAATGTGATTTTTCAACATAAGCAAGTAACATATATTTTTTTCTTAATCATGTTTTGGGAAAAAACATGTTTTGTAAATAGGAATGGGACTGATGGCCGTGAATGTACTTCATGCAGGCGGAAATTGTTAATGCATAGTCTGTTGGTTTTTTAAACTAGTATGAAATCTTTCCAACAATCTTGAGTAATGATTTATCTTATAAATGTTACAAAGATGACAATTTGGAGCAAGTGCTTATTAAAATTTAAATTTCTTATAGTATATAAACATGCATAATTATGATGTTGTAAAATAAAACTCTGAGTCTGATTTCAAATTTTTACCTTTCTTGTCTTTCACAACTACAGTACTGTCAGTACCTCTTGTAAATTCGGCATGACAGAGACATCCATTCATAGGGTTAGACAATCATGGTGGGACCAACCTACAAAATAATATGAATCAGGTTACTGTTTTGTGATATGCATTAAAACACATCGCAGGTACAGGGTTTGGGGGTAAAACTCATAAAAATTATACAAAATTATGGTTAAAGGTAAATGTTTAATTAACCTTTTACTCCAAATATACACATTTTAATGCATGTGCCAACAGTGTAGAACCAGATGTTGAAATATTCATATCCTTGAATTAAGATTTCGATTTGCATTAGTTGCATCTTGGTCAGAAATAACCTAACGAATATAAAAGCGAACAGTTTAGATGGCACAAATGTGGCGGCTGATCAGGATCTTCAATGCTCACCCATGTAATAAAGGTATTTACATAATCAAATATTGGACAAGCCCTTTTCTGACTTTTTGAGAAAAAAGACTCTTTCCAAAATTAGAAAATTCATGTCAAGAAACATTCAAAATAGGGAAAAATGTAAAACAACTGGAAAGCGATTGATAAATCCCGTCTCGTACTGTCCTAAAACATGTTTTTTTACTCTCGCACTAAGCATCCAGATTTCGCGAACCTCTTCAGCATCAAAAATTTTATCTTTCAATAGGAATATTTTTGTAATTGGGAGAAAAATAAAAATTTGCATTGGAAATGCGTCTGACGCATGGAATGCACAAAAAAACACCTGTGGAGTGGAATCATTCATATAATTGGACTAAAATTGAAGATTTTTCTTTGTAACTTTTGTACTTTCACTTCTGATTTCAATCAAAATGTATTTAAGGCCTAACTGATAAAATTGTCCTGTCGATTGTTGGGTGAACAATTCAGTACCCTGAAAATGAACAATTTTAAATTTACATTTTATAATAAAAATTACCTTAGTAATACATTTGAGGTATCATCCTTCAACACTAAACATGTCAGGTGTTGGCTGATCTCAGTTAGTGGGTCTACTGTACTGTAGACCATGTTCTTCTGAAGATCAGCATAGATCTATCCGAGGAAACAAGTGATATTTGCTATCATGGCCCCTCTAAAGTCTGATGAAGATTCGAATTCGGTGCTGGGTTGATGCCTTATGTTATTAAATATGTCTCAGTGACATTTCCTAGAAGGCTAGATACAGATGTTGATCAATGTCAAAAATTATAACGATGACACAAATCACTGAATTCCAGAAACATAGCGATACTTCACTTTTCTGCTGCCACTTTATTTTGTCATAAATCCGATTTCTGATTAAAACAGTTGTTTCTCGATAGAGTTATCCAAGAACAATTGTTAATTTATCAAATCACAACGAAATAAACACATTTTCTGTCAGAAAAATATGGTGTCCATGACCTCGCTAAATAAATTTGATTGATCATGTTATAGAGCAATAAACGTTCGTTTGAGCTTATTTTACTTTGTTTATCTTAAATTTGGGTAAGAAATGGGTAGTTTATCGCTTCAAAATGAACTAATTTCTTAAAATTATATGTAAATCATAACAAAAGGGGCCGTTATAAAGGAGAACTATTTATCGGCGCGTAAGAAATACCGCGCGCGTTGTTAACGTTTATTTTTGAAAAAATCACGGCGATAAAACGGTTCAAAATGAATTCAGCATACACAAAATCACAGCGGTAAACCTATTCCAGATGAATTTAGCATACAGTAGAAAAACATCGACATTTAAGTGGTAAGTGCATGATAAATAGAATAACAGGTTACTGTCTTGCGATATAAGTGTTATCAGGCTCGGCCGATATGGGGGCGGAGGTCCTCGGCAGAGCCTCGCCCCTCCGCTCCCCATATCGGCCTCGCCTGATAACACATATCGCAAGACAGTAACCTGTTATTCTCTATATGTCGGGGTTCAACTGTCTGACATTCTGCATAACCTAAATATTTCGTTTGGTGCTTTTGTTCTTATTATATAAAACTTCTGTTAATATGTCGGCCAATCAAAACAGACTAAACATTGTAACCAATCGTATTAACCCCAGGCCATCTTTGCTTTGTTCCTCAAACAATGAAGACGGAACACTAAACCTTCATTTGCTTGGCCGAAATATCATCTTCACTCAGTTTATATGTATGTAACATTATTGATGTTACATTTTTGATAATGTTCTCTTTGCTTTTCATAAGGGTGTTGTTTTTTTTTCTCAGCCCGGATAAGTTAAAATAATCAAAATGTTTATTTACTTACAAGTTTATGGTATTTTAATAAATGCCCATTAATTTTATCAATCACACTAGCCTTTTGTTATTTTCATTTACAAGTGCCACCAGCCTTTCGGTCTCTTTATAGATCTCACGACATACATGTTAACATATAAGGCTTCTAAAATAAATATAACTGCGAAAATGGCACCGCAATGGCTTATGTGCGAAAACTGGTCCCGGCGAAATATAATGATACTACTGTAATAGTAATAAAATTGTCTTTGTTCATGCTTCATTTGGCACGATTTTGCGACTGGCTCCGACGTTATGCAAATTGTATTGCCGCATATCAAAGTTTATTGACACACTGAGCTTTTTCGAAGTAGATGAAAAACCACTGGCGCTTGACCAGCCCCTCACTTGCCAACCCTTACTTATACGCCCTTGTTTTTTTGTAAAATTGGTGTCAAGTCAATTATATTAGTCCATTCTATCAAAATATTCGAAAATACACCGTCAAAATCGTAGTTTAAAATATGTATATTCTATGTATATAATTGAATAATGGTCAGGAACGGCTCCAGACTCTACCCCCGTTCGAGAGGCTGTTTTTCCTACAATACGGAGGGTTCCAACCTGACAAGCTGTTTGGTTCAACGCGACTGGGTCTGATCTAACATTAAATGTCAAAAGGTCTCACCAAAGCTCGAATTACGCGTAATAATTAACAGAAAACGGCCTCCGAAATGCAGGTTATTTTTTCATAGATTCTTCTCCTTAGTGCCACTTCCGGAAATCCCAGACGCTTTTTTGGAGCGTTCTGATTGGTCGAACAATTTGTGTGCAAACTATTTCCCGGACTAAGTCAATATTTCGACCAATCAGAACGTTCCGAACAAAATCGTCGGGGATTTCCGGATGTGGCACTTAGAAGAAAAATCAATGAAAATAACCTGCATTTTGTTGTTTGCTTTATGCGAGAAAAGGCGTGTATAGATAGGAAATGGTTAAAAATTTGAATTTCGGATTCTTTCAGCAATTTTCTTTATCTGATGCTGCTTAGTTTCGTGGTACCTTTCTAAGCAGATTGTCGTGGCAGTGATAATCGCATACTGCGCATAACCGCAGACACGGCATACAGGCGTGAAATCGCCGTTTTTATACATTTTTAGCAATCTATGGCAGGCAAGAAACAGACACGTACAGGAACCACAGTTTGCGTGATCAGTGTGCGTGTCGCAGCCGTTATCGCGAAAGTACATTAAAACAAGAAAACGGAGGGCGTATTCCATACCTCAGTGCCGAGGCCTTCACATTGGTTTTGTCGTTTCTCACGGTGTGCGATTCCCATCGTCACCGACAAGCAACATACTACTAACAACTTGACAATCTCTTCTTTGCTATACTTTTTAGACGCTTTTATGAGAAAAAATTGAACACTTCGATCAGTCATTAACGAATTTAAAATTTGCAAAATAAGAAGTGCAATGTATGTGGATTAATGGAATAGCTCTCGGTACATACGTACCCCATAGAGCACCCCATTATGGAACAATAAAAAAACATACTGACGTTGTTAGTAAACGCTGAAATTGTAATCAATGTCAACCATTTGAAATCGCAGCTTACATCCCCCCAAAAGGTATATAATTGCAGAAAATAATGGGGAAAATCAAACATACGAACAGCTTATTTTTTGTCATCCCTTAAACTTTTTACAAGACAAAATAAGGCACGTAGAATTGATAGATATTTTTGTAGATCTGCTTGGACTACGAAAAAATTATTTTTACAAAATTATTTTACGCGTCACCGCAAATAAATTTAGGCGCTACACTATTTCTATTAGGTGCATAGACTAAAGATTTGAACAGTTTTATTCAAATGTCTATAACTTCCAAAGAAACAGCAAAGTTTATAAAATTATAAGTACAAAGAAATGACGATAGTATCATACGCTTTTTGGAATGTTTGTTTTTAGCATTTTTACAAGATATTTTTGACAAAATTAAAAACAAAGAGCAATCGATTTCAACATCCTCTGTGGTGTCTTTTGACTTCTGCACATTACGGAGGCTCGGATCTGTACAGTCTTCTAAGCTGGCCCAACAATCTATATATGGTTGGAACCAGAATTTAAACCCTCACAAACATGTATGTTTACATTTAAGATATGTCACCCTTTCCATGAAATAAATATCAGAAACCG
The DNA here is from genome assembly GCA_038501625.1 of Corbicula japonica. Classification (NCBI taxonomy): domain Eukaryota; kingdom Metazoa; phylum Mollusca; class Bivalvia; order Venerida; family Cyrenidae; genus Corbicula; species Corbicula japonica. Next base: position 29,259 of record JAZAYU010000057.1, read on the forward strand.
AGACCAGCCTCGGATTCTAACCCTACTTCTTTCGCTTTAACCTGGTTTGAATTAGTGCGGTCTCTTCAGTCCTGTAGAATAATTTTCTTTATTGCGAGTAAAATGGTATATAAAACATGACAACTGTTCATGAAATGGCGGAGATTTAGGACGACGTAATGTTTACCCAAAGAAAAATGCTATATTCTGCATATAATTGCAATTACGGGGGCTCGGATCTGGACAGTCTTCTAAGCTAGCCAAACAATCCATACATGGTTGGAACCGGAATTTTAACCCTCGCATATATGTATGCCTAACATAGTGATCTGTACCTATTTGAAATAAAAGAAAAATCAGAAATCGAGACCAGACTCGGTTTCGAACCCCACGTTTTTTTTTATTTATTTGCATCGCTTTAGTTAAATTTCATCGGTCCTGCAGAACAATATTAAGATCTCGTTATTGCGAGTGGAACGGTAAAACATGATAACTGATCATTAAATGGCGGAAATATAGGACGACGTAATGTTAACCAATAACTGGCAGTGGATTCGATTTCATTAGCGTATTCGGTGTCAGTGTAGAACGAATACCCAACTCAAAGCTGGCAGTGGATTCGATCTCATTAGGGTATTTGCTTTCATTGTAGAACGCATATCCAACTCACAGCTGGCAGTGGATTCGATCTCATTAGGGTATTCGCTGTTTGTGTAAAGCGAATATCCAACTCACTGCTGGCAGTGGATTCGATCTCATTAGGGTATTCGCTGTTTGTGTAAAGCGAATACCCAACTAATTGCTGACAGTGGATTCGATCTCATTAAGGTATTCGCTCTCAGTGTAGAGCGAATACCCAACTCACTGCTGGCAGTGGAATCGATCTCATTAGGGTATTCGCTGTCATTGTAGAACGAATACCCAACTCACAGCTGGCAGTGGATTCGATCTCATTAGGGTATTCGCTGTCAGTGTAGAACGAATAACTAACTCACTGCTGGCAGTGGATTCGATCTCATTAGGGTATACGCTGTCAGTGTAGAACGAATACCCAACTCACGGCTGGCAGTGGATTCGATCTCATTAGGGTATTCGCTGTCAGTATAGAACGAATACCCAACTCACAGCTGGCAGTGGATTCGATCTCATTAGGGTATTTGCTGTCAGTACAGAACGAATACCCAACTCACAGCTGGCAGTGGATTCCATCACATTAGGGTATTCGCTGTTTGTGTAAAGCGAATACCCAACTCACTGCTGGCAGTGGATTCAATTTCAGGTTGATATTGAATATCCAAATTCCCTACTCATTACTCACTCCAAACTTCACACAGCTTTCTTAAGTCCGAAAAGTATATTGAAACCATCTTTAAATAATCTATATAACTGATACATACAGATCACGATAGAAATACAAAAGATTGAGTAAAGATGTTCAATAAATGATAGAGTCTGGGTCGAACCTGCTTGTAAGTTTGGTCTAATGTGAGATACAGCAATATGATTATTGTAAGAATAAAACTTATATGTTACACCATCGTTAGCAAGAAAATACAATCAGCTCGCTATAACCGGTAGATGATACAATCGGTTTATATACAGTGATTGTGTTGTTGACAAAAACTTAATCCTTTCCTGTATAGAAACACCTTTATTGCTAGGGCGAACAATTTAGATCCAGATCAGCCGGAACATCCGTGCCATCTGATCAGGATCTAAACCGTTCGCTTTTTGATTCATTAGGTTATTTCTGACCAAAATAAGACCAGTGCAGATCCTATCAGGATTTGCCGGCTGATCTGGATCTACACTGGTCGCACATGCGTAAAAATGCGTATACATCAAGGAAAGGGTTACATGAAAAACCAGCTTAAGAAATTCGAGAAAAATATCTCAATTTATGTCTGCCTCCGGTTTCTAGAGCAAAATATTTGTGCTGCATCTTTTCAATTCTCACTGCCAGCCAAATAATCGTAAGAAATTTTTTGTCCAGAGACTGAAATCAAATAACTTGAAATAGTATTATATATATGTAGCACAGACACATACAAAAAGGAAATACCTTCTGCATCAAAACTCTGGAAAAATCATTTTGAAATTATAGCCAGTTTTCGTCATTTATGGCATTTGTCTCCACTCCCTACCTAACAAAGTATGCTTTGGCTGACAGTGTTCTGAGTAGAATTCAATTAGTTAATAGCTGCAGATTAAATCTATTACCGAGATTGCAGTGTTAATTTTAGACAATTTAAATCTGTACCAAGTGTAAACGAAAAAAAATCAAAGCTAGTTCTTGTTGATATTTTGCTTATTCAACCCTGAAATGTACATTACATGCTGAAAAATCGATTTCAAGACGTTTAAAGATAAACATAAATTATGATAAATATTAAGTTAAGGCCGCCAGGCTTTGAAAAAAAATCAAAGCTTGTTCTTGTAGATATTATGCTTATTCATCCCTGAAATGTACATTGCATGCTGTAAAAATCGAATTCAAGCAGTTTTTAAGATAAACATAAAGTATGATAAAACTTAAGTTTAGGCCGCCAGGCCGCCAGGCTTCGAAAACTTTAAAAGAAATCAAAGCTAGTTCTTGTTGATATTTTGCTTATTCACCCCTGAAATGTACATTACATGTTAAAAAATCGATTTCAAGACGTTTTAAGATAAACATATATTATGATAAATATTACGTTTAGGCCGCCAGGCCGCTAGACCGCTAACTTCACACATCTCGGCGAGCGTCGTTGACGTCACTACAGAAAACTGGCATTGATAGCTAACTTTGAAGGTAAATATCAAAACAAACTTCTATTAGAAAAACTGTTTGCGGATTCATGCTGGAGTCATCGTCAGTAAAAAAAACAAGCCAAATTTGATGAATAAATTCGAAAATTCGCGTTCCACCTTAAGCCTATGCGCTTAACACTATAAGAAAACAAGATGCAAATAAATTCCTATAATACTTCAAACAGAGTTATGATGAGCGGCGGATCTGTCATTCTACTATAATTGTCAAATGATTTTGTGCATTGCAGATGTGTACATTATTTGTTTGTAAGAGGTAGCAGAGTTACGAATTATCACATACAAAACGACTTCATTATGCATTGTATATTGATAATAAGCACTAGCCTCGGCGCGCATGCTGGTGTTAATATTTTTTTAATTTGTCTTTAAAGCCCGAATAAACATAATCAATATAGGGTCTATATAGACACAATATGTGCCATATTCCTGTGCTGACTTCAAAACCAGTATATGACATGAAAATAGTCTCATATTTTTTTTTATTTAAAAGCATCAGATGCATGTATTATTAACACTTGAACTCAAAACAATAAACGTAGAATCTTTTATTTTTAGGCAGCATTTCGAGGTAAAAAATAGACTGATTTTCAGATTTATCCACCACTGACGGCACTGGTGTATTTTCCTTCTTTAAATCGTTACTAAAGATATATCATTTTTTAAACGAAATAACGTTCGCACAAGTCACACCATACCACGGTATAAGTATTTCTTAACCAAATCCCCGCCACCCCTCACAACCATCACCAGATTGAAGTGAAAGGAAGAATGCAACAAACTTGAAAGTCTGCTTACACAATGCGTTATCTGTAAATATGAATGTTGATTGAAATTATATGCTTCGTTCTGACAATACTATAAACGGAAAATTGAATTTATCGATTATTCGTATTTGTACAATTCCCAGGGAGTATATGCATGCACACAATTACTTTTTAAGGTTTAGTCCGTTATTACTACATCATTTGATTCTATGGAGTGGCAGTGGCACGATTTACAGAGACTATAATACCTGAACACTTCTTCCAGATTTCAGATTATGTCTAGAAAAAGAGTGAGAGAGAGTTATTAAGTCACTTGCATTCGGAATATAGGTACGGATTAATGGTTGGGTAAATGAAGAAATTTCGTTAAATTCAACTAAAAACCAGAAAACGGGTAGTTCCGAATCACCCTAACATGGTCTATTCCGGATCACTTCCGGCCATCGCCTTAATATTACTTTCCTAGTCAAAAACAGTACGTCCGAATAATTTCCGGTCACTTAAAGATAACCAAGTATTTACAAGGTAAAATTGGTCATACTTTAGCAACTTTACCATAATCATTTAATGTGGTCAAAGAAACAGGCACTTGCATTTGAAATAAATATAAAAATTAGTCGCTTTAGAATAAGACGTGAAATTGCGTTATTTTCAATAAAAATATTAAAACTGGGTAGTTCCGGATCACCCCAACATGGTCTATTCCGGATCACTTCCGGCTATCGCCTGAACATAACTTCCCGTTCAGTGCGGATAATTTCCGGTCACTAAAAGTTAACCAAGAATTTTCAAAGTAAAATTGGCACTTCTCAAGCAACTGCACCATATTCTTTCAAAAAGGTTTAAAAAACACTCACATGCATTCGGAATAAAGGTACACATCCGATATTAAAAAAAAAAATTGAATGTCGAACGTCGAACTGCATTTTGAATGTCGAACGTCGAACTGCATTTGAATGTCGAACGTCGAACTGCATTTGAATGTCGAACGTCAAACTGGTTTGAATGTCGAACGTCGAACTGGTTTTGAATGTCGAACGTCGAACTGCATTTTGAATGTCGAATTGGTTTTGAATGTCGAACCTCGAACTGCATTCTGAATGTCGAACGTCGAACTGGTTTTGAATGTCGAACGTCGAACTGCAATTTGAATGCCGAACGTCGAACTGGTTTTGAATGTCGAACGTCGAACTGCAATTTGAATGCCGAACGTCGAACGTAGAGCCAACTTCACACACATATATTTCACTTGTTATGACTTTTATGTAAATCTGAGAGATATTGATCGACTGCATTACATTCAATAACTGCCGTACGTCGAACTGGTTTTGAATGTCGAACGTCGAACTGCATTTTGAATGTCGAACGTCGAACTGGTTTTGAATGTCGAACGTCGAACTGCAATTTGAACGTCGAACGTCGAACTGGTTTTGAATGTCGAACCTCGAACTGCATTCTGAATGTCGAACGTCGAACTGGTTTTGAATGTCGAACGTCGAACTGCAATTTGAGTGCCGAACGTCGAACGTAGAGCCAACTTCACACACATATGTTTCACTTGTTATGACTTTTATGTAAATCTGAGAGATATTGATCGACTGCATTACATTCAATAACTGCCGTACATTCACTCAGTGCTGTTATCAATTTCGTCATTCGAAGTTTGTTTGTCACGATACTTATATATTTTTAGTTCTCCTAAAATTAACATTGTTTTTAAATTTCGACCAGTTTTTATACGGGTGATTTCGAATAATGAACGTTACGACAGACATTAATTGGCGCTAAACAATGATTTTAGTGACGTCTTTTTCGTCACTTCGGTACATTGTTTGATGCATGTATGTATAGTCAAAGTAAAGGTCGAGCCAGGAAGACGCAATCTAAGTTGTATTTTACATAACCGAGTACACCCACCATAGGTGGTTTAGATATCCCTACTAATAATGCCCTAAAGTTATACTTCATGCATTTTATTTCTTTCATGTGGCATTCCCTGTGATAAGCAGATTTTTATTTCAAAATTCTATTATGTGTTTTCCACCCATTGTTTTATCTCGTTTAGTACTATAAGTATCTTGCATGAGTGTGAGGTGAAGTTTGAAAAATCTGTCACTAACTTGAATATAATATGTCAGATACTTGAAATCACTTTTACAGCAAGAGAACATTATCTTTTCATTTGCAATCACTTTTAGATCGATCTATTTTCTTCATTGTAAAATAGAAAATAGAAAGGAGTTCTATTGAAATTAATCGCTGAGGAGTCTGAATTCATGCTTCTGACTGGCTACAAATGTAGGGCAACTTCTAAATTATATAAGAATTTATTGGCTTACTATTACATGTATATTGATTATTGCATAATTATGTTTATGGTGTTATCGGTGTTGAAAGGAAAAGACGCACGTTTTGTTCGATACAGATTTTCTTTTTTTTTTTGGTCAACAACATTATACTCTGATGAATTCAAACTTAATAAAGCTAATCATTAAAAAAACAAGCAATCTTGATTTTAATTTCTCTAATGAAAATTGTTTCATGACTACTAAAATATCTTACGGTTTTTGTATTTTTTTTACAGTTTGATCTTTTTCTATAGATCACGAAACAATGTTAACGATAACAACGAATGCACTCTGCTTTACAATTAAAATCCTATCGCTCCCCAGTAGGGCAATATCTTTTAAAAATCATGACAGTAGTAAATAGTCTACCCGTACATATAGTCTGTGCTGTTAACAGTAAAATATCGGTTTTCGGTGTCATGCAGTGTCATGCAGTGATGAAAATGTTTATCAACATTTTTGTGATTGTCCCGATTATCGCAACAGGTGGCCTAATTAGTATGGAATTGCCAGGCGCTGTCGCCGTACGGGTTCGCTCCCCAGTAGGGACAATATCATTTTATATAGTATTATACGTTTATATCTTTTCTAAGACAACTTTGCTTTTAAGAGCGTGCAATGATGATATTGCTTTAAATGAACGATATCTTTGCATAACGGAACAACTTTTGAAACAAGGTTATCGATATCACAAATTAAGGAAAACCGTTTGCAAGTTTTATTGACGATACCCAGATTTAATTCAAAAATACAGGTGCAGTTTAAAATTACTAATGCAACAAGGTATGTCACAGCCAGTTTTTAAGGATATTTAATTTATAAACTACATTAAATAAAAGACAATGTTTATTCTCCACGTTATTCGTAAATGCAATCTGTAAATTCAAAATGAAAGGTTACCAACATAATATTCTGCAGCGCTCTGCAGGCCTGGTAATTAACCCATCTATAGTTAATTATAATGCTTACGTCTTTGGTTGCACGACGGTGGCAGGGGTATACGAGTTTATGAAGGTTTATGGGGAATTCGTAAAAGAACCTAGAAGCTCGAGTTGTCATCGTGGTCTTTCTGATTTGACTCCAGGTGCTCTGGTCACGGTAAGATCATTGAGTACACGCCTTTTTGCTTTGCATTGCTATTAGCTTCTTATGTTTTATATGTTTGTGTGCTTTTGCATCCCACATTGTCGAGCTGAAGGTTGCGTTGGAGTTATTTCACCAAGACAATGTGTGCTTGTTTGTTCATACGAGATCCTGTTGGGGCAACTGTAAGGTTGGTGCACCCAAGAACCTGGTTTAAACCCCAGTGGCAATTTGTCTGTCGCTGAACGTTCCAAGGAGGTAACCTCTTGGGTACTCATTTTTGTTATTATTTGTGGTGTCTTACTTTAAATTCTTTCTATGCATATATCACTTTTTGTAACATTTTTATGCCCCCGCCATGAAATGGCGACGGGCATTAAGAGTTGCTCCTGTCCGTCCGGACGTCCGTCCGATATTCTCGTGAACGCAACTCCTCCTACACTACTGGTCGGAATTTAATGAAACTTGACCACAATGCTTGGCCTGATATGTAGTTGTGCATGAAGGTGGGGTTTCGCTCTTACATGTTCCGTTCAGAAGTTATTGCCCTTTGATACTTCCATTTACATTAGTTTTAATAGGAGTATATCTCGTGAACGCAACTCCTCCTACACTACTGGTGGGAATTTAATGAAACTTGACCACAATGCTTGGCCTGATATGTTGTTGTGCATAAAGGTGGGGTTTTGCTCTTACATGTTCCGTTCAGAAGTTATGGCCCTTTGATAATTCCATTTACATTAGTTTTAATAGGAATATATCTTGTGAACGCAACTCCTCCTACACTACTGGTGGGAATTTAATGAAACTTTACCACAATGCTTGGCCTGATATGTTGTTGTGCAAAAAGGTGGGGTTTTGCTCATACATGTTCTGTTCAGAAGTTATGGCCCTTTGATACTTCCATTTACATTAGTTTTAATAGGAATATATCTTGTTTCTTATATTTTGTGCATTTTGCCCATAACTTAAAAACTACTTGAGATATTGCCTTGAAACTTGAAATATATTTTCATCATCAAAATCTACATCATAACCAACAAGACCCATAACCATGTTTCCAATATTTTCAAATTATGCCCCTTTTTCACTTACATTTTGTGTTAAGAAAAATATACACTTTGCACTTAACTTTGTTTGGAATGGAGGGATTTCAAAATAACTTGGCACAAATGTTCACCATAACAAGGCGGTGTGTCGTGACTGTAGGTCCAAGGTCAAGGTCGCTGTTACTAAAAATAGAATTTTCTTGCAAAATCTTGTCCGCTCTGTAACTTTGTTATTTCTTATTGGATTTTTAAATAACTTGGTATAATTGTTCACCATATCAAGACGGTATGTCACATACATGCCCAAGCCTTTTGGTCCAAGGTTAAGGTCACTGTTACTAAAAATAGAATTTTCTTGTCCGGGCTGTTACTTTGTTATGAATGGAGGGATTTCAACATAACTTGGCACAAATGTTCACCATGACAGGGCGATGTGTCACGTACCATGCCCATGCCTGTAGGTCAAAGGTCAAGGTCAGTGTTACTTAAAATAGAATTCTCTTGTCCGGGCTGTTTCTTTGTTATGAATGGAGGGATTTCAAAATAACTTTGCACAAATGTTCACTATGACAAGGCAGTGTGTCCGCACAATACCCAAGCCTGAAGGTACAAGCTCAATGTCACTGTTACTAAAAATATAATGTTCTTGTCCAGGCTGTAACTTCATTATAAATGGAGGGATTTTAAAATAACTTGACACAAATGTTCACCATGACAGGGCGGTGTATCGCGTACCATGCCCATGCCTAGGTCCAAGGTCAAGGTTACTAAAATATATTTTTTCTTGGTTACTAAAAATAGAATTCTCTTGTCCGGGCTGTAACTTTGTTAGGAATAGATTGATTTCAAAATAACTTGACACAAATGTTCATCATGACAAGATGGTGTGTCCCGTACCATGCCCATGCCTAGGTCCAAGGTCAAGGTTACTAAAATATATTTTTCTTGTCAGGGTTGTAACTACATTAGGAATATAGTAATTTCAAAATAACTTGGCAGAAATGTTCACCATGACAAGGTGGTGAGTTGTGTGCCATGTCCATGCCTGTAGGTCCAAGGTCAAGGTCACTGTTACTAAAAATAGAATTTCCTTGTCTGGGCTATAACTTTGTTTTGAATGGAGGGTTTTCAAAATAACTTGGCACAAATGTTCACCATGACAAGGCGGTGTGTTGCATACATTACCCATGCCTGTAAGTCCAAGGTCAAGGTCACAGTTACTAAAACTTGAATTTACTTGTTCGGGCTATAACTTCTTTATGAATGAAGGGATTTCAAAATAATTTGGCAAAAATGTTCACTATGACATTGCATTGCATTTCCCCCAACTTCTTCACAGACATTTCCGTAATGAGAAGACAACAGTGCCACAAATACAAATAATTTACTTCATCATCAAGTTTATGCATATTCCTATAATAACTCGAACATCACTGTCTTTGAAATGCTATTATTCCCATCATTGCACTTTAGTATCTGGAAACGATGCATAGCGGGGGCATCCGTGTCCTATGGACAGATTTCTAGTTTTAAAAAACAGTCACTGACCGTTCCAAGGCGTTAGCCCCCCTCCCCCGGTTCTTATTTTCTTTAAATTTTTGTTGTCTTTAAACTTGAAATTGAAATTGAATTTTTTATAAGCCCTTGCCGTGTTTTCCTCTTCTTTAAAAGCATTGAATTCTTTTTTTTAATTTTCAATTGTATTTGCAGAACAACTTGATCAGCTTTTTACCTCATTTTAGATAATTTTAAATTAGTTTGACAAAACGATTTGTTTTAGTTAATTTTATTTCCAAACACCATAAACTATTATTTTCACCCGTGGCGTAGTTTGTTTGGTGTTTACGAGTAGTTTTTATCACAGCACAACTCATGTGATGTAAAACCGAATATGTTCTAAATTAAACCTTTAACACCCTAAGCTATTATACTTGGGTGCTTGGGTGCTTACAAATATTCTCGGCAAAAAAAGTTCTGCATACTTGGACATTTTATAAAATATGTTGTTAATTTTACCAAACACAGCAAAATGATACATATCAAATAAATCAGCAATTCAAAGTTAACAATGTAAAAAAATCAGAAATAAAATCCGATCACTACTTTATAAGCAATTCATTGTTGATGCCACCGGGGAATACTACACAAAAGATGCAAACATCGCTAGACTTATACTGATCAAATACACCACGATGAATCCGGCATTCTTCCAAACGTCTTCTCGCGGAATTCACATGATGACAAGTTTTCGATTGTGGAATTAGGTTCCATTCGTGAACAAGAAAACCGGATAGATCAGCTAGCTGGCCATCTTCACGTGCTCTGACTTCTTTAGAAAGACGTCTAGGTGGCCGGTGTGGTCCAACTAGTGTTAGGAATCGACTGGATTTTTCAGAATCGATTATCGGAGAAAATCGGCTTGGCTCAACCGATTGATAATCGGATAATCGAACCATGTTTTTATCAACATCTTTCTGTGCAAAATTTTGACATATTCATGGAACACACGTGAAAGTCGTATTTAAAAATAACACCACCAGATATGTAACTGACAAACACCACCACTCCTTTCTCACAGAATCCACTTTTCTCACAAAAACAACTGAAGAATTATTAAACTGAAAAAGGAGGGTTCAATAAGCTCTGCAATTCTAGTTGTTGTACCGAGTATCAAAAATCGGAACTCAAATCGAAATTGGCTTTAAAATATTTTGGGTAACATAACCGTAACAAGCGTGATATTGTGGGTGGGGTATTATTTTCATACCTTTTTGGCGTAGGATTTCCTGCAAAGCGTGCAAATGACTCTGCTCATGTTTAAATTTCCTTTAACTGGAGCTCCATCTTTCATTTTTCAGAAGTAAAAATACTTCCAGACCCGGGAAGTCGTCTTTCCCGGGTAAGGAAAAAGGTCTTCGTTATTGTTGCCATCCATTACTGTCTTGATGGATTACCTCCCTTCAGAAATAATCGGAAAGAAACTACCGGCAAGCTACTACCGAAAAGAGAAAAAACCTAACCTAGCGACATCGATTCTGAAAAATTGGACTCGATTGTCGCCGACGTTGAAGTTATCCGACTGATTATCGATTGTCGGCGACAATCGGGCAAACACTAGGTCCAACATTTGCCATGACGGTCAAATTTAATGAAAACCTTCTTTGTTGACCGTGAGAAATAAATTAATTTGAATAAAAAAATGTATATGTGTTTTTCTGAAATAAGATTAGGTGTTGATTGCATTAGTTGGTTGTTTTTATACACTTTAATAAACAGAATGCTTTGATTCATTAATACAGAATGGAAACTGTTCGAGTCATCACTAAACTGTTTTAACATACCTTTACGTCCATAAGTGAGACGATGTGATACTTATTAATAAAAGTTTGAGTGTTATTCTTAAAATGGCTTGGTATTAACTATTGATTACTTCCTGTTAATACATTGTAGCATCACAGTGCATGCTCATAATTGCATAAAACAGACATCTTGACTGATTTCATAGATTTCACACCTCTACCTTGATACGGCAAATTTTGCAACTTTTGACCGTTGACCCCTCTCATACTCAAAATGATATTTCTCGGTTATTATCCAACAAATTTTAATTCTGTTTTTGTTTTTAACTCCGCAAACAATTATTCTTGATATAAATGTAAGTATTTATACCAGTTATTTGCTATATTGTACAAATGACGCAAAAGAACACTTGTGTGCAGAACTTTTGTTGGGTATAAATTGCGAAGTAAAATGTTGTCGGTGGAGAATTATGAGTTCTTCATTTTCCTATTCTCATCTACACGTTATTTATCATATGTTTTGTAATATTTTCAGGACAAGACTGCACTGCCATCCGAAAGACAGGCGTAAAAGAATCCGGTGTGTACACTGTTTCGCTTTGGAAAACAAAAAAAGAGATTAAAGTTTTCTGTGACATGAGTACGGATAATGGTGGCTGGACGGTAACTTTAATCTTGTCAAAATGCCATAACTGTTTATTATTTTCATCATCATCACCATAATCATCACATTTTCATTAAAAATGATATTTCCTTTAACTGTGAGCGAACCCACACCGTCACGGCGACGGCGCCTAGCCCTGCAAATCCAAAAACGCAACCAACTGAGCTAACCGGGACAACCCCTAAAAAGGTTAATCGGATAGCCCTGATAGACATAACTGCACGACATCGGTAACGGGCTATTTTACTGATAACAATACTAACTTTTTGTACGGGGAGACTTTTTACGGCCGCTACACTGCACAAATAGCGCTACTGTGAATTAACTGTTACACGTTATACACGTGGTAGTAATATCATCATTATAAAAAACTATTGTTTCATCATTAATTATTTTTTAAATAATTGCTGTACTTCTTCTACATCGTCGTTATCATCATCATATTCTTCTTATTCTTTTTTTATTATTATTCTTCATTTTCTTACTTCTGCTTATTCGATAAATGTAGACGGTTTCATAGAACCGTCAAAAATAAAATCAATTGAACTTTAAGTGACCGATAAAGTAACTACACAACTACAATGACATCAAGTCAAAACAAATGGTATTTATAGGTTGACCAAGCTAAATTTGCGATGTTTACAATAATTAATAGAATGTCAACACGGGTTAAGGCAAACTTACACGTTAAAAGTACTATTTTGCCAATTTATAACACATCGCCTCGATAGCATAGTGGTTTACGCGCCAGGCTGACATAGGCCTAACTTTTTTTCGACACGGGTTCGATTCACACAGACACATGGCTTTTAAGGAAATATTTTAGATTTATTTTTTTGTATGTTTTATTGCAATTATCTCAAAGTATTGTATGCATTTTGCTTCAGTTGAGTTTTTCGCGGTAATAGTTGTTGTGTAAAAAAAACAACAACCCAAACATGTTTCGAACCTAGAACCTATAACAGCGTTGCTAACATTGTATTTCAAATTGACTGCGTCTTAGACCACTCGGCTAATGGGACAGTTTTTGTAGCTTCATGGTTTGTAATAAACAACGATTAAAATATTAATTCATCGTTTACATGTAACGCCAATGTAAACACGCCAATGTAAACATTGCCAAATTACCTCTGTCCAATAATAAATATTTTGGATCTATCATGTTTTTAAATGTTTCTCCTTTCAAATACTTTGTAATTTTGTTCAAGTATTACATCTATTATTTCTCCCGTACATCGGCTCGGTTTGTAATTATTAATAGTTCACTGTTAAGATTGCGTAAGTTGAACACCTTTTTGCAGGAAGGAGGCGGGGGGGTGTTGACTACCAAGGAACATTCTTTAACTTACTTTTCAAAAGCCGTGTATATAAGACATTGTAAGTAGAAATAGAAAACAAAGTGAATTTCTTTGAGTTTTCTTATATAAAGAGATGTTTTCATTTTAGCTCTACAATTCGGAAGATAGGTTTGTATCCTTATAACCCCAGTGGCGATGTCAACATTCTTTCAAGTGTTTACGCTTTTAATACATAACTTCAAAACTTCAAAAATAATATAAATATCAAACATGGACATTACATATTTTCATCATCATAATCACATTAGTTTTTACCATAATTATCTGTATCAGTTTCAACATGTCACATACATATTTTAAAATACATTTAAAATTTACCCCAACTTTTCATTTAGATTTTCGTTTAATTTAAAAGTTGTTTTTTTAATCCAGATTACCTATTTTTTACATTCCTTAAGTTATGACTTATTATTATATTTTACATTTCTAAAGTTATTAAAATGAAATAATATAAATTCGCGGAATAACTCTTCAAAATTATTTTAAAATTTGCAGTTACACCTATTTTCACTTGGATGTTTTTTTTAAAGAAGTTGTGCAGTTGACCTTTATCTTTCACATCATTTAAGATATGGTAGAAACTTCAAATAGTTGTGAGGCCTCATGGTCAACTACATTTCCATCAAGCCTCTTAACTCATGAATTGTTTTCAAATTTATGCCACATTTTCACTCATTGCTTTATTCATTTGACATAAAATTAAGTACAGTTTGTCAACCTGTTCCGTATTTACCCATGTTCCAATCTTTATTTTCGTTTTGGAAAAATATATTTAAAGCAATAATCTAAATTTTGTTTTTTATTTTATAGTATACAAGATGTCTTACCAAAAATATATTGCTATTATTTTAGTCTCCACATGTGTTTACTTTTACAAATGTTACAATTTATTATTATTATTATTAGACTCATTTCAACCAATTTCGGTTATTTCATTCAGTTCCGAATATGAATCGGGGGAAAATCTAAGTGTGTTTTTGACTGTCAGAATTGACAGATGTGTATTGGATTTGACTGATCAAATACATTTTCACATTTTTCTGTCTTAGGGTTCAAAATAATTTTGAAAATAGTGTGTAATAAATAAAATAACATAACTATGCTATTATTTGTCTTGAAGAATATTTACAAACGCAGTAAAACACTAATGACATCACAAGTTCCGCTGCACAGCCTTCAAGTATTGTTGTTTTATTATAAATTGAATGCGTCTGAATCAACCTGAAAGTCATCTTTACATTGAGTAGAAAGGATATAATCACAGGATAGCAAAACACAAGCCCTTATCATGTGAAACTGGCCATGGTGGGTTGCTAGTTACTGGTACCCAGTAACCTCTAAGAACACAAATACCATCTTTGTCTCGGATATCTCTGAATAAGGTTGCTTATGACCTTGGGACATGACCAGTAGGCTTACTAGCCACTTCTCTAGCTTTAAATGTCTGTCTCCGTTCACCAGTTATACTACCCAGTTATCCTTTGAAAAGAATTCCAACTCTGGAATCTGCACTTATTGCTCATTCACAATAATTATTACTGATCCTGAATTGGTTGAAACGCTTGCTTCACAGAAACCGTCACAAAAACAGAATGCAAATATTTATTCACATGATTTTGCTTGCGATGGTAACACCATGATAAAACACAATTATATTGCAATTTGCACACGAGCGTCTGCAGTAGTCTTTGTCGATACTGCGATTGACCAGAAGAATACAAACGATCAAAGGTTAAAGTTCGTCAATGTTCAGTTCAAATGTTATTCATTGCGACTTAATTAGCATTTTCGTTCGTCCCAAAGAAATATTTCTATCATGGGATAGGAAACCAAAAGTTAACCGGAACGGGTTGACTAACTGTAATACACAAATGATTGTTATTGAACTCTTCTAAATTAAGTTTGCAGTTATTCGCCCTAATTCGATTAGATTAATGCAAGTTTTTATGCAGTTATTATTTACCCTTAAGGGCCGTCTACAGTTATCATTGCTCGTTCATCGATAAAAAATGTATACAAGAATATCAAAATCTCTATAACGACAAAATGCCTTTCAATGAATCTTTGCAGACATACATGTTATTAAAGTATCATTATTTTGCATTTGTTTTAACTCGTTAGAACAGTAAAGAAAAATAACCATGTTTAAAAAACTTAGAATAATATTTACATAAATTCACAAAAGCTAAACGAAACAAAAGCCATCATCTTAAATGCCCACATGAGTAAAACGATACTGCCAACAATATGTTGTGTAATTTTGACTTGCATATTGTAAATATTATGCCATATTTGTAAAAATGTGTTTGATCTTGTATATCCTGGTCACTTCCTGATCGCGTAAATAGGTGAAAAGCTTTGATTTCTCTCTTCATAAAATTATTATACCCCACAAACGAAGTTTGAGGCGAATTTTATGGTGGTATATAGGAATGAGCTTGTCGGTCGGTCTGTCTGTAACATGTACATGGCTTCCGGAAAATAACTCATGAAACGCTTGACAGATTTAAATAATTTTTGGTAGACAGGTGTAATATTAAAGGATGCAGGTCAAGTTCGATTTTGGGTCTGGTGGGGTCAGACTCAAGGCCACTGTTACTAAAAATAAAAAAAATGGTTTCCGTGTGTTAACTCCTGAAATGCTTCATAGATTTAAACAAGTTTTGGTATACCGGTGTAACATCACAAGTCAAGTTCGACATTCGGGCTGGTGAAGTCAGTGTCAATGTCACTGTTACTAAAAATATAACTATGACTCCTGAAAGGCTTCAAAGATTTAAACAATTTTTGGTATACATGTGTTAAATCACAAGGTTCAGATGATGTTTAACTTTCGGGCTGGTGAGTTAATGTTAAGGTCACTGTTACTAAAAATAGAAATGTGATTTCCGGATGGACTATTGGAATACTTTACAGATTTAATCATTTTTGGGACACATTTGTAAAATCAAAAGATACAGGTCAAGTTCGTCTTTGGGTTTTTTTGGGTTAAGGTCATGGTCACTGAATGAGATATTGTGATGAAACTTGCTGTGTTGTTAGGTAGCTTCTTTGAAGACTGTTTGGAAGTGAAAGTAGAAACGTGTGGTCAAGTTAATTGCTACACATGTCCATGTTGCCATTGATCCTAGTAAGCATTCCCAGATCCAGTACCCATGTGGGGGTATTAATCACCGTCAAAGATAATTATAGTTGTAATTTCTTTGAAACGTTTTCTTTTTTTGTCAAGATCATTATACTCAAGCGGGCATTTAAAATAGTGTTTTATGTTGTTTAGTTTTAAATTTGTGAAAATATGTAAATAGAATTTCAATGAAATTTTAGGTCTAGCTATTTTTCTTTACTGTTCTAATTTTATATACGTATGTTATATAAAGATACATTCACAACGATTATTTGTGTAAAGTTTTATTGAACTGCATTCTGCCGTTACAGAAATTTTTGATACATTTTTTATCGATGACAATAACGACTGAAAACGGACCTTAAAACTAGTCACTTGATTTAAATGGAAACCGTCAAACACTATGTACTGCTTTATTTCCAACAAACCACATTTTAACTATTTAAACAATATTTTCACAGGTTAGAAATCTTACTTTTCGAACAATTATTTCCATAATTCTTGGAAAATAATATGCAAGGTTAATGGTTGGTTGTGCATTTTCCTTTCATTATAATAAATAAAGCACGGGATATTTTCAAAGGTTTTGTGATTGTTCACCATCTTATAATAAAGCTTCTTTTTAACTTTCTATTTCTGTCTTTTATGTTTTATCTATCCAAAAATATCAGAAAATTATTAACTTTTTCAATAAAACGAATGTACTCTCCTATGGTAATTTTAGAGATTGACATTATTGATCATTTATGTGAATTCAGTGTTCGTTTTCATAATTTGCTTATATAATATTGCCGGTTTTACTTAGATAATTAGCTGTAGTTGTTGTGTATTTCTTATTTATTTGAATTTTAACTATTATCGTAAGACAGAAACCCTATAAGACAATTTTTTGGAAATGTGCACTATTTTCAAATGATATGATTCTATTAGTCGAGCACGGTGTTTTCTCTGAAAGCTCTCGTTTAAAGCACACTTTACGGTTGCCAAATTTCAGGTTTTCCAAAACCGATTTGATGGTTCGGTAGATTTTTATCAGAATTTCCCAAGTTACGAAAACGGATTTGGTCATCTAAGTGGAGAATTCTGGCTCGGTTTGTATCGAATATGTGTTTTACATTTTGTCTTTAATTTCATATCTATTTGTTATCTTTTTGAGTTGTTAAGAGTTCTAATCACCCATTAACATAATTGATATCTCAACAACAACATTTTACATTTTCAAATGCTCTGAATTACACGTACATTAATTTACATGTGAGCAATAAATAATTATTATATTAATACACATACTTTTCCAACAACAAAAATTGAGAATCGGTGTTGAGACAAAAATAATAATATTTTTTATTACATGTACCAAAATGCAAATCTCATTTACAACACAAATATCCGTGCTTTGATTATATATGGCTTACACAAATCGCAAGAATTTAGAAAACCTAAGCAAACTTCTTTTTATGCCCCCGCCATGAAATGGCGACGGGCATTAAGAGTTGCTCCTGTCCGTCCGTCCTTCCGTCCGTCCGTCCGTCCGTCCGTCTGTCCGTCCGTCCGTCCGTCTGTCCGTCCGTCCGTCCGTCCGTCCGAAATTCTCGTGAACGCAACTCCTCCTAAACTACTGGTGGGAATTTCATGAAACTTTACCACAATGCTTGGCTTGATATGTAGTTGTGCATGAAGGTGGGGTTTCGCTCTTACGTGTTCCGTTCAGAAGTTATGGCCCTTTGATACTTCCATTTACATTAGTTTTAAGAGGAATATATCTTGTGAACGCAACTCCTCCTAAACTACTGGTGGGAATTTAATGAAACTTTACCACAATGCTTGGCTTGATATGTAGTTGTGCATGAAGGTGGGGTTTCGCTCTTACGTGTTCCGTTCAGAAGTTATGGCCCTTTGATACTTCCATTTACATTAGTTTTAATAGGAATATATCTTGTGAACGCAACTTCTCCTTAACTACTGGTGGGAATTTAATGAAACTTTACCACAATGCTTGGCTTGATATGTAGTTGTGCATGAAGGTGGGGTTTCGCTCTTACATGTTCTGTTCAGAAGTTATGGCCCTTTGATACTTCCATTTACATTAGTTTTAATAGGAATATATCTCGTGAACGCAACTCCTCCTAAACTACTGGTGGGAATTTAATAAAACTTTACCACAATGCTTGGCCTGATATGTTGTTGTGCATAAAGGCGGGGTTTTGACTTACATGTTCTGTTCAAAAGTTATGGCCCTTTGATAATTTCATTTACATTAGTTTTATTCTTATATTTTGTGTTAAGCAAAATATGCATTTTGCCCATAACTTTAAAACTATTTGAGATATTGCCTTGAAATTTGAAATATATTTTCACCATCAAAATCTACATCATAACCAACAAGATCCATAACCCTGCTTCCAATACTTTTTCAAATTATGCCCCTTTTTCACTTACATTTTGTGTTAAGCAAAATATACACTTGGCCCTTAACTTTCTTTTGAAAGGAGGGATTTCAAAATAACTTGGCACAAATGTTCATCATGACAAGGTGGTGTGTCGCATACAACACCCATGCCTGTAGGTCCAAGGTCAAGGTCACTGTTACTAAAAATAGAAATTTCTTGCAAAATTGTGTCGGCTCTGTAACTTTGTTATTTGTCATTGGATTTTTAAATAACTTGGTTTAATCGATCACCATATTAAGACTGTGTGTCACATACATTCCCAAGCCTGTAGGTTCAAGGTCACTGTTCCTAAAAATAGAATTTTCTTCTCCAGGCTGTAACTTTGTTATGAAAGGAGGGATTTCAAAATAACTTGGCACAAATGTTCACCATGACAAGGCGGTGTGTCCGCACAATACCCATGCCTGTAGATCCAAGGTCAAGGTCACTGTTACTAAAAATAGAATTTTCTTGTAATAGGAATATAATTATCTCGTGAACACAACTTGTTCTACACTACTGCTGGGAGCTTTATTAAAAACCTATAGCGGGGGCATCCGTGTCCTTTGGACACATTTCTAGTTTTCATATTGCGCTTCAAGACTCGGAAAGATGTATTTAATAGTTCAGAAAATATTTTTGATGACGTGCTTATTTTGTACTTGACAAATAGATATTGCTTACAAAGGTATTCTGTAATTGTGCTCACCATGCTTATTTACAATAATCACTTTGGTTAACGCCAGTGGCAGAAATTCCAGAGTAAATTATTAATTTCCAGAAAAAGTAAAATGTGCATATCACGATTTACAAAATAATCAAAATAAAAAGGCACCAAAAACCATTAACGAAAATATCGGCGATACAACTTGCATTAGGTTTTCCTTAATTTGTGGAACCGATAATTATGTTTGTAAAGAGTTTTTGTTATGCAATGATTACGTAAAGAATCTTTAATAAAGAGCTTAATGAAATATAGTTAATGAATTATCGACTCAATTTTCATTTATCTTCTCTAGTCTCGCGAAGTTTATATTGTTTACTGTAAAATCATTTTATCTACTTTAAACTTGAAGATTTTTCTTTTGCTTTCATTCGTAAAGAAATCAAATTAATTTGGATAATGTCAACGCGAACGTAAAGTCGTGCTCACGAGAACCGGTAGAATCGTTAGTAACAATATACACAAAATTGCATAGTAGTACGCAACCTGGCCCAGGAAAATTTCACTTTCGTTGCTCCCCAGGGCGGCAAAGGTTGTGTGGTACCGTTGTAAAGCTTATGATGTCTACAATCAGAATTTATTTGTTAGACCTTCATAAAGTGGTGCATGAAGAAGTCTAACAAGGATAACGGACACTACCCATTTTACATGGGCCAAAAATTTTATAATTGTTCTGTAGGCATTGCTTCAACCCAAGACCAGTTATCTTTTAAAAGATATTTCTTCAGTACAATGTTACTTATTATGAATAAAACTAGTGTTAGGTAATGTGCTTTTATTAAAATTGGGTGCGATTTTGCCCTTTTCTGAGTAATTTACATAACCATTTAAAATACAATACGTTACATTAAATGCAATGATACGAATTTGATTTTTCTAAATAGTTTATTTCAAAATACCACATAATCATATATTTTGTATGGTTAAATGTTATTTCCGAGCTAGCTAACACATGTTTTACAAACGTTTTTTCTCAATTTAGTTATGCAGTTACATATGACTAATATTTTTAAAAATTAAAACAGTACAATTTCAACCACATTCCAGTAATACCATTTAAAAATGAATCTTTATTAGACCTTGAGCTGTAAATAGACCCCCCCCACCTTGGGGAATTTTGAAGGCTATGTTTTTCTGAAAGCCTATACCATTCTACGCATTTTGCAATTTGTTTGCTTTCTGGCGAGTGGGGCGTTTTACCGTAACGCCTATTTGAATATGTGACCTTTGAGAAAATTTTACGCTATGAAGAAATAATTGGCAATTATAAACGTTCTGAAATAAACCTATTTTTTTTTCTACACCAGGAAGATGTTTTTTTAATTTTTAATGCAATAAAACATCTGCAACCTTAGGTATAGGTCTATAAATAGTCATTAAGATATGTTACTTAACATCAAAACCTAGTTTTAAAAGTTGTATGAAACATTTCTTACTTGCATTTGCAAGTAATTTCTGTTTTATTTGTTTAATTTATTAATATAAATAAGTTCCTAAGGAGTTATATAAATAAGAATGCAGTATTTAAATGTAATAAAGTCACATTGAGACACACTTCTTGTTTAATGTATGTTAATAAATACATATAATATTATTTGGAAATTCCAAAAAACCAAAATCTCTGAAAAAATGCAAAAAACATCTCAAAGATAGCAAAGAAATTATCTATAAATAAAATAAATTATAAAGAAATAAACTCTGAAAGACATATTGTGTGATTAAAAGGTAAACTTTATTAAACATATTGTTAATTATATCCATAACTTTAGTTATATGTGACTTTAGTATTATGTTATATCATATACTTATGCCTATAGTTAATAAATTTGAAGTTTTGGTGCAATTGTTTTTGTTTAAACACACCTCTTCATGAGTTTTAATTATTAGTTAGCATTATATCATAATAAAAATAAATACCATATCATAAATCACCATTTTTAAATATGTTACCCAAAAGAACGTATTAACCAATTTTAGTTACTGCACAATAGCGATATAAATTACATACCTTCTTTCATGATAAATTGCGACAATAATGTATTTTAAGAACCAACACACATCAGCCTGCACTTAGTTAGTAAAGGAGACATTTTAAGATGAATTTCTGTTTTAAGTTACAATTATATCCATAAGAAATAGTGATTCTAGTGATAAATTTAATCAATTGTTCTCAAAGAAAGGTGACTTAGAAATTATGAAATTCAAGTTAGTAATAAAAATGAAATAATTAATTATTTGCGTTTGATAAGCTATAAGTGTGTTATCAAGAATATTATGAGTAAAAAATGTTTTTTATTCATGATATCATTTGATTTTTTTAATTATTTATTTCTTTCAAAGACAAGCAATACACGTCTCCATTAAAATTACCTGTAATTGATGCGTAGCCACTGCTATAACCATAAGTAAGATGAGGTAATATGACTGTTGCTGTGATAAAACAGTAAACAAATCAGTGCCAGTTTTGTTTTAATAAACCAGTATCTTATTCCAGTATATAGGTTAACAACCTTCCTGTACTTTATGTATCTTGTATTAAAATAGGTAATATATAAGAATTATGTTACAAAAGGAAATTAAGGTATTGATGCTGGTGATATTAAACAGTAATGTATTTTTAATTTAAATATTGTTAAACTTTAGAGGTTAATGATCTGTGTACTGCTCAATATGTCTTGAAATAAATGTGTATGATGTAGATGGTCGTCCTTTTTACAAATCTTTTTTAAATTAACAATAAACCTATCAATATGGCTCAGTGACAACATTGTAGTACAGCTTAATTTTACACTAATTATGGGCTGTTGCATCCAGTCTAAAGCTAAGTCCAGATACTCTGAATTGAGACAGATAACATTAATTTGTTCTAATAAATTGTAGAAAAGAAAGAATAAACAAAATTAACATATTTTTATCATTTTATTGTTCTATTTATTTCTTTTGTCATCTTATAATATGTTACCAATTTTTACTTTAATAATCAGAAAAATAATAAGAAAAGAAAAGAAAAAACTGCAAACAATTAGTTAACATTTTGATAAATATTTTTATATCATATTATATTGTGTTAAAGTTGATATATAACAAATTTAAAAGCTACTTAATTTAAACTTTACACAAATTAGCTGATTAAATTATCTGATGTTAGAAATGTTTTTAAAAGTAGTTTTATTCATCTAAAATACTAAGGTTCAGTGTAGAATTTGTAAAACATTGAAACAGCATGAGCATTATATAGCAATTTTTTAACTCAAGTAAAAGAATTTTTACCTAAAAAAAATTATTATACATAAGTTTGTTTATTAGCTTACCATCACCTGCATTACACAGATTGTCTTTCAAATTAGGATGTTTCTCTTTAACAATTATTTGTCTTTAAGAAAAATAACATTCTACAAAGATCTTAAGGAATTCTTAACAAATTCTGCTTTCTTTGAACAATGGAAAAAATAATGTTTCATTTAGGACAATTCATTATTCTTATTTCACATGTTTTATTTAACAGTAATATCAGTTATTATTGTTCTAAAAGACCAGAACTGGTGCTTTCAACTTTGTTTTTAGTAAATATAGTTAAAAGAAAGTTCATATTCACATTATGAGTGACTCTTCGGTAATCTAGATACAAACTATAACACGGTTTAGAAATTTGTTTTCTTTATTCTAAGTCATCTTTCTTAAAACATTACTTAAATAATTAGGTAACATATAATTAATTTTAATTAGTTTTGTTTGTAACACCTTTCAAAGCAATATTTGTATACTTTTACATTTTAACCACGTAACATAACAAAGTATATACTATGAACCACTTACTATTATTATTTTATAGTTTAATCTAAAATGATTGCATAGTTGTGATACAGTTTTGTAAATGTGTTCAGTTCTTTGTACAACAATATCAGTTTTAGAGAAAATACTTTATTAAATCAGTAATATTAGTTTAAAAAACGACTGTCAATGTAATTAGAAATCTACACAGGGCTAACAAACATCAGGACATTGCAAAGAGCACACATAATTAATTTCTTCAAATAGATATCAGCTAACACCATTAAAAACAAATAAAAACAAGAAAACAAGCCTTATTTTAATGAGTAACATATGTTATGTATGTTGAAAATTTGAAGTCATGCAAGTTTCAAGAACACTTACAGTTATCAAGCACAATTATTCAATTAAACACTATATTTTATGCTTGTTCATCTCAAAACATGAATATTATGATTGAATTAGCAATAGGGTAACATATTAGATTATGGTAATAAAAAGTCTTCATGTGATAATAATGATGATGATGATGATGATGATGATGATGATGATGATGATAATAATGGTTTGTTATTTAGATCTATATTTTCATAATAAAAGATGTAAATTTATCACTACACGTAAACATGTGTTCAAAGAGTATGGTTCTACAAAACCATGATGTCATTAATTGCATTAATTCTATATCTCATAAGCAGCTAAATATAACATATTTGGTCCAGAAATAACTAGCAAATTGGTTGTATATCATTTTAACTTACCATTTTGAATTTGAAAAATGTTAAAAGGACATTAATAACTTTACTGTTACAGAAAAGAAGATAAACAGCTATGGCATAACTACAAATAAGGGAAATAACTGATAAAACATACATGGGATACTTACAAAACAAGGGAGGTAACTGCTGCTGAAATCACTCAAACATGTTTTCTTTTCATTATTATGCAATTGCAACAAATAAAAAGAACATTTGTTTGTGTTATGTAAATGATATAGGCAAGTTGCTATGTGGTGTGTAAAAAAGTTGTTTCTATGGATGTGGTCATGTAAACCTGGTTGCCATGGTTATGCACCACTTTATAAATGTCTAACAAGTGAATTCTTATTGCAGACATCCTAAGCTTTCCAACGGTACCAGTCAACCTTTGCCCCCCCCCCCCCTGGGGTGCAACGAAATCACATTTCTAGGCCCTTTCTGAATATTAGGTTGCGTAGTATAGATATAATTTGCAACCTAACGTTGTAATTCGAGAGTCTTTCTACTATTGTTAAAGTAACTCATAATAAGAGCACAATAATTTATACTTTTACTTTTTTATGCAAACGTCAGAGCGTGTCTACGTGGTAAAAGTAGCATCTTTTTGCAATATATTACCCGCACAAACTAATATTTTTTTAAATATAATATATTAATTTTGATTTTATGAATAATTATTATAAGATTTTAAATTTTTAAAATAAAGGATCAACCATAACGTTGTTATACACAGGCCTGAAGTATGTACAAGAGATAACTTCATTGTCGCAGACAGAACTGAGACTGGACCTGAGAGCTGCCGATGGAAGCACAGCTTACGAGGTTTTCCAAAACTTCAGACTTACAGAAGGACCTGACTATAGTCTAAATATTGATTCTGGTACAGGAACAGCAGGTAATTAACTATTAAAGAGATCTAAATGATTTACTTTAAAATGCTTATGGTAGAATGTATCCAAAAAGTGAAATATGCATATCCGGAATTGCCACACTCACAAAACTCAGCCTACCACGCAGTGAAGAAGAAGCGAGGAAAAGAGAGCAAGTTGTTATAAGTATATCAATTCAAATAGGACGCTACAAACAATTAACGACATAGAGAACCCTTGGGGTTACCGCCTTGGAACGGTCGGGTGCAAAAAAAAATGCCAGTGGGGGTTTAAACCAGGTTCTAGGGTGCACCAACCTCACACTTGCCCTAACAGGTTCTCATATCAACAAACAAGTAAAAGTTGTTTTGGTGAAATAACTCCAATTCTCCCATCAGCTTATCAATGTTGCATACAAAAGAAAGAAACATATAAAACACAAGAAGCTTGTGCAAAGCAAAATGGGCGAGTACTCGATGATCTTACAGAGACCAGAGACCCTTGAGTCAAAGAAGCAAGATTACGATGACATGGATAAAGAAACAAATCGAGCTTATAGGTTCTTTAAAGAAAAGATTTTAAACATGTTTCTCGGAACAAGTGGAATTTTGTATTAAGCGAAAGTTCAAAACATTCTTAATATGCATCAGTCATTGATTTTATCAATATTTACATCAGGTAAAGGGACATAAGGTTATAACAATTAATTCTACACTGTGCAAGAGATTTTTAAAACTTTAAAAATATTTGGTCATCAAGCTTCAGTTATCAGACGTCTTTCTTTAATTAGTACTGTCAATTATTTGTTTAAGGACCAGTGTTGGCATCAACAGAGTTTAAGATATTTTACTTTAATTCGAAACATGTTTTGTTTATCAATTGATAATAACAATTTATGGTATGAAATAGTTAAAAAGATCTTTGTTTATTTAAAGAACAAAGGTTTTCTTGGTGTTTCTGACTTTTTAAACAGTTTTTAAGACGATGCCTTTAAACTTTGGGGATATGATGATTAGCATGTAAAGATCAATTTAACATAATCTGAAGTTTTTCTCTCATAATGCGGTATTGTGGATTCCCAGTGATTTCTCCAGTTGAATGCCTGCAAATAATCGACCAAACTTGAGATCTTTAGCCTTAACACCGGTTAACAGTGATATCACGTACCAGACGGAACGCATAATTTAGACTATGCCACCTGTTTACACATGCAAAAAGATAGTGTAGATGCTGATGTTTGATTGCTTGAAATATAGAGAAGATGTTTACCGGAAAAGACTTCAATGTTGATAATCTTGTTACTTGTATACTTAACTTAATTGTCGGTCATCCTGATGACCGACATCTTATAATGGACCAAACTTGAATTTTGAAGGGCAACACCAGTTAACAGCAGCAGCGGACGTTGTCACTTAAGACAAAACCTCCCGTCTAAAGCTTGCTAATGCTATTTCGTTCCCCCTACTTGCAAGAAAAGTCTTTAAAATGTTGATGAAACAATATTTGAACATTGTAGTTACGGCAAATCAGAAATTAAGCTGATCTATAGCGACATGTTAAATTATGTAAACATACGTATGTTGTATTTTCTACAGCGTATAGAAATAATGATATGCGTCTTTATTAAGAAAGTCACGTGATGCAGACCTTTATAGCAAAGTTTTTAGTTGTACATAAGTTGAACTGATCCTTTATTTGAATCAAACAACTGTTCAGGATGATGCCATATATGAAATAGATTCGTTAAGTTACCTTGATTTTGTTCGTCAAAAGCAAGACACCGTTTATGTTTTTCTTAGATACTAAAAAATATCCGATTTTGGCGGGAAATGCTGTCTGTTAACAAAAGTTTACAAAAAGCTAGTCGGTCATTAGCATAACATTTAACAAAAAAAAACAAAAAACATGCGGCACTGAAGTTAAAACTTTAAGCCGCTTTGAAATAAAAGCGCTTAAATTTTTTTGATGTCATACAAAATAAGTTTACTTATATATATTACCGTTTTTAGCTCACCTGAGCACGAAGTGCCCATGGTGAGCTTTTGTGATCGCCTGATGTCCGTCGTCCGTCGTCCGTGCGTGCGTGCGTCCGTCGTCAACTTTTTCTTCAAACGACTTCTTCTCCTGAACTCCTGGGCCAATCTTGCTGAAACTTGGCAGGAATGTTACTTGCATAAAGCTTTACCAAAATTGTTCAAATGGTTCTGGTCCACTGCCTATCTAGGTCACAGAGGATAAAAATAGATTTTGAACATGAAATTTTTAAAAATCTTCTCCTCTGAAACCGTAAGGCCTAGAACTTTGATATTTGTTGTGTAGCATCACCTAGTGGTCCTCTACCAAGATTGTTCAAATTATAGCCCTGGGGTCAAAATTGGCCCCGCCCCAGGGGTCATTTCATTTTACATAGACTTATATAGGAAAAACTTTAAAAATCTTCTTGTCTAAAACCTCAAGGCCTAGAGCTTAGATATTTGGCATTTAGCATCCTCTAGTGGAACTCTACAAAGTTTGTTCAAATTATTTCCATGGGGTCAAAATTGGCCCCGCCCCAGGGGTCACTTCATTTTGCATAGACTTATATAGGAAAAACTTTAAAAATCTTCTTGTCTGAAACCACAAGGCCTAGAGCTTAGATATTTGGCATTTAGCACCCTCTAGTGGAACTCTACAAAGATTGTTCAAATTATTTCCCTGGGGTCAAAATTGGCCCCGCCCCAGGGGTCACTTCATTTTGACATAGACTTATATAGGAAAAACTTTAAAAATCTTCTTGTCTGAAACCACAAGGCCTAGAGCTTAGATATTTGGCATTTAGCATCCTCTAGTGAACTCTACAAAGTTTGTTCAAATTATTTCCCTGGGGTCAAAATTGGCCCCGCCCCAGGGGTCACTTCATTTTACATAGACTTATATAGGAAAAACTTTAAAAATCTTCTTGTCTGAAACCACAAGGCCTAGAGCTAAGATATTTGGCATTTAGCATCCTCTAGTAGAACTCTACAAAGATTGTTCAAATTATTTCCCAGGGGTCAAAATTGGCCCCGCGCCAGGGGTCACTTCATTTTATATAGACTTGTATAGGAAAAACTTAAAAAATCTTCTTGTCTGAAACCACAAGGTGAGAGTACTTTTGTACTCAGGTGAGCGATATAGGGCCATCATGGCCCTCTTGTTTTAAGTAATGCATTTAAGCTGGTGATAAATCTTACCATTTTGCAACAGCAGCCTGACAGGGAACGGATTATAATTACTTTCCTGATCGTCAACCATTTCGTAAGAATGTTGGTATTGCTATTTTTTTAGAACTTCAACAACATATTACAGGTTCTTGCGCATTATCTTGTTGTTGTTTTTTATTTGTTTGCAATTTTGTGAATAACCGGAGGTTTAGCGAACGTGAGATGACAATTATTTTACATAGGAGATCAGCATGGACAATATTTTTTTACCTAAAATCATAAGCGTAGTCAATGGGGCGGTGGTACGCTAAAAGACAGTCATCGATACGTGTTATTAGCTACGAACGTCAGAGATTAACGAATAGGATGGCCGCAGGAGGTTAATTGCACTTTACGATTACATGTTCAGAGTGCCAGGGTAGTAATGTTGATCTTGTTGCGCAAAGACTGCCCTGTTTTTTTTTCAATCTATTTCCCTGTCCTTTTGAAATCCAAGCTGGAGCACTGATTACGATGCGGTATTTTATGTTTTTGCTAAAAGGTCTTAAACAGTCTCAGTCAAACCGAACCTGCAATATTTTCATATTTGTCGTGTTCGGTGGTTTTCAAAGATACCTGTTCATCTATTTTAAGGGGTCATAAACATTGCACAAGGCGAAAACTGGCTAAAATTTAAAAAAATGAATTTTGGGGGAATACTTATTGTCTCCTAGATTTTAGTGAAGAAATGTATTGATCTAAGGTTGTACTAATGTTTGCAAGCTCACTTTAGTCTAATTCATGTTCTAATTACCAAGCACAAACTAAAACAAAAGAAAAACCGTTTGCATGAGAACTCTGAAATTCGCGAACAGTATACCAAAGCAACCCATACCTGAAATGAGTATATTCTTGTCTTCAATGTTTAGTACCAATTCGTCAAAATAATAGTGAACGATTGGACTTGCAGCAGTTGCAATCCAAATTGAGTTTAACTTTTAAAAGATTTCCGGGGATACCCCTGACCCCGATGTCTGCTACCACATACACATGCAATATAGCGGATCTGGTTTCGTTACAGTAAGGTAGACAACTCATGCACTATCATTACTATATAAGGGCGATCTACTAGAATATACTGCAAACAATGCAAAACCATCCTTAAAAGTAAAGAAAAAATTGTGAAAAAAATTCAGAACAGTGGCATAACGAGAATTTCATAAATTAATTTAAATACAGATAGTGTTTCTCGAGTTTCTGTAATATAGTTTCAGAGAAAATCGTTTTAACACAAACATAAATATGAGCAGCATAAAGCTGAAGTGAAAATAATAAATACATCAACATCCTATTTTATGGTCTATTTCTTCTAACGCTCATCAACTTCAAGTTTGACCAGATCTGCAGACTCAACTAAAACTACACTTTATGAATGTTGGTAACGAATACTGCTCACTGTACAAATAAGCATCGACTGTGGAAAGTTTTATGATACCTCTGTGAGCATTCGTGTTAATATAACATATAAAATTCCAACTCGCTGGTGCTTAAACAACGTCATTATTTCTACATAAAATAAATGAATAAAATAATGTCGTATCATTTAATTGAGCGGGGACGAATTTTCGCTTAAAACAAGTAAATAACAACTTCGCGGCGATATGAATTAGCGCAACTGTGTTTTCCTATAAGAAACACTGTTAAAGAGTTTAATTTCGCTGGGGTTGAATTTCGCGATCTTGCCGTACCGCGAAATACGCGAAAATTAAACCAGCGCGAAATAAAATAATTAATCAGTAATAAATTTCGTCTACTAGAAACATTTTTTACATTAATGTCTTTTGACGGTACACGTCTTGTTCATTTTTCAAAAAATCAAACATCAGCCGTACAACTTTTGTTTGCATGCTTTAGAGTAACAGCAATGGACAACTAAATTCACAAATGGTTTGTCAGATACAATCTACGTGACATTGATCGACAGAAAGCTGGACATAGCCTCGACTTCCATAGTTCAATCAAAGTACTGAAAGTACAGAAAACCAGCGAAGCGATTTTGCTTATTGAGAATAACCAGTGCCATGATTCTCATACATGTATCCATTTACGAAAAAGCAAAAAAACTTGGTTCACTCGCAAAGAACTTCCTCTTGTCTAAATGATAGTGGAAATAAGGGTTTCCATGTATTATCTGGATGAAGGCTTCTGTTAATCCTTTACTCCATAGATATACCTTCATAGCTTGTGCGAACAGTTTAGATCCATATCTGCTGGCACATCTGTGCGATCTGATTAGGATTTAAACTGTTCGCTTTTATGATCATTTTTTTCTGACCAGTAATCATAAATTTTAGATCCAGATCAGATGGCACTATTTTGCCAGCTGATCGGGACCTGAACTGGTAACCTATGTGATGAAAGGCGTATATATTGAGTAAAGGGTTTTAAGCAATAAATTATAATAGTGAAATCTGTGTACTGACATCCCAAAGACATAATGCACACGAAAAATGATATAAAAAGTGAGACCCCATCGATGGGAAAGATTATGCAGTTATTTGAAATAAGAAATATATAATTGTTTCCTTCATTGTGAATAACATGTAAAGGAAATCATAGAATTGAGAATCCTACATATTAAGATAAAACAGCCGAGAGTCATAACATTGCCGAAAGCATTGGAATTTAATGCTAGATAACACACATGTAAAATTGAAGACAATTTCAGAGGAAAATGAATTACTATAGTTTATACCAAAAATTTCCACCGCATTAAGTTGTATATAATAACGGACTCGATGGTTTTTTTCATGTAGCATATTATTAGAAAAAGGTGCCAGATTTAAGACATTGGTAAACATATCATTGAGTATTGGTGGTTAAGGAGCTGGAATAAATGTCCATTAGCTTACAATCCGTTCATATAACATCAGTTTCAGCAGACAGATGTGTCATTTTTAGTTTTAGGCATCATCATGGTTTGTCCTCTATATTCACACGTACTTTTACTGTTATTTGGCTTTCTGCAAAACGCGGGAAATTGTGACGTCACTGACATTTGCATATTTAATGTGTCACTGCGTCTATGATTTCATGTACTCCGAACAAAAATAGTAGTCATCGAAAACGTAAACCGAGTAAACATCTTAACCTTTGGGAAATATGTAAATAATGCATTATTCCTGAAACAAATCATAGTCCGTTCCTTGGACCACTGATGGTCTTATTGTCGACGTGTCTCCTGCCACGTACGTGATAGCCGGACACTTACCGCGCTTGCTCGTAGCATGTTTCGAATACACAGATCTGTAAATCTTGCATGTCTTTATTTCTATACGAGTAATATCCGGTATAGTAGTTTTAATATGTAAAATTTTACACATCTCAATAGTTTATTGTTTACTGATCAAGCTTATATGTGGAAATCCAATTTATAAACAAATTTAGCAATGATGATTGCTTCATGTTCAGTGATTTAAACGCTCATGAACGCCTACCATCAAATAATAAACAAATGTTCGCAATATGTCTTTAAAATTTCAAGTGAAAGCATTTGCGCATTGGTTTCATAAAGTGAACAATTGAAGAAAAATATGCTAAGATGGAAATTTATCATTATCGTTATTGTTAAAGATAAAAAAAAGATATTTCGTGAAACAAACAGTCCAATATTGAAATGGCTTTAAAATGACAAAATAAAGAAAATGTTTTCAATGTTATTTTGAGCTTCGAATTAGCAGAAACTATTTATTTAATATTTAAGATTTAATATTTGGCTATTGTAATATCCTAACATCGGGAATATCGTGTATATCTCTACCTTAAAGGTAACATATCTGTGGCTCGATAAAGAATCCCTGGCGGCTACAACCCCCAGATAAAATTGGTTTACTGTTGTCGATTGTGTTCTGAATTAGGGACAGCGCAGTGAAGCAGTCAAGTACTCTTTTAGCGATACTAACGTGGCAAGAGCCAACTTTAACACGTAACAGGAAACTCGGGGACTACTTTACTTACTCTGATTTCTCTGAAATGCGTAAATCGCCGGTTGCCAGTGCCTCGTTTTGGTTTGATACCGA
The DNA here is from genome assembly GCA_038501625.1 of Corbicula japonica. Lineage (NCBI taxonomy): Eukaryota > Metazoa > Mollusca > Bivalvia > Venerida > Cyrenidae > Corbicula > Corbicula japonica. The sequence continues at coordinate 61,529 of JAZAYU010000057.1, forward strand.
TTTCAGAATTGTGATTAGTAAAACCAGCTTCGCTGGTTAAAAACTAAGTGCAAGCACAAATACATACTTATTCTGTTAATTTATCTGCCAATGACCGACTAGCTTTTTGGAAAGCTAAAACTTGTATGAAAACTAGAATGACAAAAACACCATTCATAATACCTCCACATTGTACAAATAAAAGGTAAACCCCAAAAAAATCTTTGAAACATTTAAGTTAACATAAACAGTAAAACCATGACAATAGGTAAACGTACAGACATGCATCAGCACGTATTGGTAATAATGATTTTGTCTACTTATTTTAACAGGCGATTCGGCTTCAACTGGAATGTCTTATCATAAAGACAGTCGGTTCAGCACCTTAGATCGAGATGCTGATAATAACGCAGGAACACACTGTGCGAATAACTGTCATGGAGGGTGGTGGTATTCTTCGTGTTGCTATGTAAATGTAAACGGTCATTACGCATTGCCTGGAACCTCCAGTTCGTATACAAGTGGTTGGGGTGGTATGATTTACTATCCTTTTAAACAAACACATTCGCTGAAATCATCCAAGATGATGATAAGACGTGTAATGTAATTCGAGTGTTTTCAGAGATATGTCTTGAGATATTTTTTCTTCATATACTAATGCAACATTTCCCTTAATAGTATGTTTAATGTTTCTATTTTAAAAGTGTTTTTATATGTGGCAATACAAATTGCATTCCATGAACAACCCATCTTTTTAAAAAATATATTGTCCAATACCTTATCATGAACGTCTTGTATGCAATTCACTATTTATCTGTTTGTTTGTTTATATAATGTAATGCTCATAAAAGCGGTTGTCTCTTTTATAAAACGAACAAAACTACTATTGTTTTATTTTCTGTTGTTTCTATGGTCTGTTAAATTTACGTGAATATGCAAATCTGGTAGCATGGTTAACCTTTATAATGAAATGAAACTAATTAAACTGCATTTAATTTTAAACCTTCTTGAATATTGTAAGAATAAAGCTATTTGTTAAAAAAGGATATAGTTGTTGGTTTATATTATAAAGATTATTCTTTACATGTTTTGTCAAATGACAACATAAATTGTTGCTCCTAACAAACCATGATATAATTAAAATTGATTCTTAATTATTGTTTATAGAAAGAACATGACATTTACAAATGAATGACTAACTTTTGAAGGTATGCAGGGCATTATTAGTTGACATATAGCTAATATTAATATAATACTTTATGTTTAAAAAAATGTTGTGATGAAATTGATAATTGTTAAGTGATAACTAAAAATTTTAGTAATTAAACTCCAACATAGAAAGTTATTCTAATTAATGCCTATTATGATACAATGAAAGATTTGTAATTAATACACATTGTACTATGCATATATTATGATCAAGTACCTTTTGAGTAAAACAAAATCTATCATTGTGAACCTCGTGGAGGGTTACTTTTGATATCAATATTGCATAACATTTTTTCATACTCATAAAATATTTAGAAATGTATGAAAACCGGCCTTATCTCGGTATTGAAACAGCATAAATGTAAACTCCCTGGCACGAATTCCAGCACAATTATCGTTTACGAGGGATGAAACATATACCATTAAAAGGAAGAATCATTCTGCTTTACATTAAATAAAAAATCATACAGTAAAACAAAATGTGACTTGCACATGAACAGAAAATATTTATACACCAACGCGCCTACAACGCACGCATGTCTTAAAATCAAGATGTCGTCGACGTTCAAACGTCGGGACGTTTAAAGTTGTTCGAAGTACGCTTTCTTGCATCCTATGCAACAACGATGCCTATGAACCCACTGCTTGAAAATGTCTACATACCACGAACAGTCATATTTCTTTACAATAGCCGATGTGATCCTGCGCAGTTCAGTCAACGAATCGAATTGTTGGCCCTTCAGTTGCCGCTTAATTGATGGGAAGATCGCGAAATCAAATGGGGCCAGGTCTGGGGAATACGGTGGGAATACGGTGGGTGCTGCGCTGATCCGAAACCTAGGACCTGATCTCTAGCTGCGGTGAAATGTATTTCTAACAAACAAGTATCCTCTTTCTATTGTTAAGTCTTATTTCAGTAAAATTCAGAAAATATGCATAATATGCACAGAGAATGGTTGAAAGCAAACAAGGTACTTACAGATTTAAGTTTAGTCACTTACGAATTCTCGGAAAACGCTGCACACTGATAGAAGCAAGAAAAAACAAACACAGGAAAAAACTTAATGAGACAGTGCGCATGGAAACAAGAATAAACACGTTAACTGTTAATACAAAACTACTGTAACATATAACGATAATAACTATAAAGTCAATAATCTTTAGATAAAAACCCCAACAAATAACATAAAATAAAAAATATTTAAAATAACATGCGATATTTGCAATGGCCAATTCATTTAAAACTTTGAAGATAACTGACACAGACTTATCAGCAAATACAATGTAATATGAAAATATGCAATCAGGAATGGCAACACACAAAGGACTCAGCCTCAGCAAAAAAGGCAAAGAGGAAATGAGAGCATGTGTTACATAATGACCAATTTTAAAAAGACACCACAAACAATATACGAACATGAGAACAAGAGGGGTGACCGCCTTGGAACGGTCAGAACCGAAACAATTTGCCACTCGGGGTATTAAGGATGTATGCTCGTTTAGACCATTTTTTCAAAATATTCAGATGGTTTTCATAATTTGCATGCTGAAAGATATTTCAATACCAAGCATGAAAATGTAAAAATAAGTGGGGGTCACCGTGCATTTTTTGAGATATTTGAATATTTAACACACCACCTATATTGAAAAAATTGACACAAATAACAGTATGAAAAATGGGGGTTACAAAAAATAATTTGTTAATTTATATATTTAACACAACAAATGAAATAAATGAATATTTATTTTATCACCAAATAGTTTATTTTATCATATTAATTAATTATTTACACATTTCAAGTGTTTAAAATATTGTAAATCATCCTCACAAAAAGGTAGACAAAGTTTTCATGCAGTACATTTTAACAATATGTAAAAAAAGCATATTGTCCAACAAAACAACTAAATTTTACATTCCAGACTATTCATATTTTTATAAGTTTTGAATATGTAAGAGATCATGACTTAGACTAAAAATATAAATGAAGAAATTGATAGGTCACCGTGCTAAATTTTTCTATACGGCTGTCTAATTGATGAGCATTTCTCTGAAAAAAGCAACAAAAGCAACAAAATATTATACACATTAAATTTTGCACTTTTTAAATTTTTTATTGACAAATGGTATTAGTAAGTTGTAATGTTCACCGTCTTTAATAGAGAAAATGATTTGTAGAACATTTTAATGCTCATAAAATTTTATGTAGTGTTAAAAGCTTGAGTTAATGTAGAATTACCCCACCCACTTTTTATCATTTTAATGTGTTTAGAAATACATTTATAGAATGATACATGAAAGCCACATTTCTCTTTTTTAGATATACTAATTATCATCATGCCAAAGGATTAAGGATATAGATAATATTTTATGTCTTTGTACAACCTTTTTGTATGGGTGTTCATCTGTCTGTCTGTCCCTGACAGTTTGAAACTTAAGTCAATAACTAAGGTATTTGGAGATTAATATGAAAAACAAATTCAGCAAAAATGTTTAACATCACAATACAGATTGAGAGAAACAAAACTTGGAAATATTGTCACTCCAAGGTCTTTTCAATAGTCATCATGATGAGTGATAAAATGAATAATGAGGAATTTCCCTTTTCAACAGACACTTTCAAAGAATGTATGGGGTTCTGGTGACTGTCACTTTTAAAACTTTTTGGCTCATAGGGCTGGGATGGGTAACTGATCATGTGGTTACCAATAGTGAAATAGAAGAAAAATAAACAAAACCCAAGACACGGATTTGACCATAGTTGATGTCTTATGAAGCAGGAATCCACCAGGACTCTAACTTGGGATCATTGACTAACTATAATGCTTTACCAACAGGGCAAATGAAGCTGTCTGATTAATATTTAGGTTCTACTTCAATAGATTCATTTAAATACAAATGCTACAGATTTGAACCTCAACAGCTAAACTACCACATTTGTGCCGACAAATAATCTGGAGCTTTGCGAAAAGGACAATAGCTAGTATATTTTCAAATTTGACCTAAACTTGCAATCTTTACGACACAAATTTATAAAATGAGGTCAGAGGTGGTTCTTATAAGTCGGCCTCGGACCCGCAAGTAGTAAAGCCGAGTGACAGCAAGATATGGAGATCTGCATTTGCATTTCCAAATGTCAACAAATTTTTTGACAACCTGCCAAACATTGCTCGGTATTAAATTCATTACCATCCAGCCAGTCTGCCTCAAAATATTGGTTTTTCTGCAAATAATTTCCAAATTTTCGTCCTTGAAAACAGGTTGACCTTTGTGAGCATTGTAATCACTTGCTGTGAAAATCAATATTTTCCCGGTCTAAACGTTCTCTACCTGTAAACAAGGTTTAGCTTTCCATGCAATGAACCGGCAATGAGCTAAATAAACCAAACAGATAAAGACATTCTTTTAATATAAAGTTCGAGGATAATTTTTTTTTCGTAAATTTATAGGCACTAACATCAGTGTTAGATAAGACGCTTGCATTTATGCATATATTGAGTTCGTATGTGGAAAAATAACATGCGTTTCACTAATGTTGATCAGAGACGTTGCTGTACGAACAGTCGTAAAATTTAAAAACAAAAAAGAGCAAACATTAGTGAATATTGAACATTTTACAATTAACATAGATCTTACTTTAAATATTTTCGATGGTCTGTGTGATTAAAGAAGTTTATTTTGAATCTAAATAGTTTTGCGACCTACTGTAACCATGGTTACTCTACCGAAAAATGGAAACAATCCAGCCCCCTTAAACAAGATTCCGAGCGCACCAACCAACACTTTCCCGAACGGGTACTCATATGGACAAACAGTTCCAAGATGTCTTGCTGCATAATCTCAAACTCGAGCATTTTCTTGACAATTATATATTCAAAAACACGCATATATATAAATATATATATACTCAACAAAAATAGAAACCTGACACTTTATATTTGGTGTATTTTCCTGGAATCAGATTTAAAGCTAATTGAATTTTGGTATGTAATAAAAATTGTGCATGTTATGAACTTAATTATGCATTTTGATATTATTGGTGCATGAAACAAGTGATTCAGTGGTTATTTTCTTTTGGATGGTGCAAAAATATATAGATTTTGAATATGCACCTCATACTTATTCAAAGTTACAGTGTCATGTTTCTTTTTTTGTTGAGTATATAATATTAAAGCTAAATTAAATAGTATTATCAAGCAAAAATGTGTACCTAATGGCCTTACGGAGACAAGAGCCCTTGGAGTTATATCACCAAGAACACCTTGACAGGGATAAAAGAAATATATCGAACTTTGAGATTCTTTTGCAAGATTTTCCTATAAAACTTCATAAACTCATAAACCACTGCCATCGTCATGCAAACAAAGAGGTAAGCATTACGATCAACTGTGGAAGGGTTAATCACCAGGCATGCAGAACGCTGTAGAATATCTTGTTGATAACTTTTCTCTTTTCATTTTTTGAAGGTTTTTATGAAAAAGGGAGAGCAATAAACATTGCTGTTTATTCCATTTAGTTTATAAATCAAATTCCAATATAACACTTGCCGAGAAATACACTAAGACGAAACGAGTACTTGTCATGGGAAACACATTTTACATTAATGATGCCAAGGAATGCAAATATCTGGAGGAATATGATTCCAAATATGTTTATCTTGGAAATTGTCGGTTCAGTATCAATCGGTTAAAAACAAGAAAAAATATAATTGTGACAAACTAAAGAGCAGTTGGCTTTTGTGAGGTGTTGGCTATATACAAAATGGATATAAAAGTTACAGCATAATAGTTCCTTGCATCAGTACCAATGTCATACCAAATCAAGGCGGACAAACGAAATAGCAAATTTCAACCAGTACATGTTTACGTCATATCAAAACGAACAAATCTAATGTCGCTGAGAAGTGTGTACCTGTTTATGTGGAATCAGAGCGGACTCTCTCTCTCTCTCTCTCTCTCTCTCTCTCTCTCTCTCTCTCTCTCTCTCTCTCTCTCTCTCTCTCTTTCTCTTTCTATCTCTCTCTCTCCCTCGCGCGCCATTCAAAAATAATAATGACATGTTGCTAGTTGCATGCTATAGTCAGGAAGTATGAAATCATGCCATTAAGGTAAATATGACATGTTTCATCGTTCAGTTAAGTCCTGTTGAAAACAAAGGACAGTAAATGTTCAACAGAGAAGCCATATAATATGCAAGAAATGTATGTTTATCACAAAAATAAACCAACGTGTTCGATTTTTAAAAATAAGTAAACTGCATCATGTTTCGTTTTTTTTATCACCCTTTAAGTTAACCATTACATATTAAGTAACGTTATGTCCACTACGAAAGACTTTTACAAACACTACTTTCTACTAAAACAAAGACATACTTCAAAGTTTTAAAAGATACAAATATATATCCCTTCATGATGATCTTAATACCAATGTTTACTTCTATTGAAATGTTTGGAAAGATGTATTTAACTTAATCCATTTGCATGACATAAAACTACTGCAGCGTCGCTGATGAATTGATTATTTCTTTACATATATTTAAAATCTGCACTGAAATATGAAAATTAATAACAATGAGACATTGAATAAAGCCTTTACATCAAGGAAGAGGAAATTAATATTTTGTAAACTTTGAATGCAAACTACGCATAACATTGACTCGTATTGGTACAATTAGACAAATTAAACGATAATTAGAAAACTTTTAAATTGATATACATCCAAAATCAAATTATCGTAGAGGAATATGTTTAAGCTTATTATCTTACTGCTTTTGTCTGCTGAGTCCGGAGTGCTTGCAGAGAATGCAACCTGCGACCAGATAGATCTGGGATCTCTTTTAATAAGTAAAAATTTCTTTGAGGCTTTATTTGTTTTTTTTTACCATTTTCTGTTTAAAATACGTTCTTTGCTACCTTACTTCATTATGAAATGAGTTGATATTTCAGTATTTAAAATAATTTTCTAGAGATAGATGTTTGTATTTGTTTACTTACTAAGTTCTAGAAAGAAAATTCTTTAAATGTTTTGTTTTCTATTCAGCATAATCTTTCTATTGAACTCCTTAAATTGTTTAAAATGATATTGCCTCTACCTTGGAACGAACCCGCATCGTCACGGCGACACCGCAAATCCCTACATTTCCGACAACGCATCCAATTGAGCTTACCGGGACAACCTCCAAAAAGGTTGATCGGATAACCCTGGTATACGTTTCCATCACTGTATGACATCGGTAACGGGTTAATTTTCTGATAAAAGTACTGTTAAGTGTACGAGATATGTGTTAATTTCGTCATTCTATTCATCCTAAAATCAAATCTGTTCATGAAAAAGTTAAACCAGACATGACAAATGTATGATACAGTTTCTATCAGTTTTTCTTTCTAGCGTCGACTTAATACCTTTGACATAGAAACCAACGACCAGATTCGGAGTCTAAGAGAATCCGTTATTGCGACCGATTCGACTGTAAGCACTGATTTGGATGACACGAATCGCCGTTTAGATCGCTTATATGCAACTGTAGACTCTATTAAGAAGACCTTTGAAAACATTAACAGAGTACTAGGTATTTGATGATGAAATGATTGAATGAAACACCATCCTAAATTCTTTGTTTAACCCCTACGAAAAATAATGTCATATAGATTATTAGTATTTAAAAAAAAACCGAAAGAAGTATAATTGTTTTTAAAAAATGAAATTGTTACAGTACACACCTAATAGATAAACGTAATGTATTTGTAAACTCAAAACCGTTTCTACGTTTAAGAAGTGCATTTAAATTGAAATAAATTTTTAATTGAATGTACTGACACTGCGACTCGTTGTAGATACCTAGATATTTTGAAAGGTACGAAATATGAATCGAAATGTAAATAAAGAATTGACGCCTTTTGTAGAAGTTCAATAAAGTTTGTTACATATTTATAAACTTACGAACTTTGACAACATTTTTTTTCAATAATTAAATAATACACCGGTATTATATGAAGTAACATTGAAAGCCGACGAACACGACAAATATGAAACAAGAAATATCTTTAAAAAAGATAAACGGCGTTGATGGAAAAGATTTTTATATGTAATAAAGAATAAAATAAAGAGCGTGCACAAATTTCGTCTGGTGATAATACGTCGATTAAAGAAGAATGTCTAACATTAACTGTACATTTATTCAGTTTCAATAAAATACCTCTTGTAGAGTTAGTACTAATGACGAATAAATGTTATTAAAATACAATAAATGAAAATAATAACAACTTGTTACAAGAGCGAAATCTACCAACTTTTACGTAAATTAACTTTAAAAAAGTGTTCCTCCCGAGTATTGAACCCGGGACCTCCGCTTGAGAGGCGAGTGTGATAACCACTACACCAAGGCGATTTGAATATCTGGACTTGAAATTAACAATCAGTATTAAAGGAACTAGAAAGGAACCAGTAAGAACCAGAAATATCAGCACTTCTCTGTCGTTTTACACTGTGTATTGTACTCGAGTGTTTACCTGACACCCATGAATATTCCATATAAAATCGTATTTAAGCCATCAATTGACTTAACTGGTTATTTATACCGTAAATATCTTTTTCTCCAATACAATTATCGCTTTTGAAAACGTAAATGCCCGAACATATAAGTGCCATGTAAATACTAACACACAATATAAAAATCGTTGCGGTAATCATTAACGAGACCCACTAATAACCAATCAAAATAATCTATTTGATTTTCCCGCTGCATAATAAGTTTTATTTACAATATTTCATTGGTCGAAAAACTAGGTCAAAAGTGAGCTTAGACAGCTAACGCCGAAAAAAATTACAGAGTCAGTTATATTGAGCCTGTTCAATGACGGTAATAGAAATGAATATTTATTACTGCCAGCGCATTGGCCTTGTTGACCTCCAGTGTCTAGTGTAAAGCAACGTACATTTCTCTGTTGTTTGATTAAATGATGCGGTTGTATTTTTAATGTTTAATTAAGGATTGAATCGATATTTGATGGTTTTCATTTGGGTATGGAAAACAGTTGGGTTGTTTAAAGTGTGTGAAGCCCGAAGGGCTTCATGCGTACTTTAAACAATCCAACTGTTTTTCAGCTGCACATGTAAATCAGAGAAAATTTTATAGTCAAAATGTGTTTCTAGTTGGTGTGTTGTATTTATAACAAAATACAGGGGAGGAGATTCAGAATACATTGGGTATTGTCGATTAGTTCGATTTATCTTGAAATACCTGGAATGTCAATAAATATACTTGGAAGGTCAATATTATATAATAATGCATCTTCTAAAAGTTTCTCGACTTCATATAAATACAGTTACAAATATTGAAAGCAAAGTCTCTCAGCCTGTTTTTTTTTCTGATATCCCTATTTCACAAATAATTTAGGTCATGAATGGACCAACGAACACGTTATATTCTTTTTAATGTTGTCGTTATCCATACTCCCTTGTGATTTCTCAACTTTCGTTTTCATATTTAGTTTTACAAAATTACTCGAATGAACGTTATCATATGGAAAAGTGAAGCATGCATATGATGAAAGTAGCCCTTCTCTGAACGGCGAGATTTAATTTATAACTTTAGAAGATAAAAGGCAATGTTAATTTCTCGCGGTTATTCGTAAAAACTATCTGCAAATTTAAAAAGAAATCTTACAAACATGATATTCTACAGCGCTCTGCAGGCCTGGTGATTAACCCTTCTACAGTTGATTATTATTCAAGACAACTTGTACTTGTTTTGTGATAAGAGAATCTGTTGGGGCAAGTGATAGGTTGGTGCACCCTAGAACCTCATTTAAACTCCAGTGACAAATGCGTTTGCCACCGACCGTTCCAAGGCGGTAACCCCTCGGGGTCTCACTTTCGTTAATTGTTGGTGGCGTCCATATTGAAATTGATTATTGTAATAGCATGCTCTCTTTTTCTCTCTACTGTTATGCTGTGTGGGGAGGCTGTATCTGCTGGATGTGGCCATCCCTGATATGCATATTTCACTTTTCTATTTTATACAATACAAACATGTCATTATCAGGTTTGTTTGAAATGTTGCTTTCCTGACGAAAATAGTTTATGGTATTTTTAGACTTATATGCAAACAGATTGTGAAACTTGGGCATTAAAGTTTTTTTCAATATACACAATTTAAAAGTTTCAGTGACATTACTTCTGAAACAACCCTCGTCTTATTTTGATCACATGAAATGCGAATGTGCAAATCAATAATAGGATTCTTTCTTAGCAAAAAGTGAAACGTTTGTTTCAGAAATTGATGAGTGCGAAAGTAGCGCTTGCCAGAACGGCGCGACATGTGTAGACGGCATAAACCCCTATTCATGCACATGTGTTGCTGGATATAACGGTACAAATTGTCAGATAGGTAAGCTTTTATCATTTGACAATTCAATTCCGTTTTTTACATGAAATGTGGCATTTACACAGAATCTTATCATTGAGTACCCGCCCTTTGGCTTTGCAATGCTATTAGCTTCTTATGTTTTTATGTTTGTATGCTTTTGCATACAACATTGTTGAGCTGATGGGTGGGTTGGAGTTATTTCACCAAGACAATTTGTACTTGTCTTGTGATACGAGAACCTGTTGGGGCAAGTGTGAGGTTGGTGCACCCTAGAACCTGGTTTAAACCCCCAGTGGCAATTTGATTTGCCACTGACCGTTCCAAGGCGGTAACCCCTCGGGTTCTCATTTTTGTTTTTTGTTAGTGGCGTCCTTTTTGAAACTGATTATTTTATTAACCATGCTCTCTCCCCCTCTCTTCTTCTTGACTGTGTGGGGAGGCTGTTTTTTCTGAATGTGGCAATTCCTGATATGCATATTTCACCTTTTTATGAAATATATTTAACAAAAGGATGCAATACATCTTACTCATCATCTTACAACTGCAATGAAGGACATTAGTGGAATTGTTCCAATTATTAAACAAGAAATATCTCTAAAAAAGATAAACGGCGTTGATGGAAAAGATTTATATATACATGTATATAAGAAAGACAGAAATACAGAGAGGCGAAGCAGAAACAGTTTAGTTAGTTTATTTTACTTGTTTAAGCTGTTGACGAACCGTCCCTGCCTTCTTAGAATGACCAAGAGATTAAGCGACCTAATCATGACAACTTATAAATTTATTGAAAGTGTCTTTCAAAAAAAATGTTGAAGCTGCTGCAACAATTTCATACAGTGATAACAAGTCGATTAAAGAAGCAATGTATTACATTAAGTCTTGATCTACATTTATTCAGTTTCAATAAAATACCTCTTGTAGAGTTAGAACTCAAGATGAATAAATGTCATTGAAATTTAATATAAATAAATAAAAACATCCTGTTACAAGAGCGAAATCTACCAACTTTTACGTAAATTAACTTTAAAAAAGTGTCAGTACTGAGTATTGAACCCGGGGCCTCCGCTTGGGAGGCGAGAGTGTTAGCCACTACACCACAATGAACTTGTATTTTGTACTTGAAATTAACAATCAGTATCAAAGGAACTAGAAAGGAACCAGTAAGAACTAGAAATATCTACACTTCCTTTTCGTTTTACGCTGTGTACTGTACGTAAGTTTTTACCTGACACCCAAGAATATTCCATATAAAATTGTATTTAAGCCATCAATATTGACTTAACTGGTTATTTAAATCGTAAATATGTTTTTCTCCAATACAACACCCACTAACAACCAATCGAAATAATCTATTTGATTTTTTCCGCTGCATAATAATAAAAATCTCACTAGATACCTCTCCACCCTGCTAGATGCCTCTCTGGTGTAAATAGCTACCAATCGAAATAGTTTATTTCATTTTCCCTCTGCATAATAATAGAATACGAGTATTATTTACAACATTTCATTGGTCGAAAAACTAGGTCAAAAGTGAGCCTAGACAGCTAACGCCGGAAAAATGACGTAAATTAGCCAGTATAATAATTCTGTTTACTATGACGTCTATACATAATCACTTTTGAAAAATATGACTTAATTTCACAAACCACAGGCTTTAATAACTGGAATGAAATATGAAAAAAATCGAATATTTCTTCAAAAGTTTGCGGCATATTAATTGCAGCCATTTTATTGGTCTCGCTGAGTGTGTGAAAGTTACACTGTTATACATGCTAATCATAGCAAAAGCAACATATTTTATGTTTCTATTTACTTTACACATTACTACACGTGCCTCCCTTCATAAGAAAATAGTTAATCCTAAAAAACATATTTGACCGGATGCTGAACCCCCACCGATACAGCGACATAGCCTAGGTCCACATCCTAAAAGTAAAAATTTAAACGAATGTTCGAACATTCGATCGTTCGAATAATATTTTGAACGTTCGAATGCAATTGAAGTTTAATTCTTTGATAGTTAACTAAATTTTCATAAAAAGTTAGAGCTAGATCCGTAGACTGTCTTATGCTCCGATAAATAAATCCACTATTAAGATTTTGGATTACTCGGACTTTATCGGCAAAATCAATTTGAATAACAATTTCGTAGTTTTGGGAAAACTTTGATGGCCTACCGATAAAGACAGTTTTTTTTCATAATTTATGTGATTGTTTGTGAATATTTCGAACGTTTGAACGTTCGAATGCAAACTGATTCGAACATTCGAATGGTAAATAATGTGAAAAATGCCATCCCTACCTAAAAGTCTACCACGAGACGATATAGTTTTCTGCTCACATATGTGATCTAATATATGCATTGTCTCTAGCTCCACTTCTTCCTGCTTATTATGGCACCAGCTTTATCACTGGCTTCACAAAGAGTGTAGTAAACGATGTACCATCACTTCTGGTTGCGTGTGTGGAGGAAACAGCGCTTATCAGCGTTTCCATACCTGCATTAGGCATCGTTAACGAGCAACACCAAATAAATGCGCACTGACACTGACATATTCAAGTGAAATCATTTCTAACTCATCAGGAACGATTTCCGATAAAAGTGTTGTTGTTAGTTCAAGCAAGAAGGTTATGTTGTTTGCGGGATTTTTATCGAATGGTGGTAGCGCAGACGGAAGTCTGGTCATGCCAGAACCTTTTACTGGAAGTAATTACATTATATCCGGTCATCCGTCTACGAACGGCGGAACTGACGAGTTCCTTATTTCGGCTTGGTGAATTTTACTTCTATTTCGATAAATACCAAATCTGTTAAGGAAAATATATCTCTGAACAGAATGCAAACCTACATGCGGGCTCAAGCAGATTTGTCGGGAACTATGATTTCCGCGTCATCCCCAGTGTACGTACTTTCGGGACATTACTGCGCAAACATTCCCAACATCAGTGTAGGTTACTGTGATTATCTCGAAGAAGCTATGCCACCAATTAGCTCCCTTGGAAAACATCATATTGTCAGTTATATGAAGCCACGTCCTGACTTCACAGTTAGCTTTGCTGCTCCCTACAACAGCACGTCTGTCACAATATATAACGCTACTGGAACTTTATTAGAGACTGTCTCTTCGATGAAGCAGATGGATGTAGTATTCCGTACCTACACAGGTTTCCAAACTCTATCAGTCTTGGCTTCACAACCTATTCTTGTGACTCAGTATGGCCATGGCCGCGGGACAGAAAGCACTGGTGGAGACCCTTCTATGATGACCATACCGGACGTCAACCATTTTGGCAACCAGTACACTTTTATTGTTCCGCATGATTTCAATAGCGCAATTACCATCGTTATAAATTCGTCTTATTCCACTGCTGACCTACTCCTTGACAATGTTGCATTTGTACCTACCCAATCCATTACGGCATCAATCACAGGCTATGAAGATTATTTTATCCTCTATGGAAATGTAGCCCCGGGATTTCATAAGCTAGCGCACACAACAGGAACTTTCGGAGCTTGGATTTACGGGCGCCTACCGGCTGCAGAGTACGCCTGGTCATTAGGCCACACCTAACTATTCGCTTTGTTATCATAAGAATAGATGAATGCCGTTTTCATGAGTGCCTCGTATACTGTCGTGTTTTCCCAATTTAATGAGTGTACATATAATAAATTCCAAAACAAATGGATTTCGTATCATTATTAAATATTATGTAATGGTTGTAAATGTACATAAATATAATGTTTTAGTCAGATTTGTTTTGATTACATGCCTGAATGTACTCGTAACAATCAAATGTCAATAACGAGATCGGGATAACTCTGAAATTAAAACGATACTTTTAAGAGACTTTAAAGCCTACCTAAACATCAAAATAGAAGAAGGTACAAAAGTTTTGCAGGATGTGTGGTTGTTTTAAACTTGAATGAAAGTAAATAACGTTCAGTTGCAATGTTTTCTACGTCAGTATTTCTCAAAAATGGGGCTCGCCAAAATGTATCTTCATTCAAGTGACACCATTCGTTGAAATGACATATAATTGAGCAGACGACATTGCTTATTATGCACTTCGTGTAAAAGGTTTAAAAACTAACATTTTGTAGTCGCAATGTGTAATAGAATCACCAATTCGGTATGAGAAAGTTAAAAAATCATTGTAAGTTTTTTCAAAATATTGTAACAATTCAAACAATAAAAATATCAACAAAAACATTTATCTGTGGCGTGCCACAAATATGAGTTCTACTTATCTCTTAACGGATCTTGCACTTGTTTTAACAAAATTGCTTATAACTATGTTGATTACTGATGTTGATAACTTTTCTACAAAATGTTAAGGACAATCATAATTAAATTAATAAAAGTTGATTTTTTATATGTATTCTATTCATTGATTGAACTATCTAATTGTTTGTATTTTAATGCCGCATGTAGAAATCACAGAGAAGCCAACACATGTTTCCGAAACATGTATAATTATGATTTATTTCTGAATAAATGCTATTCGGCAACAGGGTAACGTATATTTTCCTTGATCTTAGGCAGTTGACCAAGTGAATGCTTTGTACATGATTGTCAAGTGATCAGGTGTAGAACGTTTTCTTAGTTTAAACATATTTTATTGCCAACATTTATAGCAAATTGTTTTGGGTCACACGTGTAGATGACAATTTTTACATGGCAGTATAATCAAATTTAAATTGGTGTGGCATTGCTTAACAAAGAATTTATGGTTACTTTAAAGTATGTCATGAAATATCAAGAGTTCTGTCTCGCTGCACCGCACGACCCACCAACACAGGCGTCCTTTTAGTTTTGATTTAATATTTGGCGTATCTTAATACTGAAACGTTTAGTATCTTTAATATACTTCTGCCCAGATTGAAATTAAACAATGTTATCCTTTTCGTAAAGTTCCTTTTTACCAAAAAGTAGAGTACTTACTCCATGAGGATGGAGATGACGTGTTTCTCGAAAAAAAATAATACGTTGACCGCGGTAGTTTGAACATTTAAAAGAGAAATATTCTGCATCTTCCACTCCTGTCCCACCTTCACATAAATAACTAGCTTTTATGAACAGACTCAATCAAACAGAGCCTGCAATATTTTCGTATTTATCGTGTTCGGTGGCTTTCAAAGGCCCCTTTTCATCTATTTCAATACCACTGTAGCGTTGTTTGTGCTGTGTGATGGCCGTAAAAAGTCTCATCGTACATTCAGTCAGTGCTGTTATCAGTTAATCCTATGAAGGTCGTTGAGGACGATACTTATGTACTATGTTAATAGTACTTCTAAAATGGTTTTTGTTTAAATATTTCGGCCAGTTTATATGTGGGTGCTTTCAATATCCTAGCCAATATAGATTCGGATATTGTTCAATCACCCCAAGGATATACTTCCTGCTTTTTAAATTTTGCCTTTGGCGTTGTCTGTGATATGCGTGATTTGTATTCTCGGATCCCCTCTAAAAATTCTATATTGTTTAATTCCGCTCATTGTTTTCTCGTTTAGAGCAAGTGTATTCTTTTATCTGGGGAGTATACGCCGCTGAACATGGAATGGTATTAATCTGAAAATACCGCATTGAAGGTTCCATGTTCACCGCCATATGCATACCATCGTTTGGGATGGATCAAAATTGTACTGTTTATTGGTGTAAATATTGAGTTGCGTTCAACCTGGGGCTAGGCGACGTGTGCAGTAATTTGCATTTCCATTAATGTCCATGAACAGGCTGAATCAAACCGTGCCTGCAATATTTTCGTATTTATCGTGTTTGGTGGATTTCAAAGTTCCCTTTTCATCTATTCGACGTATCGTGGAAAGTTAATAACAAAATCTTCAGGTACCATATTGCTTCTCACTTAATACATTATTAATATAATAGTTTTTTGTAAGAGTGCCTATTAGTGAACGACATCCATCCTGCTTCTTTGATTAGTTGTTCAATTATGGAAACTGAGCGAGTCAAGCCTGTAACTATTCGCACTGCTTAGTACTGTAATTGCGCTAATTTAGTTTTCATATTCTGCATAACCGTCTCAAACTACAGATGTGTATTCTAAAATTGGTCGCATAAATGAAATGTAGATTGGATTCAGAGTTTGAAAAATAACTTTGTCTTAACTCCAGAAGGCGGTATTTTTCCGATTTACATTCACATGATAAGGAGATTTGCTTTCTTTAGAGAGAGAGAGCAATATTTTATTTCATTTCACCAAGATATTATTTAGACTGATTTTTTGACAAGAAACATAGTCCAAGTCCATTCGAAGTGCCCTGGTCACGAGGAGGAAAATGTTTATTTTGGCATACGCATATTTTTCTTTTTTCATTTTTTGCGTTTCCATTACTTTATGGTAGAAACTGAGAGATACATATTTCCAAATACATTTAAAAACAAATCAAAAACATCTAACAATTTCCGTTATCGACATTTTGACAGTCAATTCATGACCATAATGATACGACTTTTGGGTGGCTCCTTTACCGATGTGTGAAGATCGGCAGATTTAATAATTCTCTTACTATACTACTTTCCTCGGATGCAAATGATTGTATTCTTCTGCACGAAACAAACATTATTAATAAAAATGACAGTATCACACAAGAAACAATAAATAATCCATGGAAGTAATGAAATGGCATTAGCTCCAATTTTAGATTATTGTACCCGTGTTAGTTTGTATCCAAGAGTACAATATTAGGTTGTCACTACTGTTCATGTGGGTCGTATTGCGTCGCACTTGAAACAAATTCCTGTGACAATATAAATAAAAAAAATAGGAAGAAAAATTCTGTTTAGGCGGAGGAATTTCTCTGTTTGGCGAAAGGCGAACAAAAACCGTTCCTCCGTCATGCCAGACAAACATTCTCCATCCACGTTACCAACATAACAACAACAACAATCACATTTATTGCATTAAACACAAAGTGCTTATAGCAAACACATAAATATTAAATGGTAGACATTTATCCGAGAGGCATAGTAGAACTAAACGTTAACAATATAATTTTCAAAATATTATTGTCTTTCTTTTACAGCTGAAGAAATAAACTTTGCATTATTATAAGTCATTTTCAAATTCCCTGTCATAAGTTGTTAAAATTAAAAAAAAATATTTGGCTTATTGTTAAAATAAGGCTTTAAATATTTTAATCGTAAATTTCTAGATTAAGGGCAGACTAAAATAAATGGTAATCGCTTTCTATCTATTATTAAACATTTATTTACAGAACAGAACATATCGTTTTTTACGAAATAATTATAAAAAACGAAAAAAATAAACCTTGAATGCAACACTTGCATAAAAAAAGGCTGTTCAAGTATGCAACAATAACTAATCTAAATATACGTTGTTAGTGAGAGAAAACTAACATTATTGTCTGGCTTATGTGTTTTAAGATTTTCAAAATATTATTGTCTTTCTTTTACAGCTGAAGAAATAAACTTTGCATTATTATAAGTCATTTTCAAATTCCCTGTCAAAAGTTGTTAAAATTAAAAAAATATTTGGCTTATTGTTAAAATAAGGCTTTAAATATTTTAATCGTAAATTTCTAGATTTAGGGCAGACTAAAATAAATGGTAATCGCTTTCTATCTATTATTAAACATTTATTTACAGAACAGAACATATCGTTTTTTACGAAATAATTATAAAAAACGAAAAAAATAAACCTTGAATGCAACACTTGCATAAAAAAAGGCTGTTCAAGTATGCAACAATAACTAATTTAAATATACGTTGTTAGTGAGAGAAAACTAACATTATTGTCTGGCTTATGTGTTTTAAGATAAAACAACTTAAATTTTATAATTTGATATATAATAATAGATGGATTTTTATCAGTCGTTTATAACTAGAAACAGAATATACACTATGTGCATGCCATGCAAAAATGCAAACAGAAAACAACAAATTTAAACTTTTTAACAGATAAAAATATAGGCATTTTAAATGACGGATTGCACCTGGGAAAAGCTGATTAGACCATACAAAGAAAAACTAAAGGAATTACAAGAAAAAATTACCCAAGAGAATATACGAACAGACGTCAACATAAAAATAAAGGAGACCCGTTCCAAATGTACACAAAATCCATTCGTCAAGAAATACCAATGAAAATAATTTACATTGACACCTCTTTCTGTCCATTAACAACAACCCGACATGGCAATTATTAATAAATTTAAATTTGATTACGAGTGAAGATTAACCCCGGCCTCGGCCCCCGCCGCCATGACCCCCTGGCCCATTACCACGTCTGCCTCCTCTACCTCTACGACCTGAAATTACACAAACATTAGCTGACTGATAACATAAGTAAATATCTTACCGGCAAAATATTCTACTATATATATAAATTAAAGCTTAAATAAATCAACCAATGAAAGATGCCGATAAATTTTCGCTCATGAACAACGTCTTCCTTGACGGTTTAGCAGTTCTCCAGTTATAACGAGTTTGTGTTTTCATATTATGTAGTTGATAACTTGAATTTCTTCATGCTCAAAACCTGTAAATTCAAAGCAATGTTACTGTTCCGAGAAAAGCTTGGATATTTACTTCATGTTAAAGAAAACACTCTTCAACCAGTTATACTTGAAAAAAGAAGTAACAGTGTCAGATAGTCGACTTTCTTGTTTATAAAAAATGTGATGCTCACTTGTTTCAGAACGTCAATCAGTTTTTAACGTACAGATCTATCTATCTATAAATACTGCATGACACTATTGTTTAGCATTTTATGCAGGTGCGCGTCTGTACAAGAAATATTAAAAGAAGAAATGTATAGGAGAAAAAAAGTAATACATAATGTATTTGTGAGAGTTCTGAATTAAAGCTGATAGTGTTAGTTAAAAGACTAGATTTACAGTTAAAAGAGTAAAAACAGCATAATCGCTTAGAAATTATGGCACAGTTTAGTTACCCCCTGCCTAAACTGGTCCAGGGTGGGTGCCTGTGCAACATTAGCTGGCAAAGAATTCCACAGTACAATAGTGGCAGGGTAGAATGAACATTTATAGTAATTACAAGGAGTTTGGATTTGCCTAAAAGAGAGGGGATGCATGTGTCTAGTGAGACGAGTAGTGGGTAAAATATCAAGTAAGTGTTACATAAACTTTCATTTTCAGCCTTCTCAATTCCACTATACAATCTTCTCCTCTAAACCTTTTGGCTGTGTGTGGACCTCGGGAGGCTGTCTTTCTAGATGTTGCCATTGCTGCTATGCATATTTCACTTTTTTTGTAAAAGCTAACTTTTTATTTTGGCTGTTTTGGGAGGTTCTATCTGCGGTTATTCATATTTCACCTTTTATCGCATTACGCCTTTACGCTATGAATATAAAGTTAGTTCCCGTTTCCCGGTTCCTTATTCCTTTTTCAGCGTTAAGTTGGTTCCTGTTTCCCGTTTCCTTTCTCCTTTTTCGAAAAAGGAATAGGGAACTGATACATACAGTTCCCGTTTCCCGGTTCCTTATTCCTTTTTCAGCGTTAAGTTGGTTCCTGTTTCCCGTTTCCTTTTTCCTCTTTCGAAAAAGCAATAGGGAACTGATACATACAGTTCCCGTTTCCCGGTTCCTTATTCCTTTTTCACCGTTAAGTTGGTTCCTGTTTCCCGTTTCCTTTTTCCTTTTTCGCTCAAATTCAACAAGTGATTATTGCGAACGGGCATACATTCGCGCTATTATATTTTTCTATCTAGAAATAATATAACATGGTGCAATTCCGCCGAGTCTTAAATTCGCGCATTTTTCCTAGCGCGAAAAACCCGAATATATGTATAATAAACATTTACTTTTTCCAAGAATTCTCGAGAATCTCCTTGTTCAAATCTGAATAAGGAATAAGGAACCAGTTCCCGTTTCCTTATTCGTATCTGAATAAGGAATAAGGAACCAGTTCCCGTTTCCTTATTCGAGCGAATAAGGAACTGGCAAATATTATGAAATGTAGTTGATTGTTTGTTTTCTCCGGACAGTTTCTAGATAAAACCCGTTGTTATGAACCAGAGGGAGATAACTTCAACAATGATTAATAATGTGTGTATGAAATCTGTACAAAAACTTCAGTTCCTTTTTCGAATCTGAATAAGGAATAAGGAACCAGTTCCCGTTTCCTTATTCGAATGTGAATAGGGAATAAGGAACCAGTTCCCGTTTCCTTATTCGAGCGAATAAGGAACTGGCAAATATAATGAACTGTTGTTGATTGTTTGTTTTTTCCGAACAGTTTCTAGATAAAACCCGTTGTTATGAACAAGGGGGAGATAACTTCAACAATGATTTATAATGTGTGTATAAAATCTGTACAAAAACTTCAGTTCCTTTTTCGAATCTGAATAAGGAATAAGGAACCAGTTCCCGTTTCCTTATTCGAATCTGAATAAGGAATAAGGAACCAGTTCCCGTTTCCTTATTCGAGCGAATAAGGAACTGGCAAATATAATCAAATGTAGTTGATTGTTTGTTTTCTCCGAACAGTTTCTGGATAAAACCCGTTGTTATGTCCAAGAGGAAGATAACTTTAACAATGATTGATAATGTGTGTATGAAATCTGTACAAAAACTTCAGTTCCTTTTTCGAATCTGAATAAGGAATAAGGAACCAGTTCCCGTTTCCTTATTCGAATCTGAATAAAGAATAAGGAACCAGTTACCGTTTACTTATTCGAGCGAGTAAGGAACTGGCAAATATAATGAAATGTAGTTGATCGTTTGTTTTCTCCGAACAGTTTCTAAATAAAACCCGTTGTTATGAACAAGGGGGAGATAACTTCAACGATGATTGATAATGTGTGTATGAAATCTGTACAAAAACTTCAGTTTCTTTTTCGAATCTGAATAAGGAATAGGGAACCAGTTCCCGTTTCCTTTTTCGAATCTGAATCAGGAATAAGGAACCAGTTCCCATTTCCTTATTCGAGCGATAAGGAACTGGCAAATTTAATGAAATGTAGGTGAATATTTGTTTTCTACGAGCAGTTTCTAGATAAAACCCGTTGTTTTTAACAAGGGGGAGATAACTTCAATAATGATTGATAATATGTGTATGAAATCTGTACAAAAACTTCTGTTCCTTTTTCGAATCTGAATAAGGAATAAGACCCAGTTCCCGTTTCCTTATTCGAATCTGAATAAGGAATAAGGAACCAGTTCCCATTTCCTTATTCGAGCGAATAAGGAACTGGCAAATATAATGAACTGTTGTTGATTGTTTGTTTTTTCCGAACAAATCTAGATAAAACCCGTTGTTATGAACCAGGGGGAGATAACTAAAACAATGATTTATAATGTGTGTATAAAATCTGTACAAAAACTTCAGTTCATTTTTCGAATCTGAATAAGGAATAAGGAACCAGTTCCCGTTTCCTTATTCGAATCTGAATAAGGAACCAGTTCCCGTTTCCTTATTCGAGCGAATAAGGAACTGGCAAATATAATGAAATGTAGTTGATTGTTTGTTTTCTTCGAACAGTTTCTAGATAAAACCCGTTGTTATGTCCAAGGGGGTGATAACTTTAACAATGATTGATAATGTGTGTATGAAATCTGTTCAAAAACTTCAGTTCCTTTTTTCGAATCTGAATAAGGAATAAGGAACCAGTTCCCGTTTCTTTATTCGAATCTGAATAAGGAATAAGGAACCAGTTCCCGTTTCCTTATTCGAGCGAATAAGGAACTGGCAAATATAATAAAATGTAGTTGATTGTTTGTTTTCTCCGAACAGTTTCTAAATAAAACCCGTTGTTATGAACAAGGGGGAGATAACTTCAACGATGATTGATAAT
Organism: Corbicula japonica; assembly: GCA_038501625.1. NCBI lineage: Eukaryota > Metazoa > Mollusca > Bivalvia > Venerida > Cyrenidae > Corbicula > Corbicula japonica. The sequence continues at coordinate 83,879 of JAZAYU010000057.1, forward strand.
GTGTGTATGAAATCTGTACAAAAACTTCAGTTTCTTTTTCTAATCTGAATAAGGAATAGGGAACCAGTTCCCGTTTCCTTTTTCGAATCTGAATAAGAAATAAGGAACCAGTTCCCGTTTCCTTATTCGAGCGAATAAGGAACTGGCAAATATAATTAAATGTAGTTGATTGTTTGTTTTCTCCGAACAGTTTCCAAATAAAACCCGTTGTTATGAACAAGGGGAGATACTTCAACGATGATTGATAATGTGTGTATGAAATCTGTACAAAAACTTCAGTTCCTTTTTCGAATCTGAATAAGGAATTAGGAACCAGTTCCCGTTTCCTTATTCGAATCTGAATAAGGAATAAGGAACCAGTTACCGTTTCTTTATTCGAGCGAATAAGGAACTGGCAAATATAATTAAATGTAGTTGATTGTTTGTTTTCTCCGAACAGTTTCTAGATAAAACCAGTTGTAATGAACAAGGGGGAGGTAACTTCAACAATGATTGATAATGTGTGTATGAAATCTGTACAAAAACATCAGTTCCTTTTTCTAATCTGAATAAGGAATAAGGAACCAGTTCCCGTTTCCTTATTCGAATCTGAATAGGAATAAGGAACCAGTTCCCGTTTCCTTATTCGAGCGAATAAGGAACTGGCAAATATAATGAAATGCAGTTGATTGTTTGTTTTCCCTGAGCAGTTTCTAGATAAAACCCGTTGTTCTGAACAAGGGTGAGATAACTTCAACAACGATTGATAATGTGTGTATGAAATCTATATAAAAACATCAGTTCCTTTTTCGAATCTGAATAAGGAATAAGGAACCAGTTCCCGTTTCCTTATTCGAATCTGAATAAGGAATAAGGAATAAGTTCGAATAAGGAACTGGCAAATATAATGAAATGTAGTTGATTGTTTGTTTTCTCCAAACAGTTTCTAAATAAAACCCGTTGTTCTGAACAAGGGGGAGATAACTTCAACAATGATTGATAATGTGTATATGAAATCTGTACAAAAACTTCTGTTCTTTTTTCGAATCTGAATAAGAAATAAGGAACCAGTTCCCGTTTCCTTATTCGAGCGAATAAGTAACAGGCAAATATAATAAAATGTAGTTGATTGTTTCTTTTCTCCGAACAGTTTCTAGATAAAACCCGTTGTTATGTCCAAGGGGGGTGATAACTTTAACAACGATTGATAATGTGTGTATGAAATCTGTACAAAAACTTCAGTTCCTTTTTCGAATCTGAATAAGGAATAAGGAACCAGTTCCCGTTTCCTTATTCGAATCTGAATAAGGAATAAGGAACCAGTTCCCGTTTCCTTATTCGAGCGAATAAGGAACTGGCACATATAATGAAATGTAGTTGATTGTTTGTTTTCTCCGAACAGTTTCTAAATAAAACCCGTTGTTATGAACAAGGGGGATATAACTTCAACGATGATTAATAATGTGTGTATGAAATCTGTACAAAAACTTCAGTTCCTTTTTCGAATCTGAATAAGGAATAAGGAACCAGTTCCCGTTTCCTTATTCGAATCTGAATAGGAATAAGGAACCAGTTCCCGTTTCCTTATTCGAGCGAATAAGGAACTGGCAAATATAATGAAATGCAGTTGATTGTTTGTTTACCCTGAGCAGTTTCTAGATAAAACCCGTTGTTCTGAACAAGGGTGAGATAACTTCAACAACGATTGATAATGTGTGTATGAAATCTGTAAAAAAACATCAGTTCCTTTTTCGAATCTGAATAAGGAATAAGGAACCAGTTCCCGTTTCCTTATTCGAATCTGAATAAGGAATAAGTTCCCGTTTCCTTATTCGAGCGAATAAGGAACTGGCAAATATAACGAAATGTAGTTGATTGTTTGTTTTCTCCAAACAGTTTCTAGATAAAACCCGTTGTTCCGAACAAGGGGGAGATAACTTCAACAATGATTGATAATGTGTATATGAAATCTGTACAAAAACTTCAGTTCCTTTTTCGAATCTGAATAAGGAATAAGGAACCAGTTCCCGTTTCCTTATTCGAGCGAATAAGGAACTGGCAAATATAATGAAATGTAGTTGATTGTTTCTTTTCTCCGAACAGTTTCTAGATAAAACCCGTTGTTATGTCCAAGAGGGTGATAACTTTAACAATGATTGATAATGTGTGTATGAAATCTGTACAAAAACTTCAGTTCCTTTTTCGAATCTGAATAAGGAATAAGGAACCAGTTCCCGTTTCCTTATTCGAATCTGAATAAGGAATAAGGAACCAGTTCCCGTTTCCTTATTCGAGCGAATAAGGAACTGGCAAATATAATGAAATGTAGTTGATTGTTTGTTTTCTCCGAACAGTTTCTAAATAAAACCCGTTGTTATGAACAAGGGGGAGATAACTTCAACGATGATTGATAATGTGTGTATGAAATCTGTACAAAAACTTCAGTTTCTTTTTCGAATCTTAATAAGGAATAGGGAACCAGTTCCCGTTTCCTTTTTCGAATCTGAATAAGAAATAAGGAACCAGTTCCCGTTTCCTTATTCGAGCGAATAAGGAACTGGCAAATATAATTTAATGTAGTTGATTGTTTGTTTTCTCCGAACAGTTTCGAGATAAAACCAGTTGTAATGAACAAGGGGGAGATAACTTCAACAACGATTGATAATGTGTGTATGAAATCTGTACAAAAACTTCAGTTCCTTTTTCGAATCTGAATAAGGAATAAGGAACCAGTTCCCATTTCCTTATTCTAATCTGAATAAGGAATAAGGAACCAGTTCCCGTTTCCTTATTCGAGCGAATAAGGAACTGGCAAATATAATGAAATGTAGTTGATTGTTTCTTTTCTCCGAACAGTTTCTAGATAAAACCCGTTGTTATGAACAAGGGTGAGATAACTTCAACAACGATTGATAATGTGTGTATGAAATCTGTATAAAAACATCAGTTCCTTTTTCGAATCTGAATAAGGAATAAGGAACCAGTTCCCGTTTCCTTATTCGAATCTGAAGAAGGAATAAGGAATAAGTTCCCGTTTCCTTATTCGAGCGAATAAGGAACTGACAAATATAATGAAATGTAGTTGATTGTTTGTTTTCTCCAAACAGTTTCTAGATAAAACCCGTTGTTCTGAGCAAGGGGGAGATAACTTCAACAATGATTGATAATGTGTATATGAAATCTGTACAAAAACTTCAGTTCCTTTTTCGAATCTGAATAAGGAATAAGGAACCAGTTACCGTTTCCTTATTCGAGCGAATAAGGAACTGGCAAATATAATGAAATGTAGTTGATTGTTTGTTTTCTCTGAGCAGTTTCTAGATAAAAGCCGTTGTTCTGAACAAGGGGGAGATAACTTCAACAATGATTGATAATGTGTGTATGAAATCTGTACAAAAATTCAGTTCCTTTTTCGATTCTGAATAAGGAACAAATTCCCGTTTCCTTATTCGAATCTGAATAAGGAATAAGGAACCAGTTCCCGTTTCCTTATTCGAGCGAATAAGGAACTGGCAAATATGAGATTTTGTTGATTGTTTGTTTTCTCCGAACAGTTTCTAGATAAAAGCCGTTGTTATGAACAAGGGGGAGATAACGTCAACACTAATTGATAATGTGTGTATGAAATCTGTACAAAAACTTCAGTTCCTTTTTCATATCTGAATAAGGAATAAGGAACCAGTTCCCGTTTCCTTATTCGAATCTGAATTGGCAAATATAATTAAATGTAGTTGATTGTTTGTTTTCTCAAAGCAGTTTGTAGATAAAACCCGTTGTTCTGAACAAGGGGGAGAAAAGTTGTATGAACAGTTCCTGTTTCCTTATTTGAGCGAATAAGGAACTGGCAAATATGTTCAATTTTAGTTGAATTTTTTATTACCAAATCGGCTTTAAGGTAAATCCGTTGATCTGACTATAGGTGATATAGCTTCAACAATGATAGTTTTATGTGTGAGAAAACTGTTCTGATTCTGATACCTCAGGTCCTTTTTGGAATCTTTATAAGAAACATGGAACTAGTTTCCGTTAACTTACTCTGTCATATAAGGAACTTAAGGAACTGACAAATATTGGCTGCGTTTCATTAAGAATTTACGATAGTGTCGTATCGTAAACTGCAATACCCATTTACGAAAGAATTTACGAATGTGACAAACGCGTTTCATAAAGACCTAGGTCCCGATCAGTCTAAGAACAGCCGTTTCCGGGCGCGAGGTTTTTAGCTTAACTTATTTATAGACTATTTTCTAAACTACATAACTCATACTCGGACTTTAGAACTAGAGTGCGTACCCTACGGGGAAATGATATGCGTTAAGCAATATCGTATGACACACTCTAGTCCTATATATAAAATACTTAATACAACTAAGATCCCCTTATTTAACTTATTTACAGACTATTCCCGCAAATACATAATAACTCATACTCGGACTCGGACTTAATACAACTAAGAACCCCTTTTTTACTTATTTATAGACTATTTTCTAAACTACATAACTCATACTCGGACTTACAATTATGAACCCCTTATTTACTTATTTACAGACTATTCCCAAAAATACATAATAACTCATAGACTATTCCCCGAACTATATAATACAAATAAGAACCCCTTATTTAAATTATTTATAGACTATTCCCCTAATACATAATAACTCATACTCGGACTCAGACTTGGAACTAGAGTGCGTACCCTACGGGGTAATGATATGCATAAAGCAATATCGTATGACACACTCTAGTCCTATATATTAACTACTTAATACAACTAAGAACCCCTTTATTTACTTATTTACAGACTATTCCCAAAAATACATAATAACTCATAGACTATTCCCCGAACAAATAAGAAACTTCATCCAAACAAAGAAAACACTATATTCACAAAGTATAGCCAAGAGAGAGTCAAAATTGACTGTATAATCTATACTGAGATAGAAGGACGAACAATCAAATGTTACTTGTTTTATTGCAGGGACTCTAGCTTGCGAGGGCCAATTTATTCGAAAGCGTCATTTGATTGGATATTGGCAAAATTAATCTCAATTAATAGTTATTTAAGTATAAAATGAATGATTATATTTGGATTAATAATAATAATACAAAACATGATTACATGCCGCCTTAGTAATAATTCAGCTGATAATGCAGTCTCTTATCCAGAAGCCGACGATGAGATGTGTGATTGTGCATTCTTTAACAATTGTTTATTAGGCCGCGTTAACTGTTTAATCCCATCACACTAATCCCTTGATAAACAAACCGTCACTGATGATTGGTATTTAACACAGGTGATAATTTAATTATAACAAAGGTGATAATTTAATTATAGTTCCATTATTACACAGGGACCATCTTTGAATATGATACTTAAAAAAATGTATAAACGAACAAATAGGATTTGTTAAATATATTAAGATTTATTTTGGAATAAAATTTAACATTTTGATTTATACGATAATGTAAAATTTAAATTGCAATATTTTAAATACCAATAACTAATATGAAGCAAGAAAGATTAAAATATATCGATAAAAGAAATAAACGGACGCTACCGCCTCCTTTTTCAATCCTTAATGATTATGAATAATTTAAAGAGGATAAATATACAAAATGTTTATAAAATATAAAACAAGGAGATTAGTTAGTAAGTTGTTGCCGTAAGACGCAATATCACATAAAAATATAATAGATAACCAATAGTTATTTGATTATTTCAACAATAACAACAACAACAACAGCTATGCATTTACGCATTTAATCTTTCAATTTTATAAAATTATCGTTAACATTTTCAAATTATAGCTTTTTCATTCCTTTCTGTATACCTTACACTTTTTACATCTCCTTACTTATCTTTACGACTTCACTAACGATCTTTACTATACCTTACTTCTCCTTACTTAGCTTACTGTTTTATTTAATTACTGAATATATCATACTTTCTTAATGATTTTGTATATTATTAAAGTTATTTGGTTAATATCATCTTTATAACTTAAACTACCTTACTTCTCGTAACTTGTTATTTATCTTTACTTATCCTTACTTCGCCTTACTTCTCTTTACTTCTCGTATAAACGACTCGGGAAAATATTCAATTTTATTTTAAAGAACTGGATATTTTTTAATTTATGTAGTAAGTATAAAGAAGGCGATTATAATATATATATATAATATATAATCAGGTAATTAATATAAGCATGATACCAATGTTCATGCTTGACACGTTCAAACTAATATTTATTACAACAATAACAACAACAACAATGTGGTAAATCATTTATTTTCAGTGAAATATCATTTTCAATTCCATTTTTATCGTTAAGGTTCAATTTCTGTATACCTTACACTTATTAACTTATTTTTAATATTTCTTTACTTATCTTTACTTCTCCTTACTTCTCCTTACTTATCCTTACTTAGATTTATATACCTTACTGTATTTAGGTACAGCGTTTAGCGCGCACCTGTCAAACACAAAAATGGCGACTTCCATGAAACTGAAATTTCTTTAATTTAGCTATTTTGATGAAACTTCCGTCGTTTTCTACATGTAGATAATATAATAATAGAGGACAATGATCATTAAACTTCATTCCTCCTGGGTTCCAGTCCCTGCTGTCCGAGAAAACACGTGAAATAACCGGTAAGTTAAAGTACAACACTGAAAACAAGGTACAGTGGTGTGGGGCAAGTCTGCGCACCTATCATAAAAGCTTAATTGTGGTGTATAACATGTTCAGTAGCTAAAGACAAGAACCTGCCGGAAAGAAACTGTATCCATTCAGGAGTTGGTTAGTTATCATTTATGTGCACGAATTTGCATACAATCAATTATTCAGTTCCGGAATTAAATCAGTTACGGCATATTTGTCACAAATTTTGTGTTATAAATCGAAAATGTGTTAAAAAATCAATGTGTTCTTGCAGCATTTCTCTTATTTAGAATGATGTACCTATAACAAACAATGATTTCTTGACCAATTTTCAGTTTCTAATTCAAGATTATGAACATGTTCCGGAACTGATTGAATGCCGAAACTGATTAATTGTCTGTATGAGGCTTTAAAATGATGTCATACTGAAGCCACACCCATGTTTACATGATGTCGAAAACAATGCCCAACTCTGCGCATGCCTATGTTGACTGTCAATTTTCTGTTTATATTAAAAAGTACCACTCTCTCAAGCTATAAAACTTTTGAAAAGAATATAGAGTTAAAGGTCAAAATAAATAGCAACCATTTATTTGGATCACAACTGTCAAAATTAGGAAGTTTTGGAATGAGCGGGTACTATTAGCAAATTTATTTGATGATTTTGGTACTTTATAATAGCTTTTTACTTACAAGACACGTTCAGAGACGTTCTAGCAAGATGTACCCATCAGAATTTTCAAGAATTGTCGTACTTGACTAAAACTACAGTTTGCAGCCAGTTCTTTTGACATCGGTGTTTTTGTAAATATATACAAATCAGGTGCGCAGAGTTGGGCAATGCGCAGACTTACCCCACACGACTGTATATAACAATAGCCTGAATAGGATTATAAGTGTTTACATAATTTGAAAATCGGTCTTGTAAACAATAAATTGTTATAATTGACTTTTTCAAACATAATTTTATCTGGCAATGTCAAAAATTATAATGTCAAGCAGTGCAATTGATCAGCCTGATAGGGTTGGGGTCAATGGGTTAAATGATCGTTCTAAATAATGAATTGTACACCATAGTGTTATGAAGGTGATGAGGTGTGAAAAGAAAATAATCGTCTTAAAGCGTGGTAATATGTTCATTGTTAGGTTGTAGCAGAACATTCTGACCTGACAATAGGTTGTCCTGGAGAAATATTCATCATTCAGCATTTCGTCTGATCAGGATCTGCACTGGTCCCATTAACTATGGAATCTTAACTATGAAACTATGTATAATATTGCGAAGTTTATTTTTTCAGCTGTAAAAGAAAGACAATAATATTTTGAAAATTAAATTGTTAACATTTAGTTTAATTATGCCTCTCAGATAAATGTCTACCACTTAATATGTATGTGTTTGCTATAAGCACATTTTTGTTGTTGTTGTTGTTGCTTAAAGCCAACAGTGCAGATCCTGATCAGATGGCATGGATGTGCCAGCTTACACATACAGTTGACAGTTCTAATCTTCTGTTCACTGATTTAAAAATAATCTAGAAACAACAGCAGCAAGCAGTAAAATTATAATAATTATTTTATAATAATCAGTTGGTCTGATCAATTCAAATGGTCTTTGGAAACTAACTATGAAAACCTGTCATGAAACTGAATGTCTTTAATTTTCCTTACATCTTTGTTGTGTCAAAAACAAGTTTAGGATTGGAAGATTGGAATCACATAATAGCATACCAGAAACTTTTTATTGCAATGACTGGTGGTTGTATTAACACCTATATAGTATATGTATCTTGTATTTAAATTTTTACTTCAGTTAAGAAGAAAAGACAGTTGGAAGGATGAGTCCCTGCAGCTGACCTTATTATAGTTGCTGTTTAATTCACAAGATCTGGTTACGTACATGGACGAACATTTTATTGACTGCAAGGTATTTTTGATGATCATTTATGTTTCTAAAACTTAAGTGACCTCAATACGGTAAATTGGGATATTTTGGCGTCGTGATATTTTGTCTATTTTGCCCCATAATACCTGTGTTTTATTTTGACCAGTTTAATTTTGGCCATTTATCATTGTGTGGCAAAAAATAAACACATATACGTTTTTTTGTCACGTGTAATGCATAAAATATTTTAAGATGGACATTTTCAGAACATTTATTGCAGCACACAATAATCCAACAAACTGAATGAAATACAGTAATTAAATTAAAAATTATGAGATTTATCTGGTTGGTTTGATAAGCGAAAAATAGTGGTCAGCGTCGATGACGTGTGAAAGTCAATCTGTATTGTTGTTGTGTTTGCACAAAATGGGCTGAATTTTCACCTGTGACATATTTTAGTGTGTTTAATTTTGGCCTTTTCATCATGGTGGCCAATTAGGCAAATTATTAAACAAGGCCAAAATAAACCAATTTACAGTATGTGGTTGATATTTCTCAAAAATATATGATTCATTGTAAAATTATTAATTAAGTTTGATTGATTGAAATTTTCAGTAATTCAACAGTTATTTATTTAATTTTTAACAGTCACTTACATGTATGTCTAGAAATTTTGAAAAAAAAAACATACATTATAACACTTTACTCATTATATACAGGTTTTGTCGCATGTTCATACAGTGTACGAGGGTTGTCCCAATAAATCATAGACTTTTTGAATAAAAAGAAAACTACTGAACACATCTTTAAGCAAATTTCACAGTTAGTTAAGACATCATTTGGTAACAGGTATGCTGAATTTCAACGAAAAATCTTTTAAAATAAAGAAATTACACACACAAGATAGCGATTGGCGACGCACGTCAAAAAGCGCCATGATTTTGAATTCAATAATTTACTTTAAACAGTTAATACATTACACAGTGCCATTTTAGCGGCTAATTGTTAATGTTGCCTTAATTGGTGATAATTCTGAAATCAATATGCAAAGTTTCAAAAAGTTGCCATAATTTGTATAAGAGTAGTGCTGGTTTCATGCTAATGAGTAAATATTAACTTCTAATAAAAATCGCGACGTTTGAAGAAGCTGCGGCGCACATTTCGATCATCCAATATTGTGATAAAAGCGAATGGACGCCAAAAGACACGATTAAGGAATAAAAACAAGTTAAAAAGCATTCTCATTTCTAGAGGGTTAGTATACAAAAGTGGCACAGAAAGTTTTCGCATGGCGAAACGGAAATAATACTCGGAATCAGTCATCCCCCGTACTCGCTAGACCTTGCTCAGGTAGACGTTGTGTACTTTCGGGCTCATAGGTCGCAAATCTCAGATCTCTGACGAGATCAGAAAGCTTGGCCTTCAACAAAATTCTTGAAATAATGTAACAGAGTGTTACATTAATTTATTTAATAGTCCGGTGATCAGACACAGTGAGTGTATCAAATTGCTGAAGAGTACTTCAGGAAGGAGTAACGGTATGCTGTGTGAGCATTTTAATGACGTTGCGATGTGCGCCGCTGGTTGACAGGTCGAATTGTTAAAATGTTTCCAATTTCTTTATGGTAGTCTATTTTTCTTTGATATTTCATCTACAAATTACCAATTAATGTTTTAACTAACTGTGAAAGTTGCATAAATATGTGTTCAGTAGTTTTCTTTTCATTCAGATAGTCTACGATTTATTGGGACAACCTTCTTATATCCAGATCAGCTGGCACATCTGTAGCTTCTGATCAGGATCTAAACTGTTCGCATTTCAATCAGAAACAACCTAATGAATTAAACAGCAAACAAAGTAAATCATGATCAGACAATTTCTATATGTATCGGCTGATCTTGATCTACACTGTCCATCTGTGAATAACAACAGCCAGATCGCATGGAGTAAAGGGTTAAATTTTAGTATTAATACTATTTTGTTAATTGTCATTCCTTCAATATAAATAATGAATGTAATACATGAAAAATCTCTCATGTGCAACATTTATTTATTTAACTTGTATAATAATTCTTATAGAAAAGTGTTACAGAGTCATCAAACCATTTGCCTCCATTAAATTTTGGCAATAATAGTAAAGCCACATGTATTTCACTATTTGGAATAGCCGTGAGCTTAATTATTTAACTCTGTTAACAATGTTAAACTGCTAATGCTTATTTATAATTTATATAGTGAATGGGTTTTTTAAATTTATGATGTATTTTTAAATGTTAATCTATAAATGCCTACTGAAACAGTTATTCTCTTCCAAAAAAATTTTATTGTTAACCCCCTTTTCAGTTTAATAAATATGGTACATTAAGGAATTAACAGGGTTATTTGAAATAATTTTCCTCATCATTTACTTGATAATGTAGATGTATATCAGTATTGGTTTATCTTCAAACTGAAGTTAATACAATTTGAAGACTAGCTCATATCTACTGACATTATTTCCTTATTATTAATTTAAATGTTTTCATTTTCAGATTTATGAATGGTGAGAAGGAAAGAGCAGCTAGAAACAGACAGTTAAAACATTCCCCTTGACATGGATGACTGTTTTTAATTGTAAAATGTTACTGAGAATAAAGAATTATGAAAACAAGTTCAAATTGAATTTCTAGACAAAAAAAGGGATACACAGTATAGCCATGTGGTTTCTCTATTAACTGTAACCGGGAGACATTAATGCCTCTTTAGTCTGAATGATACATGATTATCTGTCAGATGCTAGTTTTCACTTTCTCATATTAATTGGATAACAGTAACTGTCCCTGGTATTACAGTCACTTTTAAGTGTTTGTGCGCTGTTCCTGCATGTCTGCAAAGGCTTTAATGAAACTTGGCAAACTAATGTAACAAAGGGCTTCTGGCCATGTAACAGGAATGTTGTGGTTGGCCTAAATTTGCATGAGTTATGGCCGATGTGCTATTTTTATATATACAATTTATATTGTACAGAGTGCATCTTAAGATGGGACGCATTATGTTAGGGCATTGTCCATCCAACCAGGTGTCTGTTGTTTTCAGGATGACAGCAGCTGTCCTAAAGTCAGCGATACTTGGGTAATGTGATTAAGTCGATGGTCTAGGTCACATGATCAAATATGACAAATGGCAAAGTTTGTCTGGACAATAGCTGGACATTGTTTATGCCTACAGTCAACACTCCTGGTGTGTTGAAAGCCCTTGATTGGAGAATGATTCCTACTGATATTGAGATCACTACCTTAAAGGTCATGATAACCAAATCAGATCAAAGTTATGATTTTTCACCAAAGCTCATTTTTTGTGTCGCCCTTTCAAAGAAATGACGATACATAGGAATCGCTTTGTCTGTTCGTTCAGACTGTCTGTACATCTGTCCATCACGAAAACTTAACATTGGCTATAACTTTGCCATTTCTTAATATTTCTTTATGAAACGTTCAAATTATATAGCTTATGAAAACACACTCATGATGATGCCAAATTCTTTAGGTCAAGGTCACATTTGATGGAGTTATGCCCTTTTTGTACTTGGATTTTGACCTGAAAACATAACATTGACTAAAACTTTGCCATTTTTCAATATTTCTTCATGAAACTTTCAAATGATATTGTTTATGACAACATGCTCATGGTGATGCTGAATTCTTTAGGTCAAGTTCACATTTGATGGAGTTATGCCCCTTTTTGTACTTGGATTTTTACATGAAAACTTAACGTTTGCAATAACCTTGCCATTTCTTATCATTTCTTAAATTAAATAAATTATATTGCATATGACAAAAAGCTCATGGTAGTGCCAAATTCTTTAGTCAATGTCACATTTGTTGGATTTATGCCCCTTTTTGTACTTGTATGTTGGCATGAAAACTTAATGTTGGCTATAATCTTGCCATTTCTCAACATTTCTTCATGAAACTTTTAAATTATTTTGCTCAAAACAACATACTCGTGATGATGACAAGTTGTTTTGGCCAAAAAGGAGTTATGCCCCGTTTTGAACTTGCATATTTTTCCGACATTGTACCAGAGGGCGATACAAGTGTTCAACTGAACACCCATCTAGTTATATACCAGTATTCTATAACAGAAATGGGGTTTATTCTTTAAATATGTCTTATCATCAACTGTTTGGACTTAAACCTCTGCTGTTCCTTATAATTTTTAACTTCTCTTTTCGATATATTCTTGACGAGAGCATAACTCGTAACATGTAATATGATCTTAGTTGAACTTGACTAAAGGCATTCCAAATTGGTAGCCGAAATTGGGAAATCTAAACAAGATAAAAGCCAGTATGCGATCTTTTAAATTTCATGACAATTAACTGTTTACTCCCTCAATATATATATATGGGTTTATTGCATATATGCAACAGTGTTTATCCAGATTAGCTTGCAAATTTGTGCCATCTGATGTCTACACTGTTCACTTCTTGTTCAGAAATAACCCAATGTATCGCAAAATGCAAAGTGTAGATCCAGACCAGATGGCAAGTGTACATCTTGATCAGATGGCAAATGTAGACCTAGATTAGATGGTGCTGATGACAGCAATATCCAATAGTTAATATCTTCTTTAAACTTAAATTGGTTCATTAAGTGAAATATGAATATCAGTAATTAACAGTATTTTGATAACATGAACAAAACATCTTTTTGTTAAATTTCTGGTTCTTTTAAATATAATTTATTTAGCATGTTTCGTTCCAACATATTTTGGAGGTAGCCTTGATTCTGAGACAGAAATTAAAAAAAGAACAATGATGTAGAAAAAACCTAACTTAATATTGTACAGTGCAAAACAGTTGTAGCTGTATAAAAAATGCAGTTTAACTCGTTTGCACTCAACTCACAATTTGTTTACTTTGTGTTTTACTTAAGTTTAGCCAGAGTGGTTCAGGTGGGATAGTTCAATAAATATTACAAGAAAACATGGTTAAGCTTTTCATGTTTCTCATTCTAAGAAATAAAAAAGATTAAAAATATTTATTACTGAACATATATATTACTAAACCAAATCTTCTACAGTAAGCCTTTTTTTGCTATGAAAATGAATTCACACATAACTGTCATTATACATGTATATATTACATGTATCAATAATCAACCGTATACAAATGGTTATGTGTTTTGACAATTGTTGATTTGTGTAAGAGTGTTGATTATTCACTGCTCCTTATGTCAAATGCATGTGAAGGTTGTTACAGTTGATTCTACTTTGATAGCTGCATGTTGCAATGTTCATTCTTCTTTGTTTTTGTTTTTGGAAAAGAAATAAACTTGATGTTATATTTTGCTTTAAATTTCGATATCACAACATATCTTCAGCATTTCAATATAAGTTTAGGCTTAAAAGAACAAAAGCAAAATAACCAAATGCACCATCGTTGGGTCCCAAGCCCTGTGTGAGAAAGCAGGAGCGACTTTTTTGTCTACATATTAATAGTTATAATAATATCTCCCTGATCTTTCATTTTAAAAAGAATTCTTTGAAATCCGCCCTCCATTAAAAAAAAAGATTACTACTTATTGCAAAGACCTATACATATAGGTCTCTGCTTATTGCAGTTATTTCTTCTTTTCGGTGGTCAAGTCAAAATAACGACCACGTTAATAATTCACAATATCAATTTTATTCATATATTTATTAATAATTTCATTCATTTATGATTGATACATAAGCCATTTTTCTTATCAAAATACATTTTGACTTATTTTCCAAAAAATGCCTAACTGCAGAGTAATTCACACTTTTTCCCTATATATTCTATGCGTAAAAGCTGCGTATTTTCTATATGTTTATATTGGCTGGGTTAAAAGCTGCGTTTTATACAGGCCCCTTTATTACTAGCTATTTTAGTGATGTACCTTTTTTTCTTAACGTATCAGAAATAACTGTTGAAAGAAATTATATCTCCTTTGTTGATTGTTTAGCGATAATGAGACAAATCAAGAAGAGAAGGCGAATGTGCTCTATATAAGATAATATTTGTCAGTAAACTAGTTCCATAATTATTTCTTATTAAAATTCCAAAAAGGAACTGAGGTACATTGTATCAGAATCAGAACAGCTTTCTCAAACATATAACTATCATTGTTGAAGTCATATAACCAATATTCAGATCAACGGATTATACCTAAAAGCCGATCTGGTAATAAGAAATTCAACTACAATTGATCATACTTGTCAGTTCCTTATACGCTCGAATAAGGAAACGGGAACTGGTTCCTTATTCCTTATTCAGATTCGAAAAAGGAAACGGGAACTGGTTCCTTTTTCCTTATTCAGATTCGAAAAAGGAACTGAAGTTTTTGTACAGATTTCATACACACATTATCAATCATTGTCGACGTTATCTCCCCCTTGTTCAGAAAAACGGGTTTCATCTAGAAACTTCTCGGAGAAAACAAGCAATCTACTACATTTCATTATATTTGCCAGTTCCTTATTCGCTCGAATAAGGAAACGGGAACTGGTTACTTATTCCTTATTCAGAGTCGAATAAGGAGACGCGAACTGGTTCCTACTTCCGTATTCAGATACGAAAAAGGAACTGAAGTTTGTGTACAGATTTCATACACACATCATCAATCATTGTCGAAGTTATCTCCCCTTGTTCAGAACAACGGTTTTTTTTTCTAGAAACTGCTCAGGGAAAACAAACACTCAACTTCATTTCATTATATTTGCCAGTTCCTTATTCGCTCGAATAAGGAAACGGGAACTGGCTCTTTATTCCTTATTCAGATTCGAATAAGGAAACGGGAACTGGTTCCTTATTCCTTATTCAGGTTCGAAAAAGGAACTGAAGTTTTTGTACAGATTTCGTACACACATTATCACTCATTGTTGAAGTTATCTCCCCCTTGTTCATAACAACGGGTTTTATCAAGCAACTGATCGTAGAAAACAAACAATCAACTACATTTCATCATATTTGCCGCTTCCTTATTCGCTCGAATAAGGAAACGGGAACTGGTTCCTTATTCTTATTCAGATTCGAATAAGGAAACGGGAACTGGTTCCTTAGTCCTTTTTTCAGATTCGAATAAGGAAACGGGAACTGGTTCCTTATTCCTTATTCATATTCGAAAAAGGAACTAAAGTTTTTTGTTCAGATCTCATACACACATTAACAATCAGTGTTAAAGTTATCTCCCCCTTGTTAAGAACATTGGCTTTTATCTAGAAACTGCTAGGATAAAATAAACAATCAACTACACTCATTATATTTGCCAGTTCCTTATTCGCGCGATAAGGAAACGGGGACTGGTTCCATATTCCTTATTCAGATTCGAATAAGGAAACGGGAACTGGTTCCTTATTCCTTATTCAGATTCGAAAAAGAAACTGAAGTTTTTTGTCCAGATCTCATAAACAAATTATCAATCAGTGTTAAAGTTATCTCCCCCTTGTAAAGAACAATGGCTTTTATCGAGAAACTGCTCGGAGAAAACAACAAATCAACCATATTTCATTATATTTGCCAGTTCCTTATTCGCGCGAATAAGGAAACGGGAACTGGTTCCTTATTCCTTATTCAGATTCGAATAAGGAAACGGGAACTGGTTCCTTATTCCTTATTCAGATTCGAAAAAGAAACTGAAGTTTTTGTACAGATTTCATGCACATTATCAATCATTGTTGAAGTTATCTCCCCCTTGTTCATAACAGCAGCTTTTATATAGAAACTGCTCGGAGAAAACAAACAATCAACTACAGTACTGTGAACGTTTAAGGTTACAAACGAAACGCACGATACACGAAAAACGGACGCGCGATAAACGATAGACGGACGCACGATACGTGATAGACGGGCGCACTATACACGGTATACGCACGATACACGATACTGCCGATTCATATAATTTGTGTACGAGATATCTAAAAATTTGAAAATGCTATTAAAATATAAGATGAATGGTTGAAATTCAATGATTTAATTGAATATGTAAGTAACTTATTCACGTTGTACGATAAAATTAAAGACACATGATGCACGATACACGATATACGGACGCACGATGCACGTTAGACGGACGCACGATACACGTTAAACGGACGCACGATACACGATAGACAGACGCACGATAGACGCAAATTTTGTAACATTAAACGTTCACAGTACTGTACATTTCATTATATTTGCCAGTTCCTTTTTCGCTCGAATAAGGAAACGGGAACTGGTTCCTTATTCCTTATTCAGATTCGAATAAGGAAACGGGAACTGGCTCCTTATTCCTTATTCAGATTCGAAAAAGGAACTGAAGTTTTTTGTTCAGATCTCATACACACATTATAAATCAGTTTAAAAGTTATCTCCCCCTTGTTAAGAACAATGGCTTTTATTTAGAAACTGCTCGGAGAAAACAAACAATCAACCATATTTCATTATATTTGCCAGTTCCTTATTCGCGCGAATAAGGAAACGGGAACTGGTTCCTTATTCCTTATTCAGATTCGAATAAGGAAACGGGAACTGGTTCCTTATTCCTTATTAAGATTTGAAAAAGGAACTGAAGTTTTGTACAGATTTCATACACACATTATTAATCATTGTTGAAGTTATCTCCCCCTTGTTCATAACAGCGGCTCTTATATAGAAACTGCTCACGGAAAGCAAACAATACAGTTCATTTCACTACATTTGCCAGTTCCTTATTCGCTCGAATAAGGAAACGGGAACTGGTTCCTTATTCCTTATTCAGATTCGAATAAGGAAACGGGAACTGGTTCCTTATTCCTTATTCAGATTCGAAAAAGGAACTGAAGTTTTTTGTTCAGATCTTATACACACATTATCAATCAGTGTTAAAGATATCTCCCCCTTGTTAAGAACCATGGCTTTTATCTAGGAACTGCTAGGATAAAACAAACAATCAACTACATTTCATTATATTTGCCAGTTCCTTATTTGCGCGAATAAGGAAACGGGAACTGGTTCCTTATTCCTTATTCAGATTCGAATAAGGAAACGGGAACTGGTTCCTTATTCGTTATTCAGATTCGAAAAAGGAACTGAAGTTTTTTGTTCAGATCTCATACACACATTATCAATCAGTGTTAAAGTTATCTCCCCCTTTTTAAGAACAATGGGTTTTATCGAGAAACTGCTCGTAGAAAACAACCAATCAACCATATTTCATTATATTTGCCAGTTTCTTATTCGCGCGAATAAGGAAACGGGAACTGGTTCCTTATTCCTTATTCAGATTCGAATAAGGAATCGGGAACTGGTTCCTTATTCCTTATTCAGATTCGAATAAGGAAACGGGAACTTGTTCCTTATTCCTTATTCAGATCCGAAAAAGGAACTGAAGTTTTTTGTTCAGATCTCATACACACATTATCAATCAGTGTTAAAGTTATCTCCCCCTTGTTAAGAATAATGGCTTTTATCTAAAAACTGCTCGGAGAAAACAAACGATCAACTACATTTCATTATATTGGCCAGTTCCTTATTCGCGCGAATAAGGAAACGGGAACTGGTTCCTTATTCCTTATTCAGATTCGAATAAGGAAACGGGAACTGGTTCCTTATTCCTTATTCAGATTCGAAAAAGGAACTGAAGTTTTATGTTCAGATCTCATACACACATTATCAATCCTTCTTAAAGTTATCTCCCCCTTGTTAAAAACAATGGCTTTTATCTAGAAACTCCTCGGAGAAAGCAATCAACCTTATTTCATTATAATTGCCAGTTCCTTATTCGCGCGAATAAGGAAACTGGAACTGATTCCTTATTCCTTATTCAGATTTGAATAAGGAAACGGGAACTGGTTCCTTATTCCTTATTCAGATTCGAAAAAGGAACTGAAGTTTTTTGTTCAGATCTCATACACACATTATCAATCATTGTTGAAGTTATCGCCCCCTTGTTGATAACAGCGGCTTTTATCTAGAAACTGCTGGGAGAAAACCAACATTCAACCATATTTCATTATATTTGCCAGTTCCTTTTTCGCGCGGATAAGGAAACGGGAACTGGTTCCTTATTCCTTATTCAGATTCGAAAAAGGAACTGAAGTTTTGTACAGATTTCATACACAAATTATTAATCATTGTTGAAGTTATCTCCCCCTTGTTCATAACAGCGGCTCTTATCTAGAAAGTGCTCACGGAAAGCAAACAATCAACTTCATTTTACTATATTTGCCAGTTCCTTATTCGCTCGAATAAAGAAATGGGATCTGGTTCCTTATTCCTTATTAAGATTCGAATAAGGAAACGAGAACTGGTTCCTTATTCCTTATTCAGATTCGAAAAAGGAACTGAAGTTTTTTGTTCAGATATCATGCACACATTATCAATCAGTGTTAAAGTTATCTCCCTCTTGTTAAGAACAACGGCTTTTATCTAGAAACTGCTAGGATAAAACAAACGATCAACTACATTTCATTATTTTTGCCAGTTCCTTATTCGCGTTAATAAGGAAACGGGAACTGGTTCCTTATTCCTTATTCAGATTCGAATAAGGAAACGGGAACTGGTTCCTTATTCCTTATTCAGATTCGAAAAAGGAACTGAAGTTTTTTGTTCAGATCTCATAAACACATTATCAATCAGTGTTAAAGTTATCTCCCCCTTTTTAAGAACAATGGCTTTTATCGAGAAACTGCTCGGAGGAAACAACCAATCAATCATATTTCATTATATTTGCCAGTTCCTTATTCGCGCGAATAAGGAAACGGGAACTGGTTCCTTATTCCTTATTCAGATTCGAATAAGGAAACGGGAACTGGTTCCTTATTCCTTATTCAGATTCGAAAAAGGAACAGAAGTTCTGTACAGATTTCATACACACATTATCAATCATTGTTGAAGTTATCTCCCCCTTGTTCATAACAGCGGCTCTTATATAGAAACTGCTCACGGAAAGCAAACAATCAACTTCATTCATTATATTTGCCAGTTCCTTACTCGATCGAATAAGGAAACGGGAACTTGTTCCCTATTCCTTATTCAGATTCGAATAAGGAAACGGGAACAGCAGCTTTTATCTAGAAACTGCTCGGAGAAAGCAAACAATCAACTACTTTTCACTATAGTTGCCAGTTCCTTTTTCGCGCGAATAAGGAAACGGGAACTGGTTCCTTATTCCTTATTCAGATTCGAATAAGGAAACGGGAACTGGTTCCTTACTCCTTATTCAGATTCGAAAAAGGAACTGAAGTTTTTGTTCTGATCTCATACACACATTAAAAATGAGAGTAAAAGTTATCTCCCCCTTGTAAAGAACAATGGCTTTTACTCGTATCTAGAAACTGCTCGGAGAAAACAAACAATCAACCATATTTCATTATATTTGCCATTTCCTTATTCGCGCGAATAAGGAAACGGGAACTGGTTCCTTATTCCTTATTCAGATTCGAATAAGGAAACGGGAACTGGTTCCTTATTCCTTATTCAGATGTGAAAAAGGAACTGAAGGTTTGTACAAATTTTATACACACATTATTAATCATTGATGAAGTTATCTCCCCCTTGTTCATAACAGCGGCTCTTATATAGAAACTGCTCACGGAAAGCAAACAATCAACTTCATTCATTATATTTGCCAGTTCCTTACTCGATCGAATAAGGAAACGGGAACTTGTTCCCTATTCCTTATTCAGATTCGAATAAGGAAACGGGAACTGGTTCCTTATTCCTTATTCAGAATTGAAAAAGGAACTGAAGTTTTTTGTTCAGATCTCATACACACATTATCAATCAGTGTTAAAGTTATCTCCCCCTTGTTAAGAACAATGGCTTTTATCTGGAAACTGCTCGGAGGAAACAAACAATCAACTACATTTCATTATATTTGCCAGTTCCTTATTTGCGCGAATAAGGAAACGGGAACTGGTTCCTTATTCCTTATTCAGATTCGAATAAGGAAACGGGAACTGGTTCCTTATTCCTTATTCAGATTCGAAAAAGGAACTGAAGTTTTTTGATTAGATCTCATACACACATTATCAATCAGTGTTAAAGTTATCTCCCCCTTGTTAAGAATAATGGCTTTTATCTAGAAACTGCTCGCAGAAAACAAACAATCAACTACATTTCATTATATTTGCCAGTTCCTTTTTCGCGCGAATAAGGAAACGGGAATTGGTTCCTTATTCCTTATTCAGATTCGAAAAAGGAACTGGAGATTATAGTAACGATTTTCTTAACGCAGATCAAATCATCTTCCCTTTCGAACATTTCTCTTTCACACAGAAAATTCTTGGAAAAAGTTAATGTTAACTATTCATAAATTTCGCGCTAGGAAAAATGCACGAATTCAAAACTCGGCGGAATAGCACCATGTAATGTGATGTCTGATGTCTGGACAGAACGAATGTATGCCCGTTCGCAATTATCATTTGTGAATTTCGAGCGAAAATTCGTCCCCGTGAAATGAAATTATTTCATGTTTTATTTAAAATTCTTATCATGAGCTTAACTGTACAAACAGGTTATATCTGCATATCAGAAAAAGGACAGCCTAAACACAGTAAGAGCGGCAATTTGAAGCCCTTGAAAAAGATATCAAAATTATGGAATTACAAAAAAAAGTTTTGTAAAAGCCAATAAGGTCGTACATTTCTAACAATTTATAGTGTAAAACTGCCACGCTAGCCGAAAACGAAGCCATCAATCACTGAACCAATGTTCGCTTTCATCAAAATAACCAAGTAGTATGTAGCCTGTCTATACAGAACATTATGAGGACAGATAAGTAAGCAGAAACAACAAAACAACAACAATAGCAACAGCAACAGCAGCAAAACAACTGTATGTATCAGTTCCTATTCCTTTTTCAAAAAAGGAAAAAGGAAACGGGAAACAGGAACTAACTTAACGCTGAAAAAGGAATAAGGAACCGGGAACCGGGAACTGTATGTATCAGTTCCCTATTCCTTTTTCGAAAAAGGAAAAAGGAAACGGGAAACAGGAACTAACTTAACGCTGAAAAAGGAATAAGGAACCGGGAAACGGGAACTGTATGTCTCAGTTCCCTATTCCTTTTTCGAAAAAGAAAAAAGGAAACGGGAAACAGGAACCAACTTAACGCTGAAAAAGGAATAAGGAACCGGGAAACGGGAACTAACTTTATATTCATCTTTACGCTTCAAATGGCTACTATAATATTTGTGAAATGTAATGATAACATACATATATAATTATGTAAAGATAGTAATAAAAAAGTGTATCATCAATGATAAGCTTTATTAATTAAGTGTTACAAGACTTTTACCATTGGAACATAATTGAACATATTGGAAAATGGTATTTTTTTTAAGAAATGCAATTGCGCCTGCTATGATTTGTATTATTCATTGTAACAAAAACATTTTAACCGTGTTCGGTGGCTTTCAAATCTCCCTTTTCATCTATTTCAATATCACAGTAGCGTTGTTTGTGCCGTGTGGCGGCTGTAAAAGTGTCCCCGTACATTCAATCAGTGCTGTTATCAGTTACGTCCTTTGAAAGTCGTTGAGCACGATACTTATGTACTATGTAAATAGTACTTCTAAAATTGCTTTTGTTAAAATATTTCGGCCAGTTTATATGTGGGTGCTTTCAATATCCCAGCCAATATAGATTCGGATATTGTTTAATCACCCAAAGGATATACTTCCTGCTTTTTAAATTTTGCCTTTGGCGTCGTCTGTGATATGCAGGATTTATATTCTAAGATCCCCTGTCCAAATTCTATTCTGTTTAGTTCCGCCCATTGTTTTCTCGTTTCGGGGAAACCCATTCTTTTATCTGGGGACCATACGCCGCTGAACACGGAATGGTATTAATCTGAAAATACCTCATTGAAGGTTCCATGTTCACCGCCATATGCATACCATCGTTTGGGATGGATCGAAATTGTACTATTTAATTGTGTAATAACTGAGTTGCGCTCCATCCGGGGCTAGGCGGCGTGGGCAGTAATATGCATTCCCATTACTGCCTATGAACAGGCGCAATCAAACCGAGCCTGCAGTATTTTCATATTTGTCGTGTTCGGTGGCTTTCAAAGTTCCCTTTTCATCTATTTCAATCACACTAGCTTTGTTTGTGCCGTGTGGCGGCTGTAAAAAGTCTCCCCGTACATTCAATCAGTGTTGTTATCAGTTACGTCCTTTGAGGGTCGTTGAGCACGATACTTATGTACTATGTTTATAGTACTTCTAAAATTCCCTTTGTTCTAATATTTCGGCCAGTTTATAGATAGGTGGTTTCAATATCCCAGCCAATATAGATTTGGATATTGCCCAATCACCCCCAAGGATATACTTCCTGTTTTTTTTTTTAATTTTGCCTTTGGCGTCGTCTGTGATATGCAGGATTTATATTCTAAAATCCCTTGTCAAAATTCTATTCTGTTTAGTTCCGCCCATTGTTTTTTCGTTTAGGGCAAACCCATTCTTTTATCTGGGGACCATACGCCGCTGAACATGGAATGGTATTAATCTGAAAATACCTCATTGAAGGTTCAATGTTCACCGCCATATGCATACCATCGTTTGGGATGGATCGAAATTGTACTAATTGTGTAATTACTGAGTTGCGCTCAACCCGGGGCTAGGCGGCGTGGGCAGTAATATGCATTCCCATTACTGCCTATGAACAGGCTCAATCAAACCGAGTCTGCAGTATTTTCATAATTATCGTGTTCGGTGGCTTTCAAATCTCCCTTTTTAGCTATATCAATATCACAGTAGCGTTGTTTGTGCCGGGTCGCGGCTGTTAAAAGTCTCCCCGTACATTCAATCAGTGCTGTTATCAGTTACGTCCTTTGAAGGTCGTTAAGCACGACACTTATGTAATATGTTTATAGTACTTCAAAAATTCCGTTTGTTTTAATATTTCTGCCAGTTAATAGATAGGTGGTTTCAATATCCCAGCCAATATATATTTGGATACTGTCCAATCACCCTCAAGGATATACTTCCTGCTTTTTAAATTTTGCCTTTGGCGTCGTCTGTGATATGCAGGATTTATATTCTTAGATCCCCTTTCAAAATTCTAATCTGTTTACTTCCGCCCATTGTTTTCTCGTTAAGGGCAAACCCTTTCTTTTATTTGGGGACCATACGCCGCTGAACATGGAATGGTATTAATCTAAAAATACCTCATTGAAGGTTCCATGTTCACCGCCATATGCATACCATCGTTTGGGATGGATCAAAATTGTACTATTTAATGGTTTAATTACTGAGTTGCGCTCAACCCGGGGCTAGGCGGCATGAGGAGTAATATGCATTCCCATTACTGCCCATGAACAGGCTCAATCAAACACAGCCTGCAGTATTTTCATATTTGTCGTGGTCGGTGGCTATCAAAGTTCCCTTTTCATCTTTTTCAATATCACAGTAGCGCTGCTTGTGCCGTGTGGCGGCTGTAAAAGTTCTCTCCGTACATTCAATCAGTGCTGTTATCAGTTACGTCCTTTGAAGGTCGTTGAGCACGACACTTATGTAATATGTTTATAATACTTCTAAAATTCCTTTTGTTTTAATATTTCGGCCAGTTTATAGATAGGTGGTATCAATATCCCACCCAATATAGATTTGGATATTGTCCAATCACCCCCAAGGATATACTTCCTGCTTTTTAAATTTTGCCTTTCGCGTCGTCTGTGATATGCAGGATTTATATTCTAATATCCCCTTTCAAAATTCTATTCTGTTTAGTTCCGCCAATTGTTTTTTCGTTTAGGTCAAACTCATTCTTTTATCTAGGGACCATTCGCTGCTGAACATGGATTGGTATTAATCTGAAAATACCTCATTGAAGGTTCTATGTTCACCGCCATATGCATACCATCGTTTGGAATGGATCGAAATTGTACTATTTAATGGTTTAATTACTGAGTTGCGCTCAACCCGGGGCTAGGCGGCGTGGGCAGTAATATGCATTCCCATTACTGCCCATAAACAGGCTCAATCAAACACAGCCTGCAGTATTTTCATATTTGTCGTGTTCGGCGGCTTTCAAAGTTCCCTTTTCATCTATTTAAATATCACAGTAGCGTTGTTTGTGCCGTGTGGCGGCTGTAAAAGTCTCCCCGTACATTCAATCAGTGCTGTTATCAGTTACGTCCTTTGAAGGTCGTTGAGCACGATACTTATGTACTATGTTTATAGTACTTCTAAAATTCCTTTTGTTTTAATATTTCGGCCAGTTTATAGATAGGTGGTTTCAATATCCCAGCCAATATAGATTTGGATATTGTCCAATCACCCCCAAGAATATACTTCCTGCTTTTTAAATTTTGCCTTTGGCGTCGTCTGTGATATGCAGGATTTATATTCTAAGATCCCCTGTTTAAATTCTATTCTGTTTAGTTCCGCCCATTGTTTTCTCGTTTAGGGCAAACCCATTCTTTTATCTGGGAACTATACGCCGCTGAACATGGATTGGTATTAATCTGAAAAAACCTCATTGAAGGTTCCGTGTTCACCGCCATATGCATACCATCGTTTGGGATGGATCGAAATTGTACTATTTAATGGTGTAATCACTGAGTTGCGATCAACCCAGGGTTAGGCGGCGTGGGCAGTAATATGCATTGCCATTTTTGCCCATGAACAGGGTCAATCAAACCGAGCCTGCAGTATTTTCCTATTTGTCGTGTTCGGTGGCTTTCAAAGTTCCCTTTTCATCTATTAAAAGTTATTTTTAAGATTAGCTTTGGTTCGCGAGAACTTCCTATTCACTTGCCTTGAGAGAACGCAGTATTGATGAAGTACAACAGAAGCAAGTATTCAGTATTAAGTACTTAACGATAAACTATCTCCTTTGTTTAGATGTAAACATCTTATGAAAGCAAAATAACTTACTAGTTAACCTGGACTGGAGGTCATAAAGCTGAGATTGGACACCAGTCTCAAATCTCAAGCATCTGATTGGCTGAAATGGCGACTGGTCGCCATTCTAGCCAATCAGATGCTTGAGATTTGAGACTTGTTTCCATGCTCAGTTTTATAACCTTGGGCACTGGTCCAGTAGATTAGTTTAAAGTTGCATTCGTTTATCATTCAAATTGTTTCCGTTATGTTATAGTTTATGTCATAATTAAGTTTTGTAAATCTGAATAAATTTGGTCCCCGACTTCCTATTTACGTGAACATATTATTTTATGGGTGCTTTTGTGTTTGTTCATATCACAAGAGCATCAGATTTTTATTGTCGATAACAATCGGAACTACACAAGTAACTTTTAAAAAAGTAAAATATGCATATCAGGAATCACCACACTCACAAAACACAGCCTCCCCAGGCAGCGAAAAAAGAAGAGAGGTAAAGAGAGCATGTTGTTATAAGTATGTCAATTCAAATAAGAGCAATTTTGACTGATTTCTAGATGTGTTTTCCTTTTCAAAACTAATATATTATATCGTTCATTCCATTAAGTAATTCCTAATGCGTAATGTTAACTTGGTATAACTGGGTATTTAAAAAGTATTTTCAAGGTAAATTTATATCAGCTGTATTTGAGAAACGATCGTTAATAAGCATCCCATTTGCCATTCGGTTATTTTAAATATCGTCCAGACGCTCGCACTCTAAACAGGTGTTTGTACTCTTACCGATCTGACAATTTGTACCAGCATATCCAAGCGCACACTTGCACGCATACTTGTTAATACCATCTACGCAAGTTGCACCGTTCAAGCATGGGCTGCTTCTGCATTCATTGATATCTAAATCAAAATATTTAAAACGACAAAACCAAACAAATATCAAATCGGTTACGTATGTGCTTTTTCGGATATCCAAACAGACGTTTTTATTTTTTTTATATTTTGCACACCTGTGTTTATATCTTAAAATGGTATGCCAAATTGCTTAGACGAAGTAAAATAGCCGCACGCACAGGACACAGAGATCCACTTTTAAATGATTTACACCGAGGTTGTCCTGAGATAGATTTATATAAATGAAATTATTTCCGTTTCGAATAATACGAACTTGACGGTAATTGTCAGTGTGGAGGGAAAAGGTGCGTGTATCTCGTGCGATTAGGCTATTTAAGTGTTGGTTTTATCTGTGTACACCATTCGAGGCGTTTCTATTCAGCGGTAAACATGTCGGCACCCGCCCATCCGCCCTATAGGTTGTTAATATTGTTTTTGGTTGGTTGTCGAGGTTTAACAGAACTTTCAGAGAATAAATTGAAAAATGGGTGTAAATAAAGTGTTTATTTTTGTTTCAGGTGGTTCGAGTTTTGGTGTTTTCTCTTAGTCATAAACAATATATTTATTCATCATGTAAGAAATATGGATATTTTAAGGCCATTCACTAGTTTCAGGTTCGAGTGGTACTATTAGATGAAGCTTTATCCAGATGTGTTGAAAGTTTTCCGTTCGTCTGCTGGACAGCTAAATAGCCAGAGCTACGGATGTCAGCTTTTCATTCGGACGGTTCGCACACTACAGGCCCACTGATTCTACCTCTGTTCGGACAGTTTTTGAACAACTTGCACTTGGACTTTACAGACATTTGAAAATTTTAATGTATATTACCGCTGAATACAACGACCTATTCCTAGTTTTTGTTTGTGTTTTTTACGTATAATGAGATAAGGAAATAATTGATTTACTCACGTTAAAGTGAGTAACTTTATATTACCTCTATTTGTGAAACAAGCGTTTACAATCAACGCATCGTACTTTCAAATAACGCCATTATCTCCTAACTAATTTTTAATATCGCCATGAAGCAAACAGGTTTTTGCAAACTTACCGATCTGGCAATTGGTACCCGCATATCCAAGAGCACATTTGCAAGCATAGTTGTTTATACCATTAACGCAAATTGCACCGTTTATGCATGGACTGCTGGCGCATTCATTGATATCTTAAACAAAATATTAAATGCGATAAAATAAAAAGGAACATCTAACAGTTTATAAGGCTTTTCATTATCAAGACATATCTTAATATATTGCATATCTGAGATAACTTCTAAAAGGGATAATACAGATTGATTAGAGGAAGCGAAGTTGCCTAGGACCGAGAGATCCACTATATTAAACATTAAAGATTTCATTTGTTTACACAGAGGTTTTCCGAGGTTATAAAAGTTTATACTAGGAATACATGTATTCGAGAAACAAGCGTTTATGACCATCGCCTTATAATAAAACTAATTAATAACAAGTAATTCTACAGATCATCCAGAAGCATGTTCTTTAAACAGGAAGTTTGCAAACTTACCGATCTGACAATTTATACCAGAATATCCAAGCACACACTTGCAAGTATACTTGTTAATACCATCGATGCAAGATGCACCGTTTATGCATGGCTTGATGGCGCATTCGTTTATATCTAAAACAAATTATTTATTGCGATAAATCCAAACGAATATCAAATCGGTTAATATAAGGATTTCCGGTTATCAAAACAGACGGAAAAATACTTTGGAAGCCACGAATGGGTAATGTACTGACATATAACACTATGATGGCCGATTAATGTTATCTTAATTTGTCGTTATTTCGCTGCAAAATAACGCCAGTCGAAATAAAAGAAAGAAAAAAAAAGCTAATCGAAATAAAGATAAAACGTTATTTTTGAAAACCAAGAACAGACGTCATGCAGTCTTACGCCTTATTAACAGTGCAAAAAGTCGTGTTTTTTTTTTCGTTTTGCCCGGCAATTTGTCGTTATTTCGCAAGGTTTAATTTTGCGCAGAGTTTTTTGCAATTTGCGTCTATGCGTTATTCCAATTAGCCTAATTAAGTTTCTTTATAAGCATTTTATAAAAATCAAAGATATGCATTTTTCATTTACCATGACGATGCATATTTTCTTACTTAAGCAGAGTATGCCCATCAATTTATCCACTCGGAATATAACCTAAGCACACATTGATTGATTGAGACATAATGTAAGTTAAATAAGTTAAAATATTTTGACTGTGTTCTAGATGTACTTAATTCCTTTGTAAAACTTAGATAGACCGTTCTTTCCAATAGCTTCTACTCCCCCTTTTTGTTTTATGATAAAGACATTCCCTATATTATCAGGGCGAAAGGTTATAAAACTGAGGGTTTGAAACCGTCTGAAATCTCAAGCATCTGATTGGCTGATGCTTGAGATTTATGACTGGTTTCTATGTTCAGCTTTATAACCTTGGGCACAGAGCTGTTTAACAAGACACTTAGATTCACGATTGATTTTATTTATTAATTTGCACGAACATTATTCCATGGTTGAATTATATTAACTCTATAAGGAAAACAAGCGTTTATAACCATTGCATTTTCAAATTATTTCAATAACTGATCAGTTAAAGAAAATATCATCCAAGAGCAAATTCTTTTAACAGAGGATTGTAAACTTACCGATCTGACAATTTGTTCCTGCATATCCAGGCGAACATTTGCAAGTATACTTGTTTATACCATCAACACAAGTTGCATTGTTCATGCATGAACTTTTGGCGCATTCATTTATATCTAAAACAAAATATTTACTTAGATAATACCAAAAGAATGCGTTCGTTTTGTTTTTGCTTTCCGGATATTTGTCTCACTAATATCTTAAAATATTGCTCAACTTAAATAAAGTCTTCAAAAATAAGCCAGATTGCTTGGACGAAGTCAAGTAGCATACAAGACATACACAAGACGAAGGCTATAACTAATTGAGATTTCATTAAATTTACACAGATGTTTTTCCAAGGTAAGTTTGTATTATTTTAATAGCTCTATTTGAGGGCCAAACATTTATAACCATCGTATTTTTAAAATACATCGATTACTAGTAAGTAATTTTAAATATAGCCCGGAAGCGTGCTCTTTAAACAACCGGTTTGCAAACTTACTGAACTGACAATTTGTACCCGCATATCCAAGCGCACATTTGCAAGCATATTTGTTTATACCATCAACGCAAGTTGCACCGTTCATGCATGGACTACCTGCGCATTCATTGATATCTAAAACAAAATATTTAATTTGATAATTAAAACCAAACGAAAATCAAATCGGTGAAAGACTTTTCGGATATCAAGTCTTACTTATATCTGAATATGTTGCACATCTGATATTAAAAAAAATAATTAAATAGTTAATCAGATTGCTTAGACAAGACAAGTTGCCTAAGAGCCATACGCATTGTTTAAACGCTCTGACATGACTGAAAAGGACGTTGGTTCTTCAGCTGAGTCTATGGTTGTCTGATTCAATACCAAATTTCCCTTTTTTTTTGGTTTAATAAAATTGTGCTGTGCTTCTTCCTTTGTCTGGGTGTAGAGATTTTTCTGTTATGTGCACTTTTTTATCAGCGACAAAATGATGCACATCCCTTAAGATTCCACCAAGACTTAATAAAAAAATGATATTGCCTCTACCTGGGAGCAAACCCGCACCGTTGCGGCGACAGCGCCTAGCCCTACAATTCCGACGACGCAACCAATTGAGCTAGCCGGGACAACCCACCAAAAGTTTGATCGGATAGACCTTATATACATTGTCATCACTGTATGACATCGATAACGGGTTATTTTACTGATAACAGTACTGACCATATGTAAGGAGAGAAATTTTACGACCGCCACACTGCACAAATAGCGCTACTGTGAATTTAAAATGAAATTGCCTCTACATGGGAGCAAACCCGCACTGTCATGGCGACAGCGCATAGCCCACATTTCTGACGACAAAACCAACTGAGCTAACTGGGGCAACCCCCAAAAGGTTTAAGTTCACTATCCTTAATGCGCATTTGTATTTTCCTATTTTTATCAAGCCTCTAAAAACTGGTATGTCGTTTATGTTTGTGTAGACTCTTAGTATGTTCGGGGTTCGTCTATTTCTGTTACCACAGTTAACATTTAATACTGTAGCACTAGAACAATAAGTACGATTAATTATGCAAACACCAATCATTTACGACTTCAAGTTTTTTATTTGGTTTTATAATAAAGATTCTCAACTCGTTAGAAATTATTAAAGGACTCGACTTCACTTTTTTACCGACGGGGAATCATCCCACTATGGTGGCTGATAAATGCCTCTCGTACTTTCGTTATTTCGACGTTATTTGGCTTTTTTATTTAACTTACAAATATCTCGTTTCATTCTCACTAAATAAATAATTTATTGCATATTTTTTATTACAGAACAATATTTTACTGCGAAACGCCTAATAAGTAACGTCGCTCCACTTTATGACGTCATTTCTAATATTGACGTAAGCAGTCAGAAGATACTTTTCCCCGTGACAAGATAATAGGTGCACACGCAGTTTTCGAAATATGTCCGTGACAAAGTTTGATCTCGAAATGTAAATGAAGAGTGTTCGAAAACTTTTGCAAATGACCTGTTATCTCAGAAACGCCTGAATAACATTTTGTCCGGTTATCATCCAAATATTCTCGTTTAACTAGATTTGTTTAATTCTTTTATTCCACTTGTAAAACAATTTAATAGCTAACCTATCTGACATTGAGAACCACCATATCCAATCATACATATGCAGGTATATCTCTGTATTCCATCTACGCATGTTGCACCATTCTTGCAAGGGTCGCTGGCACATTCATTAGTTTTTATTTCTGAATCAAAAGATGAAACGAATTTGGATATAAAAACAGTACCATTCCAGAAATAGATGTAACATACATTATTTTTCGTTCACATCAAGAAGCTTAATTCATATGCCAACCTTTCTTCGTCAAATAGAAGATGACTGGTAAGTAGAATTGTGGGAAGATGAAGACAACATAATATGAGAACATGATCGAAAACGCAAATGGGATGGTAATCAAAACAAAGAATAAACCTCTCTTATACATTTTGTCATTCAATGGCAGATGTATTATATGTACATTGATTTTTTTCAAGCAAACCGCTGATTTAGAATAGTTTAGTAATAACCCGACTGCCAAGGTTTGTAAGAATCCACAGAATGAATAATACAAAATAATTTAAATTAAATGCTTTTATATATATTTGGAAAAAAATAGTACCAATTGTAGAAGAAATTATTGATTCCGAGTTGATTATTTTTACCTGCTCGAATGCCATTTAGTGTGCTGTTTGTTTGCTTGAGGAATACTGCAACGTTTTTATCCATCTGAGTCGTGTAGTCTGCGAATGTTTTATTGAGTGTGACACCGATAACTTCAACTCTATTTTCAACATTTTCTATTCGTTTTGTGACCATGCTTCTGGTTTGGTTGATGAGCTGTTCTAGTTTTGAAGCGACTTTCTCTTTGTGTTTATCGACTTCTGAGGTCAGCTGACTGAAACGTATGTTGTTATCCTTAATGCTCTTTTGAATTTCCGCATTCATTACCGAAACGCCATGTTTGTGAATCTTCCATGCACTGATCAGTGCAGACTTAAATCGCGCTCCATCCTGTCGTTCCATTGAAATTTCGGTTAGTTTAGTATTGAATTTTTCCATCATAGATTCGAGAACAGATAATCTCTCAAGAATAACAGTATCTGAAAGAGAAGTCTAAGCATAATTATATATAACATTTGTTTTGTTGTAAAGCCCAATGTTATATATTTTTATCGGGAATATCCTTTGTGTAAAATAATACAAATAATATAGCTGATATTTTATTAATTAAGAACATGAACAGCTGCACGTTGTTTCAGCTAAATGTATGTAAACCTTTCAGCCTTTCAAGCTGCAAAGTGAAGACATTAACAAAGGGAAATTTTAACAATATAACGTTGTGTTAGTACACCATATTAATTGATAAAGATCATCATCTGACGCAGTTTTAAGTCTTGCAACAGACCTTCTGTTGTTTTTTTTTCTCACACGAAAATTGGTTATCTGAGGCCAGGAAGACACCGTTTCACTCATATGAATGTCGATCATTAATGGCTCGGTTTTAATTTCAGTTTTCCAACACACTTACCTTTAACACATACAATTGGAATCAAACAAGACCTCATGAAGCATTCTTTATATTGATATAAAATGTAGAACATCTAAAGCCCGAAAATACTTACCAGTGCATTACAACCAATGTTTTCTTGTGAACTGTTGTTTTGCATATTCTGTGAAATTATTTTCCGAAAAGTCATATGACATGGATGTTTAGTGATTAAAGAGGCTTTTCTTATCTATTAAACTTATTTTGCCGAATTTAAATCTAAAAGATCCTTAAAATGTTCTTCATTATTTAAAGTTTCCTATATAAATGTTAAGCGATATCAATTGGGATGTTTACATTAAAGCTCAAAGACATTTTGTTTTTATAAAATAAAAAGGTACAGCCTATTCAATTTCTATTGTAGAGATTACACTCTTAAGGTAAAGTATACAAAACTTTCCATGCTTTCCATGTACACCTTTACATCTAGCTATCATACAATAGGCATTTTTTCATAAGTGTTATGGTTAACTGATAATTTGTAAACAGTGATGGTGAAAATATAAATTTACTGCATTGTTTACTGGCAATGTGGTTCAACTGTGTGATGGACCTAAGACGTATACAAAAAAAACTAGTGTATTAAAGCTGGATATACTTATAAGAATATTTAAATATGAAAAGCATGGTCATTGTGTTAACCATAAGCTTTAAATTAAAAAGATTCTAAATTTCCATTTTAGCAATACACGACTGAACATTTTCTGAGAAACTTAATATACATGTTGTAGTAGCATTTAAGTAAAGTTCTTACCTGATGATCGTCCAGAAAAAGTTGCATCATTATTAATTCCCGAGCCTTGTTTGGATTCTAACATTTCTACTCTGGATACAAGGATTTCCCGTTCCATCATTTCCCGTTGTACTATGTTCCGTAGAATATCCACCAACTTACAGTCACAGTTTTGACTAATCGCATAGCGAACAAATAGCAGAAATACAATAAAATGGTATTTTCCATCCATTTTGAATGAAGAAGTGAAGAAATTAAGAAATCATAATCTTATGATGTAGTGAACGTGCATTTAATAATTATTAAGAGATACTTCAGCTTCATGGGCGTAATCAGTCGTAATGTCTAGGTTGAAGTGGCTTTGTAATCGTGCATTATAACATATCAATGTAATATTACTTATAGTCAACAAGTAATACTTAATTTTTTTTGTACATTAGGGAACTAATGAGATCATTAAGAAACACAAGTTATTATAATTACTTCTAGTGTGTTTAATAAGGCTTTCAGTGTCTGTAATTCAATATAACTTTATAAAAAAAAACAAATGGAGAAAATTATTCCCTTTTACGTTAGGTTGGTGCACCCTTGAGCCTGGTTTAAGTGCCCAGTGGCAAATTGTTTTGCCACTGACCGTTCCAATGTGGTAACCCCTCGGGTTCTCACTTTCGTTAATTGTTTGTTGCGCCCATTTTGAAACTGGTTATTATAATACAATGCTTTATTTTCCTCTCTACTTTTTGGCTGTCTGGGGAGGCTGTGTCTGCTGGATGCGGCCATTCCTGATATGTATATTTCACTTTTTTATTTTTAAAATTTAATTGAGGTAAAGGCTCATCGATATCGAACCTTTCATCGAACCTTTCATCTGAGGCATAAAATGATTTTAGGGAATCCACGCTGCATATTAAATGCTGGTAAAGTAAGTGTATTTTATCCCCCGACAAAGGCGGAGAAATATTGGTTTAGCGTTGTTCGTGCGTCTGTCCTTCCGTCCGATTCCATAACTTGGTGCTGGATGGTAATGTTTTTACACTTAAAATGAAAGTATTTACTGATAGGGGAATGAGTCATGGCACATGCCAAAATACACCAATGTACTTCCGTTCGTTAGTCGCACTTTTTCCGTCCGGATCCATATCGAGATACTGGATGGTCAAATTTGTTTAAAACTTAAAATGAAAGTAAATATTGAAAGAGGAATGATGCATGGCAACTGCTGCCAAAGTCCACTAATTCGCAGCACATTTATGTTCATTTGCAATTTTAAAATAGCTCACTCTATATAAAGAAAATTTGGAATATGGCGCAATATCTGGTTTCGACTAGTGTTTTCTCAATTTATGTATGTTGGTTTATCAAGGGTAAGTCATGATAATGAGATGACCCCTATCAATCGGTCGACAGTTTAAAAGTTGACTTTACAGGGGCTGATAAATCTTTACAAAACACTTGAGCCTCGTGTCTTGCTAGGTAAGGTTTGTTGATCATGAGAGGTAGATCGATGTGTCAACTTGTCCAAATTCAATATCACGTTGAAAAAAAAAGTGAACTTTAAAACGTTAAAGCCTCATACTTAGTAATATGGTTGACCATTATCAATATGGGAGCATGGTGATCTGTAATGCAAAACATTGTCCGATCGAAAGTCTTGCGCATTATGTCGTGGAAGATTGATTAGTCATGATACGTAGATGATCCCTTAGCTATCAATTGTTGGGGCAAAAGGTAAAAAGTCAAAGTCACGGTAAAATGAATGCAAAAAAGTTTTTATAGTGTTTATATTTCATTCATGTTTAGAAGAAAACAAAGCTTCAATAGTCATAACAAAAAAGCCGAAACAAATACAACCTCCATGCAACCATTTAGAAGAAAAAGAGAACATCCGTTTATATGTATAATAAATAATAAACTAATAAAACAACTATACAAACAATAAACGAAAAAGAAAATCGAACCTTTAGTATATACGTCTTGAAACGGACAAAGGCAAACGCATCAATACTTTTAAAGAGTCTATCAAAGGCACTCATTCAGATATCTACATGCAATTTGAATATATATAATTTATTGACACCATGCACAGATTTTTGTTATTATTCATTTTTGTATAATATTAAGCTCAGCTTGAGAAACATGTATTCATTGATTGGTTTGATGTCTCCCGCCCTTGACCTTGTCAGGGAACAGAAGCTTCGTGAGGATAATGGTTGCTTTCAAGATAAACCATCTAAAAAAAGTTCGATTCTTGACATGCGTGCTACTCACCATAAAGTATATTACATGCGATCATAATTATAATAGACTACGGAAGCTATTCTTAAACATGTCATAAAGTGTTATCTACCTCGTGTTTGTTATTAAGAGCCGGGCACCAGAAAAAGCAGGGTTCAGTGAAAAAATATCAATATGTTTTTTTTTTCAGTTTGAACGGATACAAACAAAACACATGTTTAATGTTTGCCTTAAGAATATTTCTTCAAAATTTAGTAAAAAACAGTTTGATCATAAAATGTAGTTTGTAGTTTCAAGAAGAAAAATAGAAGCATATTAGCCGAAACTTAATGCCTATAGTAAATATAATGCAAGGGCATATAGTTGCTTATTCTTGAGTGTTTTTTTTCAAGACACTTGAAAAATATGGAGCAAATCACCGTAAATGGAGTCTATAGAGATCTTACATCAATCCTTGACATAAAATCGCACATGTGATCAGATAACAATGCTTATTTGTAAGCGGTAATACAAGATTAGTTAGTCGTAATATATATTAAAAACCGCCTTGTTGTTATAAGAAACTTATATACATTATATAAATCGTATAATTATAAAGTTGAAATAAAAGAGTCTTTCTAAATTCAACAGTTACTGTAATTTTTTCCAGAAGTCCATGATGCATCCCTTCTGTTTATTTTCAAACTGCAGTCTGCAATACGAAAAATCAACATATATACATGTATATAGACATGCAATATGACAAACTAGAAATATTATCGGAAGCGCTATACAATGGCGATGACGTCCTATGGTAAAGATAAGTTACCAATGTTACGGTCCTAGGAAAATTATGGACGCATGCTTTATGGGGAAGGATATGTTTTCTGGATAAAATTATTATTGATATACGTATCTAAAGGCTTTACGCACAAAGGTAAATGAGATTAGAGAAGAAAAAACAACACCAAGAACGAACGTTTTAATCCCTGTTTTTGTTCTAAATACGATCTAGTAAGAACAAATCAAATTGTATAATACAATCCCTAGAAATTCAGTTTTAAGTATTCCACCTGACAGTTGCTGGTACAAACATACTTTATCCAAGGCATAAACTGCCGTTGGGTACAGAAGGAACCATATATACAAGTCAATTGTATTTTACATATATCTTCCAAACGTGTAAACTTTAAAAAGAAAACGTTTGAAAGACATTTGCTCACATTCGTGCAAGATGGCATTTTCTAGATTAACCGTAAAAATTCCAAAACGTCTCGCTGAAATGAACGTTAATGACTTCTCAAACTAAACAACACATACGCAAAAAAAAACAACAACATGAAAATGCAAACACATTGTGAATTTTGAAAAATAAAAATGGCCCACACGTTCATATCAACTCAAGTTAATCAATTAAGCTGATAAAAACGCTCAATAAAACCAGTAGTATGGTATTATGGAACACTTATTACCGAAAAATTTACATTTTCTTCTGAAACCCAATTATAAGAAATAAAACTGCAAAAAAGAAAACATGAAATTTAACTCTGTTCATAACATAATTGTCATGAACTTAGTATTTCTGAACCAAAAAACAATATTCGCTGATTGAAAAGCCCAATAGAGATGGGTAATAAAATCTCAAATACTTATTTCATGGTTTTGTAGTCTTAATGCCTCCTCAGAAATAGGACAAAAATCCCGTCAAATAACGTGGACTGGCAAATAGGACTTGAGTAAAATACTAGCCCATTAGTATATGTACGTGTAGGTGGTTGGTGGTGTTCCGGATGCGTTTATGTGCGCTGGCCTCCGTTGCGATTGTTCGCCAGAAAATGTTGAACATCTTGAAACAAATGTGGCGAATAAAAGTTTCTTTAATCATTCGTTAAAATTCGTTTCAATACGTAAACCAATCCGAAAGTCATCGCATAGCGATCGTCAACTGGCGTTAGAGGTCGCAAGTTATCAGGTCCTGTTGCTAACTGATTCCGAAATTTCATGACGAGTGAAAGGAAATTGAAAGGGAATTGTAAAGATTGGTTGTCGTTCTGAAATTTAACGGCATACACGAATCATTAAGATTGGTAAATAAGCACGAACGAATCGACGCGAATCGTAACGCATCCTAATTTCTTTAGTAGATTTAGTATTTGAACAGATTAATTTCATAATTATGTAAAAAGAAGAAGCTAAATATCAATATAATGAGTTATTCCTTCGCTAGAATGAATATACAAGGTCTGCAGATGATGTTTGTAGCTGCTATGGCTCACCAATATTTCTTCCAGAATCCATTTAACATCCACTAGATCATCGGAGGTCGGTTTAGGTGGAGATGTGGAACCAGAACACGTCCCATCTGTAGACCATAGCTGCATTCCGAGATAAAAGCGCCAGTTTGACATCTACGATTACCTTATATGAACTCAAAAGAGATAATCCTAGAACCTTGAAGAAATTCCCTTGCATGTCAACTGAAATGTTTGATGAAATATTCGAGACGGTCCGTCATCTCCTCTGGAAACAACATAACTTGTAAATGGAGCCCTTGGATCGAGACCTCATTTTTGATACTCTTCTAAAAAAATAAACCTGTCCGTTCACAGTGAGACTATGCCAATGAAAAGGATGAGATACTCCATTAGGCAGAGTGCACTGGTTGACCATTAGGGCACATGAGGCGACATGGGAAATTGAGGAGAGTGCAACTTGGAGGATACCAGGATATTCATTAACAGGGGCTACAACACAGCAAGCTAAGAAGTGGAAAGTTGCGATAAATACTTTGAAGCACTTTGTAAACTCTCCACCGCGAAATGTGCAATAACAACACAGGATATTGTCGAATTTAAAGTTGAAATTAAGTACGATTTAACGAATTAATTTAAAATAAATAACGTTTTTTTAAAGGAATTGTTGAATCAAAGTCTAATAAAATAGAAACGGAAAGAACGCTGACTGTTTACGCGACCCCATGCATGTTAGATAGAAACAGTATCACCCCAATCTAGGGACTACTGAGAATAGATAGCACACGTGAAAGAACCAGTAAACATTTTATGACATCTTATTAGGGTCGTTATGTCACTATCTGTTAAAAGGTTTTAATTCAAGGCTGACCGTGTATAAAGACAGAGGATTTGTCTTAAAGTGTTAATATTGACCGCTTTAGCCACCGTGTAGATAGTAGTTAAAAAGCGAAATTGTGAGCTTCCATACTTACGCGTAAAATGGTCAATCTGTTCGTATAATAATCGGTGTCGCTTCCGACTGATTAGACAAATACTAGTAATAAGGTGCTATTTTCTTTAAAGTGACTTCTTTGTAACGACTACATTCCGATATACATGAACATATAATAATGCACTACTTGTTTTTTTTGTTTTATTTGCCTAATTTTCTGCTTTATAATATTTTATTTTCGGTATTTTAAAAATTACCTATTATGGAATTTCGCAGGTTTGACATATGCATAAGTATCCGCCACCTTCATCAATGCAGACGTTATCGTACAATCCACATGGATTGCTGCTGCATGCGTTCGCTGCATTTCAAAAGAAAAGAAAATGTCAGTGTGAATTCTATTAATACAAATAATAAAAACAACAAAAGAGAAACAAACATATATAATATTGTAAATTAATAATAAGACCCTCGTTCCCCAAGCAAGTATATGACAAAACAGAATTGTACTATAATGACTTAATATTAACAAAACATTTAAGATATTATGAATAACACCAAAATAATACATGAACATATTCAATGTTGTTCTTAACAGAAAACCTACTGTAGAATCTCGAAAATAAGCGTATACGCTTACTTTTGAATTTGTGACGCTTTTATGCGCTTAAATTTCGATATGCGCTTATATTTAGGCTGCCGAATATGCGCTTATATTTGATATTCGCTTATATTTAAGCTGCTGAATATGCGCTTATATTTGATATGCGCTTATAGCTTAGATTGACTGAATATACGCTTATTTGTGAAACAAAATAACACTAAAAGACACGCATGCTTAAAAGGAGATCGAATTATTTTATCATCCTCATCAACGGTTTAGTGTTCAGACCAAACTTTTTACAAGTTTTATTCTGGTTTTGATATTCTTTATAAAATTGTAAAATTTCCCTTTTTTTCTCAGCTGTAAGATTTCCGAGTTTTTCGGGGAGTTATATTAGGAGTTTCATCAATTATTGATTTTATAACACAAAACTGCGTATGCACAAAATTATTAATACTTCAAGCAACGTAAATATTACCAAACAAACATTGAAAACTATAGTATTTTATTTCATTGTACTCGAACAAAAGAATAAAAGGTTCACTTAAGCAATAGGAATGCGAGTTGTTCTCACCTTTATGGCTAATAATGTTTATTGATCATTGTAACTGATACAGATATACTGT
This sequence comes from Corbicula japonica, assembly GCA_038501625.1. NCBI lineage: Eukaryota > Metazoa > Mollusca > Bivalvia > Venerida > Cyrenidae > Corbicula > Corbicula japonica. Next base: position 123,683 of record JAZAYU010000057.1, read on the forward strand.
AATTATCTTTAATTGAAAGGCCGATTAAGCTCCCAGCTTAATTAAACTTAAACCACTGAGCATGTTAGGTATGTATATATGCGCTTATTTTTGGGGTATATTTTAACTGTAAGGGACGGGTATGCGCTTATCTTTGGGATATATTTTAAGTTAAGGGACGGGTATGCGCTTATATTTAGGTATTAGTTTTCTGTAAGAGACATATGCGCTTATATTCGGTATGCGCTTACTTTCGATTATGCGCTTATTTTCGAGATTCTACAGTATTGCATAATTCGCGGAAGAACAAATGAGCGCACGTGGTAAAGTCTGAAGAAAAACTATTCGAGAATAGGCGAGTGCAATGTGCAAAAGTTGTCAACCTTATCCTGCTGATAATGTCGTTGGAAATAAAGTATGCCATTTTATATTCTGTTTTCCTCATCTAAAACACGAACAATATTAAAGAGAATCATTAAAATCGCAACAGTTGCATCATCAAGATGCAGGCATAAAAATTGTCGCAGGGGTAACATGGACATATTAAGTGTGTGTATTGTACGAATATGTAAATGATTAGGGGAAGTCTAATAAATTAAGGAAACCTACATTATCGTGCAATGGATGTGCAATGTTGATTTTGATGAAAATACTACAAACGCTTATATTTACCTAGAACTTACCCTGAAATTCCTTTGAAAAACAAAACACTTAGATTTTTGTTGTATAGTGTACTTTTTTTGTTTTTACTGTACAACTGTACAACTGTACAGATAAATGGAGTTACTTCAAAGTATTTAAACATACATCAGAAGCAAGTTTTCCACTTGCAGCCACTTTAAACCACCAACCATAAATCTGTTCGCGCTCACTGTTCTTGAAACCTACCATACTGACAATTTGAACCAGTATATCCACCCACACATCTGCAAGTGTAACGGTTTATACCATCAATACATTCTCCGTTGTTCATACATGGCTTACTGGCACATTCATTGATATCTAGAACAAAAGAATATGTGTTTGTACATAATTGCATCATAGCGCAAAAGAAACAAAAACGTCGATCTGCGAAGACCAGTGAAATATGAACATGCTCTTCTCCGCAGATATCAGTAAACTCCCTATATACTCGATACTACGAGATTAACGGTAAGCCTGATAAAAACAGTTAACCTGGTTCACTGCTCATGGCTGCAATATAATGACATCCACAAACAGGCTCCTTTGCTAATTAGATTGCTTTCAGGTGTATTCATATACACTCTGTTGAAAATAATTGAAAACGAATAGAAAATGTGTTCTTAATCTGGTGAAAATAAAAGTCCGCTGAAAGATGTGATTGATCACCAAAAATTTACTTTATGAGATCTGTGTTCTTTTTCCTAATCTGATCATCAAAGACATTTACTGAAAATTTCTTGTTCACACAGTGGAATAGATTGTATTGACCTCCAAAGTATAAAAAAAGATAAAACGGTTAAGAGGTCGCAAACATTGCAAATGGCGAAAACTAGCTATAATTTCAAAAATGAATTTTGGGGAAAAATACTTATTGCCACCTAGATTTTAAAAGAAATGTATATAGCTATGGATGTAGTTTATGTTTGCATGCTCAATTTAGTCTTATTCATGTTCTAATTACCAAGCACATACAAAAACAAAAGAAAAACCATTTGCGACGCCTTAAATCAACTGTAACTAATTATTTTTAAGAATACTGAAACACATATCGCTTGTTATAAATACCACAAGCCAACTAAAACACAATTTTCAATAACAATACAATTACCTTTGATTTACAGATTGTTGAATAATCAAGAGATTGTTCTTCAAAATATTGCTATCAACATGCCGATTATATCGTTAAAGGGTTCTAAATGTTATCGAAGACTTTAGAACCTGTAATTTCCAAAGGTTCTGAATATAGCATTCCATCAGAAATTGACTTGAATACCTGTCGTGAGGATATTGCAGTCTTTTAACTATTTATGCAATAAATGATACAAACGAAAGCATGCTGAGCATAATGCCCTTCCTAATTGTAAAAATAAAAACAAATATTCAAAACTTGTCATTCATATATATATTTCTATAAAAGAAACATAGCGTTATTACTACCAATACCTTGTTTTAACTTTCTTCATTTTAAAAAGGGAATTTAAGACTTTTCCAAAAGATTTATTTAAACATCTGCTGAAAAAGCTTTAAATAATGTAATTATAGTTTGACAAAACGTACCTATCTGACAATTCGCACCGGTATATCCACCGACACATGTGCAAGCATAACTGTTTAGCCGATTAACACAGGTTCCTCCATTCACACATGGATTACTGGCACATTCATTGATATCTACAACAAAACAATAAATAATACACAGTTGCATCATATAAGACACAAGGCTTAAAATGAAGCCATTAACATCGATAAAAATGAAGCCAATAAAGACCATTAAAGCCACATTAAATCCAAAGCCGTGGTTTGTCCAACAGTATTAACGATATTATGACCATTATGCATTTTATTTTATTTTAATGAGATTTTGTAGAAATGAGTTGCATCATTTATTTTTTTTCTTTTAACCGATCAGCTTCATAATCCGTGCCCCGGAAACGCACCTATCTGACAATTCGTACCGGTATATCCACCAACACATAGGCAACCATAACGGTTTACTCGATTAACACAGGTTCCTCCGTTTACACATGGGTTACTGGAACACTCATTGATATCTAAACAAAACAAAAAAATTTGCATCATTAACGAAAATTATTAACCATACCATGTATTATGACTTAAATGCATGTTTTATATTTTAAAGATATTTCGTAGAAATAATTTGCACTTTTAATATTTAAATCTTTTACCGATCAGCTTTATAAATAACGTAATCATTGTCCCGATAACGTACCTATCTGACAATTTGTACCAGTATATCCATCAACACATGTGCAAGCATAACTGTTTAAGCGGTTAACACAGGTTCCTCCGTTCACACATGGATTACTTGCACATTCATTGATATCTATAACAAACCAATGCAACATATTTGCACAACAAAAGCTTTGAAGTAAAAGAAAGCTACAATTATCAGCACAACTGCATTATCCTTGTTGTGTCCGACAATATTAAACATATAATATCATGACCTTTATGCACTATTATATTTTTAACAGATTTCGAAGAAATTAATTGCATTTTTTAATATTGTATCTTGAAACATATCAGGTTCTTTTTTATAATAATTCCCCCAAAGACTTACCTATCTGACAATTCGTACCGGTATATCCACCCACACATGTGCAAGCATAACTGTTTAGCCGATTAACACAGGTTCCTCCGTTCACACACGGACTACTGGCACATTCATTGATATCTATAACAAATCAACGCAACATATTTGCACAAAACAAAGTTCAAGAAAGCTTCAATCATCGATCTTTGAAGTCCATATTAAATACAAATATTCTCTCTAAACCTATCAGCACAATTGCATTATCCTTGTAGAGTCCGACAATATGAACCCAATAACATCATGACCTTTATACACTATTATATTTTACAAAGATTTCGTAGAAATTAATCGCATTATTAAATAAGTGTATCTTTCAACAGAACAGCTTCATTTCGTAATAATTGCCCCGGAAACTTACCTATTAGACAATTTGTACCGGTAAAACCACCCACACATGTGCAAGCATAACTGTTTACCAGATTTACACAGGTTCCTCCGTTCACACACGGATTACTGGCACATTCATTGTTTTCTATAACAATATAATACAACATTTTTGCATCACAAAAACACAGGGAATTAACACATACAACACAGAGAAAGAAATAAAAGCCACAAACACATAAAGAGGGAACATATTTATTTTTAAATTGCACGTTCAGTCGACAAGGATGAAATACAAGTAGTTGACGATTATTGTGTAGCGATACATGTATAAAAAAAGGTTCGTTGAAATCGGAACATATGTCCATCTTCAGCTCATAAACAAGCTAATTGTAAAAAACACACACCAATACTTTCTTGTTTTAATATTTAATATATTTATCATTCAACCGATAAACTTCACACCAGCTTCACACCAGCTTCACACCACATCGTAACCAGTCCCCTGGAAACTTACCTATCTGACAATTTGTACCAGTATATCCACTAACACATGTGCAAGCATAACTGTTTACGAGATTAACACAGGTTCCTCCGTTTACGCATGGATTACTGTCACATGCATTGACTTCTAAAACAAAAGAACACAATATCATTGCATAACATACACAGGGATTTAACACATACAATACGGAGAGTTTAACGAAAGCCCAAAAAACACCAATATTTGAAAACTTCGTAGTATAAACAATTTGTTTAGTCACCCGTTAAATTGATTTCCACAAATAAGACCGCCGTCCTCGGAAAACAAACAAAAACATTCTCAAATTGGTGTTACTTTAAAACTTAACAAAGAACCGACTTGAAAATTTCATTAATTCTTATGCATCCCGCTGCTTTTAAAATTGCACTTATTTTGAGAAAACAGGTCATTTATAAAAGTTATGAATATTCCTCGCATTTTGAGCTATATTAAATTTGTGTGTTTATTTTTTTAAATATATTGTGAGTGCAAGTTCATTTATAAATGACTTTAAATATTGATCACAAATATGGGCACAGAATTATTTGTAACAAAAAAGAAACTGTTTATCAGTTTTGATTGGACTCTATTGAATAGTTTTATCTTTTAACCGATCAGCTTCAAATCACCTCGTAATCAGTGTACTGGAAACGTACCTATCTGACAATTTGTACCGGTATATCCACCCACACATGTGCAAGCATAACTGTTTACTTGATCAACACAGGTTCCTTCGTTCACACATGGGTTACTGGCACAATCATTGATATCTTTAACAAACCATGCAACATATTTGCATCACACAAAATAAAGGGAATAAACACATACAACAAAGGAAATTAAATGAAAGCAACAGACAACCATAATTAAATATATACTATGCATTTTGATTTTCACATATGTGGCCGCCTTCTTCAGACAACAAACAAACACATACTTCAAATTGTTGTTCAAACTAAATACAGCACTGTATCAGAAAAAATATATCAATTTCTGATACATCCATTTGCTGCAAAAATTGCTCTGATTTTGAAAGAACAGGTTACCTGCAAAAATTATGATTTTATACCCACTCTTCTTCGAAGCGGAGGTATAATAATTTGGCATGACAATTCCGCCGTTTTCTGTTAACATACTTACAAGGTCCATATAATTTATCTTTAATTAAAAAAACAACAGGAAGTATCTTCAATTTGTAGTATAAGAATATGCCGAGCGTAAAACAGAGTAAAGATTGCAAAATATTTCGAATGAATTCCTATTACAAATAAAACGGCTTCCGCTTCCAATCTTTGTCGTATTATATAGAAAGAGAAACCAAACGTGGAAGCACCGAGTATATACCTGAGATAATACAATAACACGAAAGACATAAACGAAAAAGTAACAGTCATGTGATTTGGTTTGATGATTATTTTTAACGTGACCTTGACTTGCATTTTGTTCTTTATATGCTGCATCATTTTATCCCAACAATGTAATATTATTTATGTTATCACCAGTGCAAGCTCAATTTCTATATAATTGTAATTTCTCATATTCGTCACAAATGAACAAAACTATACTCAGCAAAAATAGAAAGTACCCACTTTTCTACCTGTAATTTTGTAAAACTAGAAAAATAAAAAAGAACGTATTTTCTTTGAACAGATCTGCATTTCTGTAATCATTAAAAAGAAATAAAATGTTCATAAAAATATGCAGTCACGACATAGTTATCTTTCCCTTTGCTATTAATAAGGTTTTAGGAAAAAGTACGTGAATCTAAATAAAATTCCCATTTTTTGGAATTAAATCAATTTCTCAAGTTCTTGATGTCAATAAAAGCACAAAACATTCAATAATAAAACAACTGGTCATCGATAAACGACGCTAGAAATCCCAAACCTTTCCAATTACCTCCCTTTAAATTGAATATATAGTGTTTTTTAATCCATTATTAATTGTTATCTGATTGGCATTTGCTTAGGTCTAACTGTGGAATTAATAAAACAGCTTTTAAAGTGTTCGCAATTAAATGAAAATATGTGAATGAGAATATAAGCATAAAATGTGGGTATTTTTTATTTTTGCTGAGTATGTATTGAAAACAAGAAAATGTTTTCACTTTTTCCTGGACACAAAGTGAAGACAAACATTTATCCGCCTTTCTGTAAATCAAAGACATTGCATAATTATTATCTATTTCTTATGTTTAAAATAATATCGTTTCTTCAAACATGATAATTTAATAGTGACAAATCATGGCACCAGCAACGCAGACAAGTACAATCGTCATCTGTTATGGTTTATATTTCGTATTGATCATTGAAAGCGAAACATGGGTTAGAGACTACACATTGGATAGTGCACACGAATATAGGAGAAAGCGTTTTAATATGTTTTATGAGGGTTTTCATGTTTTTACTTAACAGCTTTTTATCAGCTCGCGAAAACGTACCTGTCTGACAATTTGCACCGGTATATCCACCCGCACATGTGCAAACATAACTGTTTACATGATCAACACAGTTTCCGCGGTTCACACATGGATCGCTGGCACATTCGTTTATATCTAGAAAAAAGATGAAATATGCATATCAGGAATTGCCACATTCGGAGAAACCAGCCTCCCCACACAGTCAAGAATAAGAGGGAAGGAGGGCATTGTTAATAAAATGATCAGGTTAAAAAAAACACCACAAACTATTACCAAAAAATGAGAACCCGAGGGGTTACCGATTTGGAACGGTCAGTGAACAGAATAGTACCATCTCAGCACAAATAACAGAGAAACTACTCTACCAGTACATTAGTTTGCAAATGTAAAACAAAGTAGATTTTTCTTTGCATATGTAAAATAGCAGTAAGATACCTATATAAAGATTAACAATTATATTTCAATATAATGGAAACGTTAGATAAACAGGCATAAAGAAATATTAATAAGTAATTTAATTAAAGCATTAATAAGTAATTTAAAACGGTCTAGCAGTTCAATATCTGGAAAGGGGCATTATTTTTTATAAACGATCAAATCGATTTGAAAATACAAACCACAAACAATTAACGAAAATGTGAACCCGAGGTTTTAACGATTTGGAATGGTGAGCGGCTGAATATTTTTCCTCTGGGGGAAGTTAAACAAACCACACAATTGTCCCGTCAGGTTCTCATAAAAACAAACAAGCACAAGTTGTTTTTGTGAAAACGCCAAACTAACAATTGATCTTTACGACATGACAATTTCCGTTTTCTATCGGGAAATATTTCAAATGTCTTCAAAGATCCAAATTTAGAAATGGGCAACTATTTTCACAGATTGACAATTTACAGAGTGAAAACCTATGTAGCCAATACATGTACATAATAATTAGAAAGAAAGAAAACAGTTGTATTCGTTATTATCTAGGTAACAACTATCAGTTTGTGATAATGATTCGAAGCTACGTTACATCAATAGTGCAGTAATATTTTATTAATTTTAGCCAATGCTATTTGTAACATTTCATTTTTTAGTCTTGGGTGTTTTCCTGTACCTTTGATGTTTTTTTCTCTACTCTATTTTCGTACATACTCGTGTAAGTGCTTATTTCATAAAAATGAAATATCAACTTTGGATATTCGTGTATGCGTGCTTCGGTGACACAGACCAGAATAGTTTAAGATCCGCTGTTTCTCCGACAAATCAGCTAACCTATTTTTTTAATATTAAAGATGTTGAGAGTACGGACATTTAATAGTTGTAAGAAAAAGCATAAGGCTCAGCATGTTCTCTTTTAAACCATTTATTGCAAACAGCTTGAAGACTTGGTTATTTTCTGCACGACAGGTATTGCAATCAATTTTATTTCACGAACAGCCGGAAATTACCTATCTGACAATTTGTACCCGTATATCAACCCACACATACACAGGTATAACTATTTATTCGATCAACACAGTTTCCATTTTTGAGGTAAGGGTTACTGGCACATTTATTTCTTAAACAAAATATATATTAAAATATTGAATATCCCATCGCATCATCCTATCGTTTGGGATGGATCAAAATTGTACTGTTTATCGATGTAAATATTGAGTTGCGCTCAACCCGTGGCTATGCGGCGTGGGCAATAATATGCATTTCCATTACTGCCCATGAACAGGCTCAATCCAAACGAACCTGCAATATTTTCATATCTGTCGTGTTCGATGTCTTTCAAAGTTCACTTTTCAATTATTAAAACAAAAGAATAGATTAAAAAAGTTGAATCACAGACAACAGCGCAAAGCAAAAGATATATAGATCGAGGAAGAAAAAACATATAACTACAATGTAGACGTCTTTTCGCATTATATTGGTTTTACTCTTCCATAAAATACCTTTATAATAAACTTGCAGATAATTCAGTTATCTATAATCAAGGTTATTCCATTTTCTTCACATTTTATTATAAAACTTGAATATTTTCTACAAACTGGAAAAAACTGTGAGAAGTCGTAATACTCAGATCACCAACTCATCAAGTCAATCGTCTGGTATACATGTCATAAAGTTAAGCAACGATGTATTAAGTTTTGCTAAGATCAAAACATGTGTAAAAGATTGCACGATTCTGTTGCACATAACAAGACTTGGTTAATGAAAGACATTAAACTTTTCATATATTTCCAAACTTGTTACCGAGCAGCCAAACATCCTACCTGTCTGACAATGTGTACCGGTATATCCACCCAAACATGTGCACACATAACTGTTTAAACCATCAACACATTTTCCACCGTTCGCACATGGACCACTATCACATTCACTGATATCTATTACATATTGAAACAACATCATTGCATCATAAAGCGGATAAAAAATTTAACACAAACATTGTTTAAGGTAATTCATACTTCCAGATAGTACATTTGTACTAATGATGGGCTGTGAAAATTAAATTTTCATTTTTTCAACAATTTCCAAACAAACTTATAATATTGTTACAAACAGATGAATATTGATAATAACAGGAGACAATTGTTGAAAAAAAAGAAGAATTTTGTTAGAAAAGTAATAAAATGTGGTACCTGCTATGTTGTCATAATCCGGGTGTCAAAATAAAGCACTTTCAGCTCAAATATATCAAAAATAATTAATTACAATATCCAATTCAATGTTCCTCTAGGGTCAACCAGGGTTACTTTTTCAAAATACCTTGAAAATATTGCTCTTATAAATCAAAATCCAAACACATCATCCTTTGTCCCATGAGGTCACTCACCCATGCAAAAAGCAAGCAAATCATGCCCACTTGTGTTTACCTGTAGGACAGGTTAATCTCTACATGTATAACAATGTAAATATTGTGTGATGGTATTTGTGCAGTGTTTTGAAATTCAATATAGTCGATGTTTAAAAAGTTATTTTGAAAAATTAACACTGGTTGGCCCTGATGTTGAAATTGAGGCCCGCTTGCTAAATTCATAAGTGTAATAGATAATTAGTTTACAAGGAAATGTTAATTTAAAACAACGAAAACTTAATGTCACATTTATTTTGAAACATCTTAACAAAAATTGAAATACGTGTTATGGTTACTTGATCATTTGTAAACAGTGATAGTGTAAATATAGAAAATAATTACTGTTTTTATCGTCTTTATACACCTATGCTGTTTACCAATCAGAAGAGCCTCATGAATACATGCCTAGTGAATGATATATGCACATGTACCGATGTAAGTACATTTGCACAAGGGAAGCGTGTATTATGTCAGTATATGTTTAGAATGCTGTACATTTCCCTTTAAAGACCTATCTAATTTATACTGTATAATTATAGAGTCTGACACTTTTCATGTGCAACTTTACATATTACTATACATCTATCTGTCATACACTGGGCTTGTTGTTATGAGGACAATCTGATTGGTAAAGCAGTAACAATGGTGACAACGAGTTATAAATTTACATCAAATCATCAAAATAATTTGCCCTTGAAACTGAACGTAGACCAGAAGTAGTTTATTTCTTGAATTTTTTGAAAACCTTAACTTTTTATGAATTGGTGATTGTAGACCACCATATATTTATTTCAGGTGTGAGTTTTTTGGTATATTGTCCATGAATTTTAGAGTTCTCATGCAAACGGTTTCTCATTTGTTTTAGTATGTGCTTGGTTATTAGAACATGAATTGGACTAAATTCAGCTTACAAACATTAGTACATCTTTAAATTAATACATGTCTTCACTAAAAATCCAGGTGGAAATGAGTGTTTTCCCCAAAGTTAATTGTTGAAATTTAAGTCGGTTTTCCCCATTTACAATGTTTGCGAAACCTCAAAATCATAGTTACTAAATATTGTTTTACGTTGGATTTCACAATTCCGTGCATTCTATTGACTAATATGAAGTACGGTTTCGGGGTATATTTTTAGAAAAATCAGGCACTGTAATAAGTTTGCGAAATAAATACTACATGTATATACACACTGGTTGCGTATGACAGTTAGAATATTTCGTTTTCGCACATTCTGCACATTAAAATGTGTGCGTGCATAACAAATCATTTTACCTCTTTGACATTATTTATTTTCTTGTAACAGTGAGTTGCATTTTATCCAGGTTTTCAACTGGCGGACAGCAACAGTTTTCGGTTAATAACTTTAGTTTGGATAAACCAATCTTGCAGAATCTTTGGATATAGCAAGCTGGCATGAAAACCTAACTTGGGATTGCATTTAAGGCCGCCAGTCTGATTAAGGTCAGGTCATTGTGACTAAAACAGAAAAAAACAGTTTCCGATTAATGACTTTAGTTTAGATAAATCAATTTACCTGAAACTTTGGATAATGCAAACTTGCATAACGACCTAGTTTGGGATTGCATTTTTGTCCAATCGGGTCTAGGTCAATGTCATTAATACTAAAAAGAAAAACAGTTTCTGCTTTATAATTCATGTTTAACTGGAGGTATTTTGTTGAAAGTACAATCTTACTGTAGAATCTCGAAAATAAGCGCATAATTGAAAGTAAGCGCATACCGAATATAAACGCATATGTCTCTTACAGAAAACTAATACCTAAATAAAAGCGCATTCCCGTCCCTTAACTAAAAAATATATCCCAAAAAATAAGCGCATACCCGTCCCTTACAGTTAAAATATACCCCAAAAATAAGCGCATATATGCATACCTAACATGCTCAGTGGTTTAAGTTTAATTAAGCTTGGAGCCTAATCGGCCTTTCAATTAAAGATAAATTACAGTATATCTGTATCGATTACAATGATCAATAAACATTATTAGCCATAAACTCGAACAACTCGCATTGCTATTGCTTAAGTGAACTTTTTATTCTTTTGTTCGAGTACAAAGAAATAAAATACTATAGTTTTCAATGTTTGTTTGGTAATATTTACGTTGCTTGAAGTATTAATAATTTTGTGCATACGCAGTTTTGTGTTATAAAATCAATAATAGATGAAACTCCAAATATAACTCCCCAAAAAAACTCGGAAATCTTACAGCAGAGAAAACAAAATGGAAATTATACAATTTTATAAAGAATATCAAAACCAGTATAAAACTTGTAAAAAGTTTGGTCTGAACACTAAAACGTTGATGAGGATGATAAAATAATTCGATCTCCTTTTAAGCATGCGTGTCTTTTAGTGTTATTTTGTTTCTCAAAAATAAGCGTATATTTAGTCAATCTAAGCTATAAGCGCATTTGAAATATAAAAACGTCACAAATTCAAAAGTAAGCGTATACGCTTATTTTCGAGATTCCAAAGTATTTTGTTGAAAGTGTTAATGTACAAGCTTAGCTTGGAGTTAATAGGGGGCCAGCTTGGTTAAGGTCAAGGCCACCTTTGATAAAAAAGAAAAACTGATACTGCTCAATAAATTGATTTAGGATGAAGGTAATTGACCGAAATTTGTAAAATAGGTATTTTATGTGCAATCCTAGCTTGGGATTGGATTTGGAATAAGAACTGGTTAATAACTTGACTTTGAAGGAAGAACTTTAAAGCGTTAAAACCTTGTTTCTTGTCAATCATTATAATAATTATAATTTTGAGTAATTGCCAAAAAGCAGTTAAGACGGATTTTAATAATGCCAATAATTCTTTCAAAAGTTATATTTCCAGCCTGCGTGAGTTATAACCATACGGCTGTGATAAACGCGTTTTTGAAATGCGTATTATCAACCCCTGTTTGTCTTTTTAGTGTCAAACTAAGTACCTTATATCATGATTCATATTTTAAAACTTTAAACAATGAACTCTTTTAAAACGTATTTCCTATACAAACAAAACAAAGTTATAAATTCAATTTTCAAGAACTATAATAAAAAGAGAATTAAGGATTTACAAGCGCCCATAAACCATGTTATATTACTGATAATACTTTCGTACAAGTATGTTATTATGCTTAAATCCTTTTAGGAGTTTTAAGTTGATCGGCCGGACAATTAACTGGGGATTTATTGGGGGCGAAAGACATATCATATCCTCTCAGAACAAAGTGAAAGCAAGGAGGCAATTGGTAATTTATAAGTAGGCCTTGGGCTTGAAAAGAGTGTGTTTTATTCTACGATTTGTATACACGCATACACTTATTTTCCGCTTTCCTCTTTCTAAATCCGGCAGTGTTTCGATCGCATTGTAACCTTCCGTATATGTTTTAATTATCTTGTGGGGTTTTTCGAATGGACGTATGCGAGGGTATGAACATATGGGTCACAATTTAATAATTCGGCATAGTAACGCAGTCGAGATAAGATTCTTTCTCGGATTACTTCCTGTAACTTAGTCTAGATCATCTTGACGTTCTGTCATTGATCAGTGTCACACTGCTCTGACGAACGTCTACAGACATCGCTATATAAAAAGTCTGACCGACAGGTGGCGCTTTTGTATGGTAAACAAATCCAAAATCAATCGCGATTTCTAATGAAAATAGTTAACAATGCTTTAACCGTATTTCTTTTACACTGGGCAAAGTCAAATTGCGGTTATATTTTGCCGAGCTACAAAATCAGGTATATGGCTTATAAAAAAGGACGTTTAAGTACTTTCCTACCCCATTTTACATAAATGAATGCAAATATATGGTACGCCGTTGCTGCCTCTTTGTGATTATAGTTTTAGACTGTCACGTTGTATGCTATGGCAGTTGTAATCGTACTGTGATCGATAAAAAAGGAAAAAAAATGTCAAACTCTCCCTAACGGAGAAAATGCAGTTCCATCAAACTTTGCATAAATAAATCTTATTAATGTATGTTTTTTTTTATACGTTATGAAAAAGTAAATGAAGAAAAAAGTTTGACTTTTAAAAAATCCCTAAATTCTGCAGCCAAAGACAAAAACAAAGCAACACTAAACATCAATTTAAATGCCTTCGTGGGTAATGAGTTACTAACAATAATATCTAAGCTCATCTTGTTTAACACATGTATACCGTAAGAGATATTTGTTTGGCCTTTAATTTCATGGTTGCAAAAATTGATGACAAAATTAAAATTGTTGATGTCTCTCTTCATAATGAAAATCTTCTTTTAAAGGATCTTGGCTTAGTCAGTATCATAATGATAATGATAAACTGTTGATATAAGTAAGATACTACGTGTTTATATAATCATAATTAAGGTTGCTCTAACCACCTTACTTTCACATTATATGCATAGTTACAAGTAGTCTCAATCATTCAGACGCTCTGATTTCGCAATGGCGTCAAGGTAATAGCATTACCGAACATCAATTCTAAACTAGATGATTCGCATTCACTTTCAATGGAATCTGCTGAATTCAGCAAGTAGTAAGAACTCTTAATCAGCTTTGTAACCGGTTTTCTTTGGATTACTCTATATATGTCTGGTACCAAATTCACTGATTGTGGCATAAATTCTCTATTTTTTCAACTGCTTCGTTTGATTATCGTTTGACAATAACTGCTTTAACCAGTGTCAATTAATTGTAAGAACAATGAACTTCTCAATAACAATTATTTTATATTAAATTATTTATTACTTCGTTATTATAATAGAACCATGATTAATGCATGTGTTGGATTTTGCTGTTAGTTATTTGTTTATAAAGAAAGGAACAATAATTGATAAGCATAGAACTGATGACGTAACTAATTGTATTGCAACGCATATTAGTCATTTTGTGTATAAATAACTGCACTTAAATGATACAAAAGTAAAAAAAAAACACTTGACAACTTGTCTTATATCAAAGGTCGAAATAACCAAAATATCGTGGTCTATTGGGCAAATATATAAGTGAAATTACTCAAAACTTCGCATGAATAGGAAACTAATTTCGCTCAGGAGACATTTAGAGATGTTGATTATAATATAGCCAAGTCATCGATATTGATAATAAAATAGGTTATTGCTTTTATGATGCCCCCCCCCCTCCTTTTAACGGCATTAAAGCAAACAGGAGGTAGTTAGAAATCAAACATTCAAAGTTTGAATTATGCAACGCTTGGCACTCGAGAGCCCTTTGCATACAATTAAATGTTATCTTGAAAATTACTTGATATTATTGTGCTAAAACCATAAAATTTAAAGCATGAGCATAACTCAACAATAAAAGGTAAACGTATGGGTTTATTGTCTGGTATTTTATGGAACATGTTCACCTGACTTTCTCATTACCTCCTGATCACTGGATATAAGTCATAAGTCATCTGTAAACAATCGCCGCCGAATGCAAAGACGAAACATTAGCATATATTCATCATAGGTGCCCATTTATACACCTGGGTGAAGAGAAGCAATGAAGGCTTGATTTCCTGCTCAAGAAAATAAGCGGCCGGATTGGGGAACACACCGAGACCCTGCGATTCCAAAGCGACCACAGGACCACCGCTGCCTTACAGAGGAATATCAAATAACATCTTTTGATTTCATTACGTCATCAATGACAGTCGCCACTCACGTCAGAATTGCGTCACGTCTTGATATTTTAACAAGTTACTCCTAAGAAATCACTGACGGATTTACGGTTAAAATTTCCAGGAATGAAGATTGGTTTAAATTCGATGACATCACTAATAATTTTCAACGATATTTGTGGATTTGAACCATAATGTGACGTCATCAAACAAAGACGTGAGGAAACGTCAAATTGGCTATAATTTGCCATCTCGTGAACTACTTGAGCTTCAGCCATCAAACTTAAAAAAATATTAGTATTGCATAAGTTATATGCAAAATCATAATCGGGTACCAGATATTTGCATCCAAAATGGCCGCCAGTCACGTGATATTATACAAAACAATGTACCAATAAGTTAAAATCTAACTGCTATAATTACACTTTCAAGAATATCATACAATTTGGTGATTTCATCAAATTAGGTCACCAGTGACGTTTGAATGTGTTTAATATCTTAAATACTGTGCCGGTAACACTTGATGTGAGCAAGAAATAAACGTTACACAATTAAAAAATAGCGCCAGTGATTTCATTATGAATACAATGTATTTCATTTCTTCAGACATGTGGCGACTTTGATAAGTCTCCCAGTACTGTTATAATTTACCATTTTTGAAGGGCGTAAACAGGGTACACATATTTGTTTTAAATATTGAGTGGCGCTCAACCTAGGGCTAGGAGGGTGGACAGCAATATGCATTTCAATTATTGCACATAAACAGGCTCAATCAAACCAAACCTGCAAAAGTTTGGTATTCGGTGGCTTTTTAAGTTCTTTTCCATCTATTTAATCTATTTAAATATCACAGAAGCGTTGTTTGTGCTGTGTGGCGGCTGTAAAAAATCTCACCGTACATTCAATCAGCTCTGTCATCATTTACCATCTTTGCTGGTTGAGCTCGGTACATATGTGTAATTATTGAGTAGGACTCAACACGGGGATAGGCGGCATGGACAGAAATTTTCATTTCCATTACTGCCAATCAAACCGAGCCTGCAATTGTTTGGTATTTGTCGTGTTCGGTGGCTTTCAAAGTTTTTTTCATCTATTCATTGGAGTCAGTAAACAAAGAAGATAAATGTTATTTATATGCTGATACTTACCAATAAATGTTCAAGCTTTGATTCAAAGAACACTTATTGTGATTGATTTAGAATGTGTTTCAAAAAAAATTGTTGTGATTGGTTTCAAACTAATGGCATCATCAATTGTTTATACTTAGGATTTGATGGCATAGAGGCTTTTGTTAGTAATTACAAAAGAAACAAAACGATGCAAAGTTAAAATACTGCAAAACCATGACAACGAGAAGTCTCCGGCAAATAACATTAAATGGTGATTGGACAATTATCTAATTGAAATTCTAAATGTAGAAAAGCTGCATCACTTTAAATGTCGATTACACATGGCACCGAGTCTTAGTTTTAGTATCTTTAGACTTTCCTAACATTTGATCATAAAAAAATGGTTTTCGGCTTTCCTAATACACCATCTGGATGGCATCAAAAGTCATTGTAGGTTTTTAGTGAGAAATTTACGAAACTTTAACTTCCAAATTTTCAAAGCTTAGCAATCGAAAAACCTTGTGATTATTTCCCAGTCAGTATTCGGGTTTTTAATTATTTTTTAACCCAAGTGAAAAAATAACGTACCTTGTGCTTCCCGACTTAGAACAACGCCAAGTGCGACACCAACAGCTACTGCAATCGCCGCAGTGACAACAATGATAGTTGTTAGCAAAATTATGATGAATCTTGTTCTGTGTTTTTTGTTCAGAGTACAGTAAGTGGCTTCCTCGACCCGCGCCTTTCGAGTCCTAATGCCATCGAAATTTAACGTTTCATAGACATTGGGTTGCGCAGTGACACCATTAATATTCCTTGAACCATCAACTTCCATTTCTCTTATTTCGTATGATTAAATAGTAGCTGTTTTAATACGTATCAAGATATTCTTAAAATAAACATTATATCCGCAAGTGAAGCTAATTTTTTAGCGCTCGCGCACGAAAATGCATTATTTAATTTCTTTATCGTTTCTAATTCACTTAATAATGTTCAGTACCGTTGGAACACAGTTCAGTAACTTTTCAAATAAGACTAGTTGAACCAGTTTTCACTACCACTTCCTGGTTAAATTTGGTTAACTATTCTTCTTCTATTTGACAGATTTCTCAAGAGTTAGACAGGTGTAAAAGCTAATATGAACTAAGGCACTGCCTTTTTTGGAATCGACGAATCAAAAGTAAAAGATATCATAGATCATACAGTCGGGGATCTTTCCTGTTCGGGAAAGTTGGGGATTCCCCTTTTCACTTTCCCGATCATAAAAATTTCCTGTTCGGGAAAGAAAACACACGGTTTTTATATACCTTGGGGTTTGAGCTATGGGCATCACAGAATACGTTGGAGCTACATATTAATTGCTTGTATCCGTTCTTAAAACACTTATCTAAAATTCTACCGAGGCCGAATATTTAAAACATGATCGCTTATGAGATATTCAAGCTCAAAGTTGAATGATATTCAAGACAACCAACCATTTTCACCACTTTCCCGCTTTAAACATATACTTTTTCGAACTGGCAACTAAATTGGCTATTTCTTTTACAAGCCTACATGTAATAACTTTCCTGATCCGGAAAGCAATTTTCAAATCCTTAAAGTTTTCATTTCAATTCTTAAATGCCATTAGTAGCATGCTTTATACTGCCAGAGATGCATAACATATGTAGAAGAAAACTGTACTGATTGTGGGTCCAAATGACAGTACAATAACTTGATCTGACCAAAAGGTGCCCACAACTGCATGCAGATTACTTAATAATTATCACAAAAAATAAAAGCTTCAGGAATGAGGAATGCTCTGTGGCTGCCACTATCTTAAAAAATCGTTTCAACTGTTTATCTAAAACATCATACTTTACGCTGGGGATCCACTACGACATAGTGGAGCCGATTTCCGGCCTGCAAAGTGCCTGGAAACAGTGGTTTGAGCTCTATCGCAAACTGTTGGTGTTGTTTATATGTAAATAAACGATTATTCCTTGTATATAACGTATGCAGTAAAATTTCATTTTGAATGTTTCATCTCAAACAAATAAGCTGGCACGCTGGCAATGTCTGCCTCGACCTTCCTGAAACAATATTCGGCTTGCAAAAAGGCTGGAACCCAGTGGTTCGAGCCCATTTCAAAACAATCTCTGCCAATTTATATGTTAAAAACAACAACACACAATTCGCCCTTTTTTAACCATGAAACAACATCCCATGTTCATTGCAGTGAGCGGAACCAATAACTTGGTCTTCTGGCTCGGCTCGGAGATAACCTGTCTCTTCGAACCATTAAAATTCAATGCAATACAAGTTTGTGTAAATCTTAGTTTATCCATGTGAGATATAAAAAACTGACGAGTATAGTTGATCATGCAAAGATGAATAAACATCAATTTTTATTTCCAAACTGAGATAGTTTTTTTGTAAAATAAGAGTACTTGTTCAAACTGAAGTTTGGTGTTAAAATGATGATGTTAGTATTCACATGATCTTCAATGTTTAGACAGTTATTAACAGTTTTCTATGACTTTATTACTTATATAATACTGCTTTTGATATTAGCATTATTTTTTCTTTCACATATTCGGTGGTCAATGATCCTATACTTTGTCATCAAACGCACATCGAACTTATATAATTACACCATGGTATAATTTTTACCAGGTTATACATTTTACAAGCATATGCCTGTTTAAAAATTGTATAGCACCCAAAAGATGACACCATATACAGATTATGCGCTAGTATTGCAACCTGAAATACAGTTTTTTTTCGGTTTCTGTTTGAAGTCAAAATATACTTCTTAAAATTTCTGACATTATTTTAACAGATGACCACAAAGTATTGTAAATAAGAGTTTACGTGATACCTATATCATTTTTCTACACGTTTTAAACAGCCATTCCAGACTTCTTGTGCAAACGGTATTTCGTTTTTGTGTGTGTCTGTTCTATGTAAATAAAGCATTTTTTCAAACAACTTGAGCATCCAAACTTAACTACAGCCACGTGACACTATATTTCTTCACTTTAATTGGTCTGCCAGTGGGAATTAAAGTCGAGTTTTGAAAAGGTACATCAAAGTGTTTGACTTCAAACCGAAAGTAGAAACCCGGAAGTAAGTTTTCCTTGAATTTCTTGAAAACCTTAACATTATTTTGACGAATTTGCACTAAACATTGTTGACCAGCATATACTTATTTCAGGTATGAATTGCTTTGATGTATTGTCCATGAATTTCAGAGTTTTCATGCAAACAGTTTTTATTTTGTTTTAGTATGTGCTTGGTAATTAGATCATGAATTAGACTAAATCAAGCTTGCAAACATTAACTTCATCCTTAGCTAAATACCTTTCTTTACTAAAATCTAGGTGGCAATAAGTATTTCCCCAAAAATTCAGTTTTGAAATTTTAGCCACTTTTCGCCATTTGCAATGTTTGCGACCCCTTAAAATGCTTACGAACAAAAACCATATTAAATGATAAACAATAAAAAACGCATTTATGTATGCCTTGTTCATATGGCCTCGGGGACGCGGGACCACGTGTACACGGTTTCTGTGAGTCGCACTTTCCAATCGAACATCTCTCATGTAAAATAGACTTCATATACAAAGTAGCCTAAGTTTATTATTTTGTGTTCGAAATACTAGTACACGTTGATTTATATTTTACAGTTACTACTTTCTTTCAATTCTTTTCCACCTAACGTAATCTGATAAGTGCAGTTGATAATATCTGATCATAAAATTAGCATAGAATCTAAATTCAGGGCTTTTCATCTTTATAAAACAGAGGCCTATAAAAGGCCTATATAAGGCCGCATCCCAATGCAAAAATGTAGTATATTTTCCCAACTATGACAGAGACTCTTCCCAAAACGCAAGATAGATGTCACAAATGGAACAAATTCCTGAGGGAAGTTTGAAAATTGACGTCTGAAATATAAAGTGCTTTAAAAAGATAAATTTTAAGATGAAAATACTCATTAACATTTTCAAATTAATAAACTAGTACCCATCTTTAAATGAATTTTGTTTTCCCAAATTTAACAATTATCGCGAATTAATTTCCCAATTTGAAAGGCCATGGCTTCTTCCCAATTTTCTTATGAAAAGCCCTGAAATTCAGTGTCAAACGTCTTGCTAAACTTTCCTGCCATGTTAACTTAAATCACTGATATTGCTTTTCGAATCAGGAAAATTGTAACATATCAGCTTGTTACAGATTTAGAAGAAAATAGAACTCTAAAAGCCCCCCAACATGACAAAAATGAAAATATTGCAGGCTCGGTTTGATTAAGCCTGTTCATGTGAAGTAATGGCGCATATGACTTCCCACGCCGCCTAGCCAGGGGTTGAGCGCAACTCAATATTAACACAAGGAAACAGTACAATTTGGCTACCTGCTAAACTATGGTATGCATATTGAAAATGCCAATAAAGTTATCAGTTCGGGAAAGTATATGTTCAAAACGGGAAAGTGGTGAAAACGGTTGGTTGTCTTGAGTATCATTCACCTTGGAGCTTGAATATTTTACAAACGATAATGTTTTAAATATTCGGCCTCGGTAGAATTTTAGATAATTGTTTTAAGAATGGATACAAGCAATTACCTTTGTAGCTCCAACGTATTCCGTGATGCCCGTAGCTCATACCCCAAGGTATATAAAAACCGTGTGTTTTCTTTCCCGAACGGGAAATTTTTGAATCAATATTTCCCGATCGGGAAAGTGGAAAGGGGAATTCCCAACTTTCCCAAACAGGAAAGATCCCCGACTGTCATATGTTTAACAGTATAAGAAGGAATCACGTCGACAGTGTTTCTTGTTTTACTGTTGAACCACAGCTGGTCATGGTTCTCAGACACAACACTATATCTTGATGAGGACAGGTGAATACGTCTGTGATGTTTCGAAAATCCTGTGAGTAATTGTGAGAAAGCAAGACATATAACAGCGTGCTTGTATATTCTTAGTTAAACAGCACCGAAATGTGATCAAAATGCAAGACTGACTGATGGTAGTAGAAATATAGACCCAAATAAATCTGGTAAACAAGTAGCTTGTAAAATATCATTAGACAGTACCTAAAATTCTGAGTTGGGATAGAATGACACCAATGGCAGAGAAAGTTGCAAAGCTTGTCATATTCTTGGAATATTCAAGCTTGAAATCAATTAAACTACTATTGGGTCTCAGGATTTAAGATAATGCTAAGAGTGACAGTATAGCGATTTATTGTCCAAACAGAATCAAACATTCAAAATTTTAATAAGCTCATTAACAGAAATGCAAATGCTGAAGGAGTCTATCCCTATTTTCTAAGGCTTCCTTTTTCAGCAACTAATATTCAGAACACAATTACATGTATACCGATGGTGTTTCAATAACTGTTCGTCATTGAGGTGCACAATTGTGCCCGTTAAATGTTTTTCAATGATTTGATATAAATTGTCTCAATCACACTGCTTAATTGAACAGACAATTTCTTTTCTTGTCCAATAACATATACTTCCGCAAAGCAGCACGTTCTACTGCAAAAATAAGTGATCTCCCCACAATGGTCAATGTGAAGCTGCTATCCTGAAATAATAAATTCTAAAACTTTTTTATTTATCTTCAGGAATAATTTATAGCCACTTGCTCTTATGAATTTATTTGTCAACAGTTAAAAAGCGATTAAAATATTTAGACCCTAAAAATGAATTTGTCAAATTATATTACTTTTCAAGCTCTAATAATTCCTACATGTATCCCCACTCGTGACTTACACAACTTGGAATACCTGTCTGAGCGTACAAAAACTATACATGAGGCTGAACACTTTTTAATATATATGATTGTTCTGCAGAGGAGATTTCCACTAACATACAATCTTCCCTCTATTTTAAAATAAGAATATTTTTTCAATCTAATATTGTGTGAAATAAGGCTTCATTACTAATAGAAAAATAGTTTTACCATTTCTGATGATGAACCTTTACTCATTGGAGAGTCTTTTTATTTTTGGTGTCTGATCTGTTTGCTTCTTGGTCAGAAATAACCTTATGAATCTAAATGTGAACAGTGTAGATCTTGATCAGACTGCACAGATGTGCCTGCTAAACTGGATATACACTGGTCACCAATGTGATAAAGGGTGTATTCATGTAATAAAAGGTCAAAGGAAG
This sequence comes from Corbicula japonica, assembly GCA_038501625.1. Lineage (NCBI taxonomy): Eukaryota > Metazoa > Mollusca > Bivalvia > Venerida > Cyrenidae > Corbicula > Corbicula japonica. The sequence goes on from JAZAYU010000057.1 coordinate 145,937, forward strand.
CCAACATAGTAATTTTAATAATATGATGATTAATTTGCATGTGTACTGAACTCTCACATGTCTTCGCTTATAATCACAATTGTACATTTTCTTGTTTCAAGATATACAAATTCAAATACCAAATATACATGTACTAGTAGTTTCAGTGTGATCTCTCTTTATTATACACTCATGCAGCTCAAATACATGAAAATAAAGAAAATTTATGCAAACCTTGTATCAGTTTACAAGAGTTACATTCATATTCTGTGTCATTCATGCTATCTACCAATTCTGCAAAAGTTTCAAGTCTAAAACCTTCACAAGCATGTTTTGTTGATACACATTTCTGAAAATAAATGTTGTATTTTAAATCTTAACTAATAACCAGTAAGTAAGCTACATTGTACATTTTGTGGCTGAGGAAAATGGACATAAATTGATTTTGAAGGTAACCATGAACAGTTCATACTGATTTCATAACTTATTTATTAGATATTTTTATAAAAATCACACAAAAGGAATATGAACATGATGAAAGCTTCATGCCCTCTTTAATTCCTACATAAGTTTGGCTTGAACAAGTGTTTTATCACATTTCAAAAACCACAAAAATATATGCCAGCTGATCTGCATCTAAATCTCTCTGCCATCAGATCTACATTTACACTTGCTGCCCATGTGGTAAAAAGGCATGTCCATGGATTAAAGGGTTTAGTAATTTTTGTAAAAACTGAAACAACATTGGATTTTTGAGAAACTTAAACACGATTATGAGATTAACCCACTCAATAAAGGATTTAGTAAGTGACCATAAGGACCCATCATGTTTGTACAACATGGTCCACATAGAAATTATGTAGTGTTCGATTCAGTGTCTACCAAACATTTGGCATGTTCTGGTTCAGGTGATGGTGAATGAACATGCCACAAGATTTTGGTACACCACAGTAACTTAAAAGAAGGGCAAACTCTGCTCAGTGTGTACTGTATATTATTAAAAAGGGTAAGTTAAAAACATATAATACCATTACTGAGTGTTCTTGTTTTTCTTCTATTCCTGTTTCATGCTCTTTGAACCGGATTTGTCACATTTCTTTCATATGATTACACCAAACTGAAAAACAAATTTAACAAAACAGTTATTAACAATATTTGCACAAATCATGCAATACTTTCCAATGACTTTATTTTCTAAGCGAACGATCATAACATTATAATATTATTTACACTCAAACATCAGGACCCAGGCGTTTTTACAAAAGCTGCACAAAAGTATTGGACGGTGAAGAATAAATTAATTATTAAATACCAATTAATTAATGGTCAACAGAGCTTCGCCTTGCAATAAATTTGAACTTGTAACTGTTACAGTAACTTGTTTGACAGAACAATTTATGCATGAATACCTTAATATATATTTAGTGGTAAACACGGCTTCGTCGTGTTTTTTTTTTATTAAAACCATTTTTAATTGAAATGATAATGGTTCATTTTTTTGCAAAATTAATGTAGCAGTATTCGGATATTACATTTTTTTAAATAGTAAACACGGCTTTGCCGTGCCTAAATTTTAACGTATATTGGCAACTAGTTTGGCAGAGTAAATGTATGTTATATCTGAGATACCCGTCTTGGGTTCAAGTCCTAATCAAGGATACACATGCTTATCAAAACTGCCAATAGTAATTTTTTTAATCATCTGGAAGGAAAACTCTGGCTCTGCATTGTGGACTACGTGATTCGCTTATAATAGTTATGGACCCATAACGCCATGTGACCAGTTTCCTGTCCAGTATCGACATGAAAATATAAATTGAAAAGCCAATGCTCCAGAGTTCATTCAACGCAAATCCCTAATCGCTTTTATCCCACCAACCATCAATTAAAACGATAGCAATTGATATTATTATCTTAACTCCAATATTAAACTTACTGTTCGTGTTGATAATTGCAGTAAATATTTAAAATGACGTAAATTTCCAATGTTTGGCATGCTGGGGAACTTAGTCACTTAGTAACTGTATTTTAATTAATCAACACCTATTAAATACCGTAATACGCATCGCTTCGGTGGAGTCTACTGTTAGACCCGTGCTTTGTGACAGTGTTAGGTTTGAATGAATGTAGAAACTTACTTAATTTAATTTTTGGCGAGTTAAATCTTATTTGTTATCTAAAAATATGGGAGAAGATCATCTTCAAATGTGCATTGAGAAACAAAATGGTAGCTTTTCAGTTTTTAAACCGGATACAAACAATCAGGACTATTGCACCCGGATGTCAGTCACATGGTCCAATCAGAATGTGTCACTTTTGTAGTATGTAGTTTAGGTTTACATTTTGAACAGTTAATGACACGATGAATTTTGTTTGCATTGTTTATTTGATAAAACCGATGAAATAGTCATCTGAGTTGAATTATCCAACTGGAACACGACTGTAAATTATCTAAGCAGGAAAACTTAAAGAAACAAAAGTAGCCTTATCACATTTTGAGTAGTATACGTCTCACAGAGAAAACTTCTTTCTTATACTGTGGCTCATTTAACATAAAATTGGTAGTTAAGTCTTGAAGTAAACAGTCTCTTAAAATGTCAAGCATGAATCTACATTTATTCCAATGAGAACCTAGCCACGCAAATGCTGTAGATGAACACGGAACTTTAAACGCCATCGAACACGACAACAACGAAAATATTGTTGGCTCGGTTTGATTTAGCCTGATTACTGCTTCAGAGCTTAGCCCTTGGTTGGGGGTTATTCAATATTTACACCGGTAAACAGTACAATTTCAAACCATCCCAAACGAAGGCGTGTACATTGCTATGAACACGGAACATGCAATGCGTTTTTATAGCATTAAACACAGTTCCATGTTCAGCTGCGTATGGTCCGCAGATAAAAGACAGGGTCTGCCCACAACGAGAAAAGCGAAACTGAATAGAATAGAATTTAGACACTTGATATTGGTATGAAACCTGAATATCACAGATAACGCTGAATGCAGCAATGGTTGTCCAAGTAGACAACGCGCTCGACTAATCGATTCATTTGAAACAAATGTAATTTAAAAATAAAAAGAACAACAACAAACATTCATCTGCAATCGGGAAAGATATTAACAAGTTAATTGTATGGGAAAAATTGATTTGAAATCACACAAATAATTCCTTAATATACTATTAAATTCAAAAGAGGGGGATATTTATTGAATATATTTGGAAGAGTGAGAAAACTTAATTTATGATTGGAGACTTTTAGCTCAATATCAATCACTGTAATATTTTTACAGACTTACTTTAACACAGACTGAAATGAAAAAGTGACGTTAAAAATAATGTAGGTGAAGGTGATGTGATCATATTTTATGGCAAAAAATATATAAAACCATAAACACTTGTTTAACCATTGATTAGACATAACAACGTACCTCTTTAATATTGTTATGTTAAACTTTATTAAAAGAAAAGATTCATCTACAAATTTAACTAATTTAATTGTGCGAAGTGTTGTTTATTATAAAGAGTTTATCAGCTATATAAATTATGTACTGGACAGAAAACGTAGAATACTTATTAAGGTGTCAAAAAGTCCCATTCAACAAAACAAAATAAAATACTGCTTTGTGTTACTGGAAAACTCAGAACTATGATTATAACATGACTTTGTCACAATACACATGTCATATATACACTGTACTGTAATCACATTTAAACCGGTCCGACTTTGTATTCTTAAGCAAGATGCTATCAATAGCTACGCGACTAAAACTTCGCGAAGTTTTGGAAATTTTAAAAACAATTACAGTTTAAGCTTGTTTCTCTTAGAGTGTCCCTTCGAGATCAGCAATAAAAGTTTTAGTTGTCTCCCTTAGACTGAAATATATGAAATAAAGTCTGATTAATCTTCTCGATTTCGTGTTGAATGGAATCCAATCGAATTCAAAACATCTATTCGACGATTCGTTTCTATAATTATAATGCTAAAAGACGTGTTTGCCCCCTTTGTTTCAACGCTTATTGTAGTCAATTGAACCTGAAAACACAGAGGGATTTTGCAAAGTACGTTATCGATAACAGACACATGCCAGACAAGAAATGAAAAAAAATTAGATGAAACACTTTTCTTTGATTTATAACCAATAAAACACTGGTTGCAATTGTCATTTTTAACAGCACCTGTATATTTTAATTAAAAATTGGTAACAGCGATAAAATTGCATAAGGTTTTGCTATTTTTTTAACCGATACCCCCGTGTGACTTGTTTTTCTGTTATAAATAGATTATGTTCATTGATATCTTGAACGTTGTTTAAAGCTCTAGAAAAGAGAACAATCTATGAAAAATAAAACCAACAAAATGTTGCACGTGGACCACCATCATCAACAAAATTAATTGAAAATTTACAATAATTAAAACAAAGAAATTTCTTTTATCATATATTTTAGTAGTTACAAAACCATTTTGAATGGAAAGATTTAGATCAAGAAAGGTTGCCAGTGTTTTTTTCTGAAGAGTTTGCTTAATAACGCTGAAGTTCATCATATTATATTCTAGTGTCCAAAAGAAGCGATACCATACTTTCAATAAAATGTTTCTTTAAGACCTGATCCATCTGTAAATTCTGTTTGTGCTTGTGAAGGATTGATGATTTTGTTTTTATATAAATGCGTGATGCTGTTAAAAGGTCTCTCGAAAGAATAAGACCAATTCAAATGTTCTTTTGCATACAATAAATTGTATGTTCTTGCAAACAATTGGTATCGTTTCTTTTGGACACTAGTGTATTTTCAATTTTCGACCTCAGGGAAAATGGTTAATACACTATATTTAACTTATCGTCAAAGTAAGGTTGTATAATGTCATCTAGGTGTTAAAGAAAGATTTCACATTAAGCAACAATGGGTGCACAATTAGTACGCAAAGGAATACATATTACTTGTTTATAAAAAGAAGTACACAATCTAACATACATATCATCCAGTCAGAAAAAGAGCGACTCAATCAGGTCCTGGCGAGTAAAATTATTATGAAAAGCATATATAAAGAGCTCTCTATTTATTAAAAACGATAAGGGTTTTATTTTTCCTTGCAAAGGATTTGTTTCTGAGATTTGCGAGCTTCTGAGAATGGCGAGTTTGTCTCTTATTTTATTACGTGGAAGTGAAGTGTGCAATTCAAGTTAACAATTCAAGTACATGTGTGTCTGATATTTTTATGATGTACTTGAGTTTAACCTTTCTGTATAATAAAGGCTTAAAATATGAATCATACCAGCACCGTTACGATCGCGCCACGTAAATCTACAAGTTTCCAAATGCGCCGCTATCACATACATGTACCACCAAAACGAATGCAAAAGTAACGCTGATAAACGTTTTAATCATCGTTTAAAACTGGTGACTGATTTACAGTAGAACGCTTCTACCGCCACACTGCATAAACAGACCAAGTAACAAATGAGCTCACATCGGGATATGAACCAGCGCTGCACGGACACAGCCGAACAAACAATCAGAGCATGCTCACTTTTTGGGCCAAAGCTACATCAAAAAAGGAGGATGCGTGTGTACAGTTGCAAACGTTTTTTATTAGTACATGTATATGTCACATGTGCATCGATGATTATTACTTACTACAATACTGAGTTCCGAAATCTTAAAATAAAAGATGGAAATATTGAACTGTTTCTTCTGCCTTATTTCGTCAGTTTTGAGGGGTCCTAATTGGCTCTAGCTCAGAATTCCCCCTTGTTATTATTTCAGATATGGTTTCTTCGGGTTCTCTTTTTTGTTTATATGTTTGTGATTTCGTTTTCGAAATTGATTTTTTTATATTAAAAATATACTTTCTTTTCCTATCTACTTTTTGGTTGCTTGAATAGGCTGTACTTTCTGAATGTGGCAATTTCTTTTTGGTGAATAACGGCGATGGATGTGGGCAACATTATATAATACCGGTTCTGATATAAACGAATAACAGTACCGACTAATTTGCACAGGGACATTTTACGGCGACCAGGCTGTCCAAACTGTGCTACAGTAAATTGTAAATATTAAGTGAAGATTTAAAATAATTTTGGAAAAAATACAAAAAAATTTTAAAATATGTGAGATGAAAATAAAACGTTATATACTATATGTTAATAAATAAGTGATTTGATGTTGGCCCTGTTATTTGTCCGAGGGCAGTCGTATTGGCCCGAGGCCGAAGGCCGAGGGCTAATACGACTGACCCGAGGACAAATAACAGGGTCAATATCAAATCACTTATTTATTGACAATTTTATTAAATAACCACAAGTATTTGATCCAAGTCAGAAAATGCTTGTGTTTTTGTGAAATCTTCACGTTGTAAATTTATAACACGTTCGGTTTTAGACTCTTACTCAGTCGTTATCAGTAAATAAACGTCAACCAATTCCTGTTTGAAAACTAAGTATATTTTATTACGCAAAATATCTGCGTCGACAAATAGACCGAGTTAAAACAAAATGGCTGCCATTTCCTAAAGTTTCTTGCTGAAATCTATATCACTTTTTCGGCCATGCCTTATTAACCAATCAAATTGCCTCAAATGCGGGCTTTATATCTATAAAACTTTTCGGCTCGGGGCCGACAAATTGTTAATGATAATGGCCATGTTATAAAGCAGACCGTCGTGTTATTGAACGTGGCAGGTGCTTTTTATAGGGCTAATAACGTATAGTTATTTAATAAAAGTACGATAAATGTTAGAAAGAGGAAGACAATGCTGATGTATATATCTCTTCTCATTTAGGCAGATGGACTTCAGGAAGATGGAATATTTTGTTGTTTTTTATGTTTCTGAGAAAACAGGTCATCGCAAAAGATTTCGGACACTTCGTATCCATGCTATTTAAAAATGTATATACTGACACCAAAATGAAACTGTGCATTTTTTATTCTGTAATATTTCTGTATGTTCTCAAGCTATGTCTGTAAAACTTACACATCGTATTACAAATACACACAGGTGTGCATTGCACTCTGTTCGATATTTTGCCCTTCGCATGTCCTTCACATTGACCGAATGGTGTTACGTAACATTTTGCACGTGCATCCTGTGCGGCATGATTTTCAAGTTTTGCTTTTTATTGACCGATTATATGAACGTTTACACAGTATTAAAATCACTTTTCGAATCTGACTCATTTACAAGATGCCTCGAGAGAATTCAAGCGCTCGTACTGCTTGCGTCTGGCTTCAGCGTTGCTGACGTCGCATCGCAGTGTTATTGTCACCGAAACACAATACATAACTTGCGTTAACGTTTCGTTCAAACCGGCAGCGTTGGTGTTCGCGCCCGACCAAGCAGCCGCGCGTTACGACAGCACGTCAAGGCCGCTATATAACGCTGACGCATTTACGTCAGCAATTCAAAACTGCAACAAGCATGGCATTAGAGAAGAGTTACGGTATTGAACCGTAGTGCAGACTATCAACCCGAGAAATCGGAACATTTGACATCTATGGACTCAACGTCATTTACGCTGTACGCGTGTCCATTGGGCCAATGTTCTTTTTAGCGACGAATCTCTTATTCTTAGCATTGCTGACGGCATGATTCGTGTATTCAGTCGACGAGGTGAGAGATTCGCTGACAATTGTTTATTAGAGCGGGACAGATTTGGCGGTGGCAGTGTCATGATATGGGCCGGGATAATGGGTGGTAGGAAGACAGATCTTGTAGTTATTAGTGGTAATTTGAATGCCCTACTCTACATCAATGAAGTTCTGCGTCCAGTTGTTGTCCCTTTCCTTCGCCAAAATCCCGGTATGCTTTTGCATGACAATGCTCGGCCACATACGGCTCGGGTTACTGGCATGGCATGACGTTAACGTGCTACCATGGCCAGCGTACTCTCAGACATGAACCCAATAGAGCAACTCTGGGATGTGCTTTGGCGGAGGACAAGGCGGAATTACACTATCAACAACATTCGTGACATGACAGATGCCCTTATTAATGAATGGAACGCGATTTCAGATAACGTAGTCCAACGTTACGTCAGGTCAATGAGGAGAGGTGGCCATACACGATATTAAACAATTTACAGAACAAAATGAATTGATGAAAAGTAATAAACATGGCTAAACAATCACAAATCTCAAAAGTAACACAATTGTGATTTTTTTCTTTTGACCCTTATGTCATTTGAGCTAAAAATTCCCTCAGGGAAAAGTGATAAACGTTTTTAAAATCATGTTCGTGTTACAGGCAATAAAAATCCTAAATTTTGATACCAAAGTCATCTTTATTTTGTAAAATATATGCATAACAAATATTGTATAACCCCAGTGCACAGCTTCTCTTTTGTGTCAGTATTTAAGTTTAAAATATATCTTACGTGCATGTTCAATTAAATAGTTTTAATATTCGTCGTATATAAGGGAATGTATATCTAACAAAAACTCAAAACTGTTTCTTACTTATGTATGGGCACATGTTTGTTTTAACGCGCAGGACATTTTAAAATGAACAAATCGTAATTATAATACAAGTTTTCGTAAACACACAACATTCCATCGTCTCACATTGTATAATATCTCGTAATGATACAAATGGTACAAAAAGGTTCGTTGAAATCGAAATTTATGCAAATGATTGCATGCCTTCAACTGCATGTTTTTTTTTTAAACTTTACTACTTAGTGTTTTTTGTTATTTCACATCTGTATCTTTCAACCGATCAGCTTATTATAACTTCGTAATCAGTGCCCCGGAAACTTACCTATCACAATTCTGCACCTGTATATCCACCCACACATGCGCAAGCATAACTGTTTATCCGGTAAACACAGGTCCCTCCGTTCACACATGGGTTACTGGCACATTTCTTGATATCTATAACAAAACAATACAACATAGAAGCATCACACAAAACACATGGAATGGAATGAAATATAAGCTACAAATACCGATCTTTGAAGTACAAACATGCTCTCTAAACTTATCAGAAATTTTTCATTACCTTATAACTAACTTCATCACTGGCACTCTCCCTGATAATCTGTCTGTCTACCCACCCACTAACCCACCCACTACCCCAGCCACCCTCCCTCCCTCCCTCCCTGCATCTCTCCCTCCCTCCCACCCTCCCTCCCTCCCTGCATCTCTGCCTACCTCCATCCATCCATATATAAATATATACTACTATTGTTACCGAAAATCTTTTTTTTTGCCCAGTTTCAAGTGGCATCACCTATCTGTAATTTTGATCGCCAGCCATCGTATCCCCAGTTTATCTACTCCAGAACAAACTCCGTGGACTGTTTCGACAGAGAAACATATGGAATGGCTGGCTATTTGGTTTGTTTGGTCAAAACAGCATAACTCCCTATCAAAATTCTAGTCTGTTCAGTTCCGCCCATTGGTTTCTTGATTAGAGCAAACCCATTATTTTAACTGGGGACCATACGCCGCTGAACCCATGTTCATGGTATTAATCTGAAAATACCGCATTAAAGGTTCCATGTTCACCGCCATATGCACACCATCGTATGGGATCGATCTAAATTGTACTGTTTGTTGGTGTAAATATTGAGTTCCGCTAAACCCAGGGCTAGGCGGCATGGGCAATAATGTGCTTTTCAATTACTGCCCATGAACAGGCTCAATCAAACCGAGCCTGCAATATTTTCATATTTGTAGTGGTCGATGGCTTTCAAAGTTCCATTTTCATCTTAAACATTAAGCTGTGTCAACTTCATATCAGGGACTTTTAGTGGATACAATTTTTGAATAACAGTTTGCTGCTTGAAGTATTGCAACAAAATTATAAAACATCATGACACTAACAAATATTAATCGTATGGTATACAATGTGTCTTGTTTCGCGAACTGAACTGTTCACATATAATTTCAAATTAATAGTAAGTTTTTTGTGAACATATTCAGTTAGATACAAATTGTATTATTTTACTGGTATACATTGTTATTAAGTACATGTACACTAGTGGTTTTGTGTTACAGAAGAATGTTTATATTGATTTACGCTTAATGATTTTTTTCGTTAGATGTTTTGAAATTGTCAACATTACAAAATATCAAATCGGCGGAGATGCGGAGTTCATGTTTATCCGTGCTAATCACATCTTAAATCAAATCAAAGCGCTAATGGCACTGAAATTTTGAGGGTTATTTTCATTCTTACAAGACATGATTATAGATATAGCTTATCAAGAACAAGTTTTCATTGTTTTATTGCATTTGTATAAAATTTGATTTTTATGCTTAACCCGTCAGAGCGTATCGTCAAAGGGAGCTCACTGCTTGCAAATTGGCAAACTCCTCCAAGCGGTTACTTCCCTTACAGTTACTGTTACACAACGCCAGATGCAAGTCACTGCAAAAACGATTCCTATAGAAAGATTAACAGGAGTGTTCATGTTTTGTCGAACATAGTCACATTAAATTATATGATTAATTTAAAATATCCCTAATAATATCTACACTTTTGTTATAATGCAAAGCCATTTTTAAGCAAAATGAAACGACAAAACACTGGTCATATTTTCCGTTGAGAACTTCAAACTTGTACGAGAATCACGTCGCCATTTTACTTGCACAAAGCTGATATCTTTGAGCTCCATTGGTTGATTCGAAATTTCACAAATTTTGAAAGTTTTTAAACCCTATTACAAACCAAGTAATCCCTAGGACCAATATCTTAAAACTAAAGCTAGAGAGCAGTTTCAAATCCCAAGAATCTGAAGCTAGAGAGCAGTTTCAAATCCCAAGAATCTGATTGGCTGAAATGGCGACTGGTATTTAAATAAAAAGTCCGAAATTGATATTAAAAATTGAGTTAAAAACGATATGCAATCGTTAGATCATGTGCTTGATCTTCTGGAGAAAGGGACATTTTAATACTAAGTATACGAAATTGATATTGATATAGCAATATGTCATTTAATGGCAGACTAACCAAGTAATTAATAATGTATTGTAAAACAATAGTGCAAAAACGAACGCAATGTATGCGTTATGCTTCTGAATGTTAAACAATGCCATACAATGAAATTTAATTTAAATATTTTATTGGAACCTCAATGGTTTCTATAAATGTTCCTTCGACTGTTTTTAATTTATTCGATCTGATAGTTCCTGCTTTCGGTGAATATCTTCTTGAGAATACCATAGCATAAAGTGTATGCCGTTAACTAGGATATAATATTAAAAAATATTGTATTTATAAAAATGCTGCCTTTGTTCTAGCAACAAAATGAAAGCAAGTAATATTGGGTTTTTTATTTTGTTTGAATTTCTAGCAATTATTTATAATCAAGTAATAAATGGACCACTGGTTGTTTATCATGTCTCTAAACTTGAAGGTTGCCTATCAACAGACGTAAGTTTTTTGTCGCTAGTCATTTCGTCCATTAACCAGTGCGCCGATGAATGCTTTCTCAGACCACAATGCATGGCTGTTGAATACGAACGACGCTTTCAAATTTGTGAATTGCTGGAATTCGCTAGAAAGGTAACCGTACCTATGAGCGTGAAACAAGAAGCTTGTGTTTATCTGAGGAAATCCGATATGGCTGCTCAAAATCAAGTAAGTTTACAGACATTTATATATCTTAACATTTTGATTATATCAAAATGTACTCAGTCTATGCTTATCATAAAGACTTGATATAAATGTAACTTATTCTTATATTTTATTTATATATAACAGAACAGATGGTTTATTTCAAACATTTAACGGTTATCGTTATAAATACAATTAGACCAGAGGAATATACATATAGAAGTATAAACATTAATTAATTGCTTTAGTTGAGTAGAAGGCTAGTTCCAGGTTTTTCGTCAACATCATAAACATTGTTTGTAGGTACAAAGAGTAATGCATAATCGAATGTTTGTTCGTCCGCAATCAAGTTAAAAAGTTAGAAGCGTACGTCGTATTCTCTGAAACTGAAACTATTTTATTTGATTAAATGCTTCATGGTATTAATTTGAAAATACCGGATTGAAGGTTCCACCGCGGTTTGGATCAAATGTGTACTATGTATTCCTGTAAATATTGAGTTGCGCTCAACCCGGGGTTAGGCGGTGTGGGCAGTAATATGCATCTCCATTACTGTTTTTAGCAGGCTCAATCAAACCGATTAATAGTTTCATATTTGTCGTTTTCAGTGGCTTTCAAAGTTCGTTCAATTTATTAACCATGCTCTCTCTCTCTTCTTCTTCTTCTTGACAGTGTGGGGAGGCATTTTTTTTCCTGAACGTGGCAATTCCTGATATGCAAATTTCACCTTTAACGACCTTAAAATAGCGCAGTTGATTAAATTATTGATTTAATGTAAGGGAAGGATGTTTACAACCGCTGCTATGATATTAAAATAGTCTAAGATCGAAAAAAAGAACTTTAAAAGCCACCAAACTAGACTTTTAACAATAAAGTAGGTTTTTTCTGGGCCTGTTTATAGGCAGTCAGGGCAATGCTTCCACCTCGCCTCAGGTTTAGCGCAACTCAATATTTACACCACTGGCCAATCACAAGCTATGATTTCCCAAAACTGTGCAATTTCAACTTTATGATCGTGACTTCTCCGGGGCCAATGCTTAGCGACGGCACTGAGTTAATGTATACCAATCAATTTTCATCTGACACCCAGAAACTTGAGTGATTGTTATTGATAATAAAACTAAAAGAAAAGTTGAGTTCTATTTCATTGGAGAAATTTCTGTCATTAGTCAAACAATGCACTTTTATGTTGCACTCTACGAGAAAGGACGTCATCGGTCAGACATTTTTATTGTTTCTGTATTTGGAAATAACTTTCAATTACTTTTTTTTCTCAGTCTAAGTCTCTTCGTTGAAGATCTTTCCTTTTTTCGTCTCTATGTGATTTTTAATCTAATGAGACGCCACTTTAATGTCCAATTTTGCGTAACTTATCTACGAGTAACGTCATTCAACATAATATGTTGCCGAACTGAGAACAGGACAAACAATATTATGAAATCAGTTTAACTATTTATTCAAGTTCTCATCGATAGTAAAATGAAGTTGGGTCAAAATTACATTGCACTGACTCCTACATTTAACTGTGGTATTGTCCAGTGCTTATATCAGACAATATAACTTCATATTGTTGCTATTTATCCTGGATGGTAACACAATGAAGCAAGTTATTCATGCGATATAGCTGAAAAGGGAACTTTGAAAGACACCGAACATGATAAAAATGAAACAACTACTGTAGACTCGGTTTGGTTGAGCCTGTTCATGGGTAGTAATGGAAATGCATATAGATGCCCGTGTCACCTAGCTCCGGGACGACTTTAATTGACTTTAATTTTAGAAACGATTTATAAAATAAGTTTTGCCGATTTAAAATGTGGAAAAAGACACTCGTTTCCTCTAGTAGTTGTTTTCGGTCTGTTTTATTATTAATGTGTGTTTTTGTGTGTTTTATGTCATCGTTGTTATTGTTGTTGTTGTTGTTTGTGTTTTTTTCTTATTAGGTAAAAGAAGTTTTGAAAACGATTCATAGATTAATTTAATTGATATATTCGTATTGTTTTCAACGAACGGATAAGCACATTATGCGTTTAGTTACTGAAGTACATTAAAATAAGAAGCGCCGCAATGCGACGAAACCAGGTTTTCAACAACCGAGTATTAAAGTGACAGGAATTATGAAGAAAAGATGACAGTGACATGAAAAAAAACATTGTTTTGTTTTCTTTTGCAATAACTGAATATTGATCAATTCAGCAAGGGCATCGTAACAAATGCATGATATACCAGGGTACCACACAATTACAAATACATGATAAAAATGGATACAAAGCATTCATATGAAAAATACACAATACATACATGAAAACATTAAGTACAGCTCTTTATAAAGTATATAGTGTTGCGAAAATATGTTGTTATAATTCAGACAAGAAATATCTTTAAAAAAGATAAACGGCTTTGATGGAAAATATTTATATATACACGTATATAAGAAAGAAAGAAATACAGAGAGGCGAAGCAGACACAGTTTATTATTTTATTTTACTTGTTATAGCTGTTGACGAACCCTCCCTGCCTTCTTAGTATGACCTAGAGATTAAGCGACCGAATCATGACAACTCATAAATTCATTGAAAGTGTCTTTCAAAAAAAATGTTCAAGCTGTCGCAACAATTTCATACAGTGATTAACAAGTCGGTTAAAGAAGCAATGTCTTACATTAAGTCTTGATCTACATTTATTCAGTTTCAATAAAATACATCTTGTAGAGTTAGAACTCAAGATGAATAAATGTCCTTGAAATTTAATAAAAATAAATACAAACAGCCTGTTACAAGAGCGAAATCTACCAACTTTTACGTCAATTAACTTTAAAAAAAGTGTCCCTCCCGAGTATTCAACCCGGGGCCTTCGCTTGGGAGGCGAGAGTGTCATCCACTACACTACAATGAACCTGTATTTTTGTACTTGAAATTAACAATCAGTATCAAAGGAACTAGAAAGAAACCAGTAAGAACTGGAAATATCTACACTTCTCTTTCGTTTTACACTGTGTAAACTTGTATGCAAGTGTTTAGCTGACACCCAAAAATATTCCATATAAAATTGTATTTGAGCCATCAATATTGACTTAACTGGTTATTTAAATCGTAAATATGTTTTTTTTCTCCAATAAAACACCCACTAATAACCGATCGAAATAATCTATTTGATTTTTCCGCTGCATAATAATAAAACTCCCACTAGATACTTCTCCACCCTGCTAGATGCCTCTCTGGTGTGAATAGCTACCAATCGAAATAGTTTATTTCATTTTCCCTCTGCATAATAAGAGAATACGAGTATTATTTACAACATTTCATTGGTCGAAAAACTAGGTCAAAAGTGAGCTTAGACAGCTAACGCCGAAAAAACATTTTACCCCAAAACAATGACATAAGAGCTCAGTAGCAATCCAAAACAATGTCATAATACAAGTTACATTTATGCCAATACAAAATGTACAAACAGAGAAAGTTGATTCAATAGATAAAAAATATATAGCTATTCATTTTATTTTAATCATCAATAGGTCACAGCTTATCAAGTAATTACATGGAAACAGAATTTCTATTTTTAGAAACAGTGACCTTTACTTTAATAACACCTGGCCAAAGTAAACTCAAGTTATTGATAAAAAAATGAATTTCTATTTTTAGCAATGGTGACCTTCGCCTTGATCACATATACCTGGGTAGCAATCTGAAGCTGCCTCTTGATATAAGGTACCAATACACCAAGTTTTGCATCAAAAGGTCAAAGTAAACTCAAGTTATTGAGCAGAAACTGAATTTCTATTTTTAAGAACAGTGACCTTGACCTTGACCACAGACATCTAGGTAGCAATCCCAAGCAACCTCTTGATATAAGCTATCCGCACACCAAGTTTGGTATCAATAAGTCAAAGCAAACTCAAGATATTGAGCGAAAACTGAATTTCTATTTTAAGCAACAGTTACATTGACCTTGACCACAGACACCTGGGTAGCAATCCCAAGCGACCTCTTGATATTAGCTACCCACACAACAAGTTTGGTATCAATAGGCCAAAGCAAACTCAAGTTATTGAGCGGAATCTGAATTCCTAATTTTAGCATATGTGACCTTGACCTTGACCACAAACACCAGGGTAGCAATCCCAAGCGACCTCTTGATATAAGCTTCCCACACACCAAGTTTGATATCAATAGGCCAAAGCAAACTCAAGTTATTGAGCGGAAACTGAATTTCTATTTTTAGCAACAGTGACCTTGACCTTGACCACAGACATCTGGGTAGCAATCCCAAGCGACCTGTTGATATAAGCTACCCAAAAACCAAGTTTGGTATCAATAGGCCAAAGCAAACTCAAGTTATTGAGCGGAAACCAAAAGTTGTCGCCCGTCCGCCTGCCCGCCCGCCGACTTCAGCATTACAATAACCAATTTTCGTTGAAAACCTGGTTAAAAATATTTTTTTCCAACGCAGTTGCAAATGAGCTATATGTTATAAGAAAAACAATACTATATCGTCAATAACAATGATTACAATGGTAGTTCCTTGTTTACATGTAACGCCAATGTAAATATGTAACTATTGTCAAATGATCTTTAAATATAAGTACGGTAGTAAACCAACATTAAACATTCCCACCAGAATCACCTTAACTAAACATAAAGTTTCGATAAAGAGGATGACATGAAACATTTCTATATATTGATCATCATCGATTAATAAACCAGGCTAGGGCGGATAAAACAGCTAACTCAAGTTGATGAAAAGAAGTTTATTGATTTAAATCACAGGAACCTGAATTTCTTTCAATAATCACCCCGATCCCACATATATGACTTTGGACCCTATATACATATAATAAACACAAGTTTACAATGCAACGGATTCGTACCCCACCCACTAACACGTTATAAGAATATTCCAGCTGAAGCCTTGACACGGAATTTTCGCTGGTCAAACATTTGAACAAAATAAAAATCTGTTATTAGCAATCATAGCACCTTAATAAAAGTCATTCTGGAATCGGTTATCAAACGTTTGTTTCGTTCTTAGTTGGTCGTCAACTCCATTGCGTGACGTCACTTAGTTCTACACCAGGGCGAATGGGAATTTCGAAAAACCCTATTTCCGGTTTCTGTTTGCAAACGCGGTGAAAATGCTTTGTTCGTTTCTGGTTGTATTAAAATCACAAAAATGCCGTTCAAATATAGTAAATCGGTGAATTGTATGGCTCAAAGGGGAGTAATTGAAACGTGATTGACTTCATGCCTATATTTTATTTATTGAAGCGATCTACAAATAACGTTGTTTCAACTTTCCTGCGATACCGCGTTTCAAATTGGACCACAAAGGTCAGAACACAGTAATGTTCAACAAGCATATTTGTTGTTGATTTGTCAAAGAAAAAACGTACACATTCATATGCTAATGTGGTTAGCTTACAAACAAGATGATAGAACGCATATTTATTTGACATTGGAGATTGGCAATTTACAATCGCAAAATGGGATTTGGGTTTTACTTTAGTGCAACCTACGGAACAAGCAGCTCTCTGGTTTTCACCAAGTTTTTCCCTCATATTATTTTTACATTTCATTTTATTGAAACAAATGAACAACAACTTGAACACATAATCTTTATTGCCAAAAATTAATATATATTTTTACAATCAATACAGTAGTATCATGTTATTTTCATATTTAAAAAATATTATTTTTCATATGCCCCGGTGTAGAACTGAGTGACGTCACGCAATTGAGTGGACGACAAAATAAAGAATGAAACAAACGCTTGACAGCCGATTCCAGAATGACTTTTATTGAAGCGCTATGATTGCTAATAATGGGTTTTCATTTTGTTCAAATGTTTGACCAGCGAAAACTCCGTGTCAATGCTGCAGCTCGAAAATTCTTATAACGGGTTAGTGGGTGGGGTACGAATCCGTTGAATTCCTTGTGTTTATTATATATGTATATAGGGTCCAACGTATATGTGGAATCGGGTTCCTTTTTTTAAATCATGGTCTTGTACTCAATCTTAACTTGTCTCTGAACTTCGTGGATAGCCCTAAGTTAAGCAGCTGTTCGACGAAATAAAAAACTGTTAAGTATTTTAAAGCTGATATGATATTTTGATTTGTTTTCAGTTACCAAGTGTCTGCAATGACTGTGTCAGTGGAGAAACCTGTGATCTCGAACTACTCCAATGTGTAAAAAGGGGTATTTCGATTTGTATTTTAACACGAGTTTGTAGAGTATGTCCCTGTTAAAGTCGTCATGTGTCTACTAAAATGTACAAAAGAAGAAAAAATGGACAGAACCGACCGCTTCGTTCAATTTGAAATTCAGCTTTAATATGTCAAGAAACGGTTTATTAAGAAAAATGTTGTGTTAAAATCAAAGATAAATTACGGTTAATTCAATTTGAAATTCAACTGTAATATGTCAAGAAACGGGTTATTATGAAAAATGCTGTGTTAAAATCAAAGATAAATTACTGTTAATCAACACCTCAGACTCGAGCACGGACATTCAACACACATGATGACATTAGTTGCTTCGAAATCACACGTTCATTTATTTTCATTTTTATCAGAGCTTTTCTGGGTGTGAATACTATTTTCATACGTTATTTGTAGAAAGATTTTATAGCCTACTCATCAACGTTATTTACTCCATCGAATAGTCCATGTTGAGGAGCAAATTCATTACAGTCAAGTAAAAATAATTTAAATTTCTAGTCAATATCAAGCCAATATGCTCTAATAGAAGTGACTTTGCGTCTTTGGAACAATCAATTCGTTCTTGTACATATGTAAGATTTGATAATCTTTACACAAAACGAACGGTAAGAAAACAATAAATTAGTCTTACAGACATGTAATTACTAAATGAGATTTATTTTATATTATTTATATTATTTTAGAATGCAAAAGGCTAAATGTAATCAATGGAGATGTACTTGGAAACATGAACTCTAATGGCTCGCGTGTCAAATTCACGTGTCACCCTGGATTTACACGAGCTCAGATTGAGGGCATTGTAACGTGTATTGACGGAAAATGGCAACCAACCCCAGCGTGCACAGCAGGTTAAAAATTCTGTCAGACAATATTTAATGGTATTTAATTGCTATAAGTCAGTAGAATTGTAAACAGTTTATGATAAGGATCGAAACAACTCATTCTGTCTTTTCCCAGAATGTATGCACGTGTTTACAATTTTGAATTTGGTAATTGAAATCTGAACACGACAATAAAACAATATTGTGAAAATTTATATAATTTTAATGATATATCTTTAAGCAATCTCGGGCATACAAAAAACAAGGAAATATAAAAGCGTAGCCTGGCAGCGGCTAGTTGGTTAATAAAAAAAACAACACTGAAATACTAATTATCTCTTTTTTTATTTAATTTCATTTTCTTTTTCTGATATGCTGAACCATTTAGCACCCTGTTCTGTGAGATAAGGAAGGTAAAATGCATATCAATAAGGTACCTGCAGGAGTTGCCTTTCTTGGAGGTACTGGATTGATGATTATTGTATTAGTAACATAAGAATATACAGCAGAACATAAGGAAGGAAGCAGGTCTAATAAACGCGGTACGAAACAAAACATCTAACATGACTGCCACGATGAGTAAAGCTTATAAATTTGGTTAAAATTCAAATGATGACATTTTTTGGTAATAGGTGTTTTTTGTTTCAATAGAAAGGTCGAAATCTAAAAATTCAAGGGGTCATTCAGAACTGGTATGATAATTATTGCCTACTTCGCATAGTCCAGATTCGAGCGCAAATTCATTATGTAGACATTCAAGTAAATATTATTGAAATTTCTAGTCAATATCAAACATATTATTTTCATATTAATTATTAAAAATCATATTTTGACAAAAACAATTACGACGCCTGCATCTGATGAACGCCTTCTAACATTTGCTTTTGGCCATAATTTAGTTAAAATTATTACCTGATACCTTATATAAATGTAATTTGGTAGTTTTGACTGTTTTCAGAAATTCTAAAAAAGTCCATGTTTGCGAACTGTTGACCGGTCAATAGTTTCGACTGTTTCCCTCGTGTGCTCTGACGTCATGCCGTCTTATGGAACAGTAAAGAAACAAATTCACTCCGATGCTTATTTCTCCATAAATAAAACGTGGTGAAGTATTTAAACAAATTAAAATTTTGTCAGGAAAATGACAGTTTTCTTAAGTTTTTTTGACGAAATAACAGAAAAAAACAATATGAAAACCTACTGGCATACAAAATGTTGGCAGTGTGACATAGTTACAAGTTTGTTAAGTTTAAAAAGTTTAATTAAAACATATTTGCAAAATTATTTTCTTGTTCCTTTTTTTCTCTTTAAGTACTGTTAAAACAGTAATTGACCAGGTAATAAAACAGTTATTTCATGTGATTTGGGAACAGTCAAACAGTTGTCCCTCGGTGTCGGGGAAAGTGTTTTGAACTGTTGCCCTCGGCCGACGGCCTCGGGCAACAGTTCAAAACACTATCCCCTCCACCTCGGGCCAACATTTTGACTTTTCCCAAATCACATATGAAATAACTGTATAATGTTCCACCTTTCATTTAAAAGTAAAGATCGATTTACCGATAAATGTCGAGTACATGTAATACTAGGCAGCGTTTATAAAACATGAAACATACAGGGTCACGACTGTCGTTCAAGATTTTGTGTACACCGGAAACCTTTTCGATAAATCACTCAACTGTCACCAATGTTAGTACATGTATATATTATGTTCTTAAACTTCACAAATATGTGAGATTAACTTGGTGATCAGCAAAATTTTAGTAGTATATAATCGTGTAATATATTAAAAATACAAGCTTAATACAATGTATGCAGTGGTCTATAATCCAAATAGGGTTTTACTGGTTTTTTGCTACTTTGAAAATTGAAATTAAAACAGACCCTAGCCAAAGGACAGGACTTAGCCATAACCCTACAACATAAACTTTATCATTATTTAACTTTAATCTCGTTTACTTTTCAGGTTTGTCAAGTCTAACTAACGTTGCATTAGGAAAACCTACAAACATGTCAAGTGAATACGAACGTCCATATTGTTCTAAGCTCGCAGTAGATGGTAATACAAACCAAATCTTTAATGCTGGTTCTTGCTTTCATACTAGCCATGAGTTAAGACCTTGGTGGCAGGTAGACTTAGAAGCAGTTTATGCTTTAGACACTGTTCGACTGTACAACCGTATGGATTGTTGTGGTAAATATACTTTTCTGCATAAAAATTTGACATTAAGCAATATTCACTTGCAATACCTGATCATCAGAGTCTTGTTATACAATAACTGTTGTATTATTATATACTACTCAAAATTTAATAAGGATCACTTAAATGATTATGTTTATTCCTTATATTAGGTTAAAAACATAAAATATTGGGAGTGATTCAGAAAATGTGTTCATTAGCTTTGTGCCAAAGAAGGAATGAGCCAACGAACTGTTGAAGAGGAACAGCGGTTGGAACTTGTAGGGGCAATAATTCGGGACAAACAAATAGCGATTCAAATCAAAATTTTGAGTAGTATAATTATGTCTAATGAACATTCACCGGATTGAAACGATTAAATGTCTTTTTACAAAACAAGTTAATATATTTTAAGTTAAATAACGTAAGTTCAACATAACCATGTTATCAGTTTGATCAGTTACAATGTACTAGACATACAACTGACATATGAGCAATTAAAAAATAGCAGTATTAGCTGAATTCAGAGTAGCTGTACCACGTGACTATTAGAATGTCGTACAGACATTTATATCGGAAAAAACAAAATTAGTCTTTAAAATGTTTAAGAAAATGGCAGTCGATTGATATTGGAGGTTAAATGTTGATGAAAATGCTTGTTAACAGAAATACGGTGCGTTTAACCTGACCGTAATCGGTCCAGAAATTACTGAGAAGTAATAAAAAAAACCTTCCTGAATGACGAGATTTTTCAGATATAAATGTGTGCACGACAATTTAAAAGTCACGTGGTATAGCCACTGTAACATACTATGTTTTATGCTTTACCGTACTAGGTTGGTTTTTAGCTAACCGGAAGTGTTCGTAATAAATACGTTTTATAAACATGCCTGTTTATTATCTTACATGGTGTCAGAATCGAGACGAATCCTCGCTGAAAAACGCAACAGTGCAACCAATCAACAAGTAGAAATAAAGAATAGACATTCTTGAACGGATATATCACATTGTTTTGTGCGGGACACATAAATAATAGTGAAAATTCGGCGTCTGAAATCAGGAATTCACGATGGCCGCTGGAATTAATTTCGATCAACCGTCGCTAGATTGGTCGGCTCCAGACCTGTTTCAAGAGTTCAAAAGGTTTGAACAACATGTCACATTCAGTTTTCAGGGACCCCTTGCTACCGCCAACAAGAAACACCAGGCTGGCTGGCTTGGAATGTGGATAGGCCAGCAAGGGCGAGAGATCTACAAGACATTCGCGTTTGAGGATGACGAGAAAGACGATCCCGATATAGTTCTTCAGAAACTCGAGGAATACGTCCGGCCTAGGAAAAACAAACGGGTGGCTCGTTATAGATTGCACCAGAGAAGACAACAAGAAGGTGAAACTTTCGACAACTTCTTGAAGGACCTGAGACTCCTAGTGATGGACTGTGAGTACAATGACACTGATGACATCATGGTAGATCTGATTATCAATGGGGTCAGACATTACAAGGTGCAAGAACGGCTATTAGACCAGGGAGACAAGCTTACCTTGGCAAAAGCCATAGAGATCTCACAACAGTATGAATTTTCACAGTCACAGATGAAAATAATGCGAGGTGAGCAAGTGTTGTCGGTAAAAACAAAAGCAAAACCAAAGGTAAAACAAAACTCACAAGCATACAAGTCCAAGCAAGTGACGGCAAAAACCGACTCAAAGGACACTAAGAAAACTGGGTGTAGAAAGTGTGGACGATCACATGATAAAGGCAAGTGTCCAGCATTCGGCAGCATTTGCAATCACTGCAAAAAGAAAAATCACTGGGAAAGGATGTGCTTGAAAAAACAACAAAATGTACACACAGCACAGGTTTGTAATGAACAGGAATGTGATGAACATGAACTTTTACACATTCACGCATCAGAGTTAATACCAGTTAACACTGTGGACAATGACAAATGGCTTGTGCGCCTTCCAATAGTGAACAAATGTGTTGGATTTAGGATAGACACAGGGGCTAAGTGCAACATTCTGGTGAAATCCACCTATGAATCACTTGATAAAAGCCGCACGAAGCTGTCAGCTTCTGCAAAGACTCTGAAATCATACACAAACCACAAGATTAAGCCGATCGGAACATTTCAAACACAAATGGCTTATAATGGTGTTGAAACAAGTGTGACATTCGAAGTTGTGGACTTGTGCCAAGAGAACATCCTCTGTGGAGATACGGCTGAGAAACTGATGCTTCTCCAGAGAATTCACAAAATTGATGAAGAAGAATTAGCTAGGGACTATCCAGAACTAGTCAAAACAACTGGCACTCTACCAGGGGAGTACAGCATTACATTGACAGAAAATGCTACCGGGGTTATACATCCGCCCAGAAGGATCGCAGCATCATTAAAACCACGGGTTATTGAAAAACTGCGTCAAATGGAAGAAGATGAATACATAACTCCTGTGCAAGAGCCAACTGAGTGGGTGAGTTCTATGGCATTATCTCTGAAAAATGACAAACTGAGGATATGCATTGACCCCCGTGATCTGAACAACGCTATTAAAAGAGAACACTATCCCATGAAAAGCATTGAGGATGTGGCATCGGAAATCCCAGGTGCAAAAGTGTTTTCTGTTCTTGACGCTAAGAGTGGTTTCCTGCAGATCAAACTGGACAAGAAGTCCTCGTACCTTACCACATTTAACACGCCAATTGGAAGGTACAGATGGCTCCGACTCCCTTTCGGAATTAAATCGGCTCCGGAAATATACCAGAGGATCATGGACAACTTAATACAGGGCATACCAGGTGCCTTCGTGATCATTGATGACATTCTCGTTGCGGGCAAGACTGTTGAAGAACATGATAAAGTGTTGAAACAGGTCATAGAACGTGCTACACAGTATAATCTGAAGTTAAACTATGATAAGTGCCTAATTCGACAAGCTCGTGTGCCATACATGGGTCACGTATTAACGGAAAACGGCGTAGAGGCCGACCCACAGAAAGTGCAAGCCATTATTGAAATGCCACCACCAACAGACAAGGAGGGTGTGAGACGCGTTTTAGGTTTTGTGCAATACCTAGCAAAGTTTATACCTAATCTAAGCCAGGTAGACGCACCACTGAGAATTCTAATGAAATCAGATGTGCCATTCCATTGGGACTTTGAACAAGAAACCAGTTTCAATGAACTGAAAAAACTCTGTAGTACACCACCAGTACTTGCATACTATGATGTAAAGAAACCAGTGGAAATAGAGTGTGACGCCAGTAAGGACGGTTTAGGTGCAGTGCTCATCCAGGATGGTCGGGTAATTGCATATGCATCTCGCGCACTCACCGCAGCAGAACAAAGGTATGCACAGTTAGAGAAGGAAATGCTCTCAATAGTGTACAGCATGAAAAAGTTCCATTGCTACGTGTTTGGCAAAGAAACGGTAGTTTACAATGATCATAAACCTCTTGAGCAGATATTTGCCAAACCCCTGCTGTCAGCACCAATGCGACTGCAAAAGATGATGATGAATCTACAATGGTATGACCTGAAAGTGAAATACCGCCGTGGTAAAGAAATGTTCATCTCGGACACATTGTCAAGGGCATATCTCCCAACATCAAAGATAGAAAGTGATGAATTCATAGATAATTCAGTGTATATGGTTTCAGTGAGCAAAGAGAAATACACAGAAATCCAGGAGAAAACTGGTACAGAACTTGCAGTCTTGCAAGAAGTCATTTTAACTGGTTGGCCAGACACCAAAGCCGAATCGCCAATTGAAGTTAGAAGCTACTGGGACTCGCGTGACCAACTCTCAGTGAATGATGGGGTAATTTACAAAGGGTTGAGGATAGTTATTCCCCCTAGTCTCCGTGAACACACATTACGACTGATTCATTCATCACATCTAGGAATCGTCAAGTGTAAGCAAAGAGCAAGAGAAGCTGTTTTCTGGCCTGGTATGAACTCTGACATAGAGAAAGCAGTACAAGACTGTTGCAAATGTGCAGAATTTCAGAACCAGCAAAGGGCAGAACCCTTGAAACCTACCAAAACCCCAGAAATGCCATATGAAATGGTAGGTTGTGACCTATTTGAATTTGACTCAAAGAAGTATCTTCTTATTGTGGACTACTATTCCAAGTACATCGACACGATGGAACTACAGAATGAATGTACAAGCTCAGTGGTAAGAGCAATGAAAAGTACCTTTGCGTGCCACGGTATTCCACGTCGACTTCGGAGCGACAACGGGCCGCAATTCAGCTCATACGAATTTAAGACATTCTGCAAGTCGTACGGTATACAGCATGAGACCTCAAGTCCTCATTTCCAGTCTTCGAACGGTGAGGCCGAGCGAGCTATACAGACTGTTAAAAAACTGTGGAGAAAAGCAGAAGACAAGTATCTGGTACTGCTTGACTACAGGACGACACCGTTGCCAGGTGTAAACCTTTCACCGTCTCAGCTGCTGATGGGTAGACGACCAAGAAACATCCTGCCGACTGCAAACGAGCTCCTTAAACCGCAGTCGCACGACACGGTCCGGGTAAAGAACCTCTTTGATGAACAGAAACAAGACCAGAAGTTCTACTACGACCGGCGTAGGGGTGTCCGTGAGCTGAGTCCTCTCCAAGATGGTGCAGCCGTGCGAATGTCCAGAGGTGATGTGCCGTGGAAACCAGGTATTGTGGTTGGGAAATACGAAAAACCGCGATCATATGTTGTGCATAGTGGTAATCAGCTTTACAGGCGCAACCGCAAGCATTTGCGCGCTTGTAGTGAAACTGTGAACCGCGAAACAGTGGACGACAGTGAACCGCCAGACCCAACCATTGACACTTATATTGACAAACCAATGCCAGAAGAAGCCATGAAAGCCAATGAAAAACCAACATCACCAAGACAGGGCAGTCAGAAAGCGCAGGACAGCCAAGTGGTGACTAGATCAGGCCGTAGTGTAAAGAAACCAGTAAAGTTTGATTTATAACTTTTGCTAGCAACTGTGTTAAAGGGGCACAATAATCCCCTGTTGCTAAGCTGCAGTTTGTTGCTAAACTGCAATTTAATTTTTTCTAATCTTGAGTTAATTAAAGATCACACTATTTGCTTTCTTAAAAGGATTCTATGTTGCTGTTGTTTTTTTTGTTTTTTTTTAAATGATTTTTATCATTAAGACAATTAGTTAGTTGATTACAATTTACAGTGCTGACCATCTGCTCTGACATTTCATGATGTTCAAGATTTGTGCCATAATGACATTGAATTAGAAATTGATCAGCAGAAGGATAGTTTTAAAATGCAGATCACAACTCTTTAAATCTGTTTCATGTGACATTCTTTTTTTTAGAACCTGGCATAAAGTGACTCCGTAAATTTGAACTGATTCATGGAACTCTTGGTAGAAATTTCTTATTCTTAATCTAGTCATTTTACAAGTTTGTCTATAATAACATTTTAAGTAGAACTAGCTTATGTAAAGGAGAGGGATGTAACATACTATGTTTTATGCTTTACCGTACTAGGTTGGTTTTTAGCTAACCGGAAGTGTTCGTAATAAATACGTTTTATAAACATGCCTGTTTATTATCTTACAGCCACCCTGTGTATTGATTTGCTTTCAGTCAACTTCTTATCAGACTGAACCAGCTACATACCAAATATTGTATCTTAAAGGGTAAATTAACGTACTACATGTTTTTTTTTAATATTTGTATACGTTTTTTATGTGTTCAATATTAATCATTTTTACAATCATAGATCAATTTCAATTCTTAAATAGGTCGCGTCACGCGAAATGGTGTCTTCGGCAAATCTCCGTTGTTCCTTGAAATGACATCATAAAATTAAGATTGCTTATAATGCCTTAAGCGGTAAAAATAACATTATTAAGTAACATGTGAAACAAGATTGCAGGTGAGTTATAAAGAAATAATAGATACGTGTAAGTTCCTTCCAAATAAAGTTACAACTTAAATGTAAAAATTGCACCGAAGCCACCATTTTCCTTGACGGGCTCAAAACAGAAAACTTTAAAATCAATATACCACGTGCATATTTTATATCTGTAACAATGCCTCTCTTGGTAGGTAACTCGGCATTAAGTCTGCTAACTTTTAGAATAACCGTTATGCAGGCGCTATGATAATATATATAAAAAAAACAATGAATAAGCTTTTGGACTCCGCACAATGTTTTTTGCTCGTGACTTCGATGGGCCAGCACGTTTAACCACAAATTGCTGCTCAAAGGCGTTATGTAATTTTTGTTGTTAATGTGGTTGTTCTAATAGCCATTTCAAGGGCCGCGATATCACAAATTCTCCCATTTTTTGAAAAAATCATAATGATTGTATATATCGGTAATAAATCGAATTGTATCCCTTTCACGGGTAAATGAAAACATTTAATAGCTTGTTTTAAGTAAGAGTTCGAGCTTCGCATACTTGATACAACCTAAATGTTTTCCATATTCTTATGAACACAATTATATAATATCGATTCAATCCTTATACCAATATAACTCATTTGTTTGATATGCTTCTCAAAATTGTAGGTGCTCGTGCTTCAAACGTGATATTACTTCTCGGTAATACGTCGGAAACCATTGTAGCTGTACAACATAAAGTAGGCCAGATAGACGATTTCCACGATTTCAAATTGGCGGGAAAACAGGCGCGTTATGTGAACCTCACATTAAATGCAACGAACGCCTTTCACCTGTGCGAGGTTCAAGTCTTTGGAACTCTCCGTATGTATTAAGAAGATGTTTTCTGTTTTTATTTAGTCATTAATCAAACTACTTTATTTTACCCCAAACTGTAAAACGCATGATCCAGTTGAAAGAAAAGAGCATGCAATAGTTTTGTATGTATCGTGTTACATTGTAAGAGAATATTATAATGCACTTTCATTAAGTTTAAATTTAATACAAGCCTGATGTAAATCATTAACATTTACTATGGGGGAAATGAAATATGCAGGCCCGAAACAGCCAAGTTCAATTCAGATTTGAACATCATGCTATCAATTAAAGAGTTCTTTGCGTTTTGTTTTCATTGTCTTAATTTCAAACACACTGCCTTAATTAACCTGCATTATATGCATGAATAATCGTGTATAGAAATAATCTATTCGCTCAATTACTTCTTTTCGTTTACAATCAGATTAACCGAGCCCCATGTGCATCAATGTATTTAAACTGAAAAAAAGCAATCGCATTCTTTTTATGACATAGCAAAGCTTTAAAGTTTGCGCTAAATCAATGTCATATTAATGTGAAAAAGATACCTGTACGGATATTTTTCATTGGCCAGCGAATTTGTGAATCTTTTTAAAAAGTTTAAAAGTATGTTTATCATACTCATTGTGTTATACTGTTAAGCCGGAGGCGGCATCACAAGCCGCATAGAAAAGAAAATGTTTCGGTAGCATGAAAGTGGCTCACATTTATATCAGCAACGTTGATTCCTACGGTCAACAAAGTTTTCCGACATGAAGCATACTTTTGACTTTAATCTTGTGGAAGTGTTGCAGTCTTTGGAGATTGTTAGTTAAACACTCAATAAAAGAAAGGGTTTCGATGGTGAGATCTGATGAAAATCAACAGCGAACAGAGAATATCTTATTTTGACCAAGAGTGTATTTCCAAATGACTGACGCTTTAATCGTATCATCATGAACAATGGCATATAAGTGATGCCAAGCATAAGAAGACATATCGTCTTTGCATCCAGGGAAAAAAAGAATATGTCTGGACTCTGCGATGAAACAAAATTCTTGCAGGGTCAGATAATTTGGTTCAAGTTTTCCGTGTCAGTATGGTCACAATCCGGAAACATCCATCTTTCTTTATGATCTACAGTATTCGGTCAGATATTTATCAACCCAAAAGTAGCTCGGAAGGCATAATTTTAGATGAGTCTCAGATTTCAGTTCACAACCAATCTTAGAGATCCCAGAATATAGCTATATTTCAGCTTACTGAAATAGCATCAGTCATGTTTTCAAGTACACGTTGAAAGCAATGAAGATTTAAGAAGATTTGTGTCACTAGAAGCAATTTTACAGAAGCGTTATTATAGAGATTAGATGGCAAAAATTAAACATTGTCATTTAATTTCCACATAACAATTGATCACATCTAACATTATTATTAAAGTCTGCAGATATTTCTAAGGGACTGTCACTACAACAATCTTAGATAGATGCATAAAATGAAATCGCTTAATTGCAAGCAGCATTGATTTTTTGGCATTAAAGAGTTCTAATTTATTATCTAAAACATAACAGCGGTATAATACAGAAGGAGAAGAGAACTTGTACAGTAATTGGATTTAAGAAATGAAAGTAAAGGAACGCAGCTTTTCAGAACAACATTATGACAAGCGGTTTGCACAATTAATCCGATATCCATAGTTGTCGACCAATAACTATAGGTACCTTAGTCTAGATCATCTAGAAGTTCTGTCACTGATCAGTGTTACACTGCTCTGACGAACGTCTAGAGACATCGCTATATAAAAAGTCTGACCGACAGGTGGCGCTTTATTACGGTAAACAAATCCAAAATCAATCGCGATTTCTAATGAAATTTGTTAACAGTGCTTTATCCGCATTTCTCCCACACTAGGCAAAGTGAAATTTTGGTAAAATGATATCGAGCTACAAAATCAGGTATATGGTTTATAAAACAAAGGACGTTTAGTACTTGCCTACCCCATTTTACATAAATGAATGCAAATATATGGTAAGCCGTTGCTGTCTCTTCGTGATAATGGTTTTAACTGTCACGTTGTATGGTATGGCAGTTGTCATTGTACGGTTATTGATAAAAAGGGAAGAATATCAAAATCTCTCTAACGGAAAAATGCAGTTCCGTCAAACTTTGCATAAATAAATTTTATTATGTATGTTTATTATTTATACGTCAAGAAAAGTTAGAACGGTAAAGAAAAATAGTTTGACCTAAATAAATCCACAATTCTCCAGCCAAACACAAAAACAAAGCAACACTAAACATCAATTTAAATGCCTTCCTGAGTAATGAGTTACAAACAACAAAATCTAAGATCACCTTGAAAAACACATGTATAAAGTAAGAGTTATTTGTAAAAGTGTGTTTTGGCCGTAAATTTCATGGTTGTGAAAATGGATGACAAGAAATTGTTGATTTTTTTCTGTATAATTTAAAGTTCTTTTAAAGAATCTTGGGTATTGTCAGTATGATTTTGATCATGTGGGAATTTTGAACTCTTTTTGTTTTGCGATGCTTCGTTTTTGTGTTTGATCGCAAATTCTTTACTGTTCTAAATTGTCTTAACACTTTTGTCTTTTCGTAATTGGGAAATTATTGACTTTTTAAAAATTAAATCTAAGCGATTTCACTGTTAAATGTTTCTAAGATCGCCATTAGGGTATGCCAAAGAATTTTGAAGGTATCTTTAGAAAATCAAAGAAATGGTTGTAGGGCAAAGATTTTCACTACAGACGTAATTTTGATACAAAAAGGTCCAAATTTAGAGAAAAAATTGATCGTCTTATTGAAATGATTTCATTCTAAAATATTTCTAAGGTTGCATAAAGTAGCTATTGTGCTTGCAACATCTGTATAAACTTTTTATCACATCTCGTGGTAACCGCAGAACCCAGCTTACTTGAACACGCCTGTGGGCGCAATAATACAGTTAAAAAATGCGTGTCGCCGTGTGATATGTCTTTTTGATTTCCAGCTGGCTGGGCGACAGTCTAAAAAAAATTTTCACAAGACAACAACGGCGTTCCATGTTAATGTTCTAATTAAAAGCCTCGTTTTGGAGTGTCTGGTTTTTTAACGAACAATGTCTTCAGACGTACTGATCGCCTTTGCGAAATCAGAGCGTCTGAATGATTGAGACTATAGATACCTGCCCGATAACCATAGTTATTGACAATAACTAGGATTACCGCCCGATAACAACAGTTATTGGTGAAAGATAGATATCGGGCGATAAACATAGTTACATGTATTGTCAATAACTAGGGATATTGCCGAAAACTATAGTTACCGACCGAAAACCATAGTTCTCGGCGTTAACCGTGGTAATCGGGCAATATCTAAGGTTTTCACAAATAACTATGGATATCGGAATTATTGTGCAAAATGCACAAAACTCTAGATATAAATAAATATCCTATGTTATTGTTTTGCCATTGTAAGTGTTTGGCATGCGGTTTGTTCAAATAATCCAATATCTATAGTTATCAACCAATATTGACGATAATTAGGGCTACCGGCCAGTAACCATAGTTATTGGTGAAAGCTCAAAATCTCGGTCGATTATTGTTTTCGTCCATATCTGTTGCACAATAATTCCGGTATGCATATTTATGGGAGAAAACCCAAGATATTGCCCGTTAACCACGGTAAACGCCGAAAACTATCATGGTTATACAATAACATAGTTATTGGTCCGATATCTATAGTTATTGACAATAACTATAGTTATTACATGAACTATAAATAGACGCAACGCGATTGGTCACACCCCCAAAATAACCTAGTCAATAAATCTAGATATTGACCCGCTTTCGCTGATATTGACCTGTCTATAAATAGAATCCGAAAGTTTCCATCTTTTATATTATTTATAGTTCATGTAATAAAACAGTTATTTACTTATTAGCTGGGAAATATGCTATTGATATTGACCGCAAAAATCGTTATTGACCTTGGCTATCGCCTCGGTCAATAACGATTTTTAGGTCAATATCACAGCATATTTCCCAGCTAATAAGTAAATAATTGTATATTATCGCCCGATATCTAGGGTTTTCAGCAATAACCATAGATACTGGGCGGTAACCCTTTTTATCGTCAATAACTATAGTTATCGGGCCGATATCTATAGTTATTGGTCGATAACCATGGATATCAGATTAATTGTGCAGTCCGCTTGCCATACAACATACCCATCACAACAGTGCATAATTATACTTATAAAGTAAAAACACGAATACTTGTAAGTTATTTCGCCACAAGTTTGGGGCGTTTGTTTCGCTGCTGAACACTTCAGTTTTGCGGAAAATATTTTATTTTTTAGATCTTGCTATGATAGAATTTTTTGCGTCATTAAACTTAACTAGTTTGCTTCTGGTTCACAACACGTCAGCAAACTTTCATCAAACTCAAATATTTTTTCTTATTGTTCTCAACAAGTAAATGAGTGACGCCAAACTCAAATAGTTTTCTATTTGATAATTTTGCTTATGGTTCCTCACATGTCTGCAAACTGTTTTCAAACTCAAATATTTTGCTTATGGTTTCCGACAATTAAAAGATATTCAACAGATGACCGTGCATTTTCGAAAAAAAAAATACTGATTGTTTCAGGGAGTGGCGATGTTTAAACAATTTATTAAACAATTTAACTCTCCTTCTTTTTCGGCGTAGCTGTCTAAGCTCACTTTTGACCTAATTTATCAACCAATGAAGTGTTGTCAATAATACTCATATTCTATTATTATGCAGCGGGAAATTGAAATAAACTAATTCGATTGGTAGCTTTTTATACCAGTGAGGCATCTAGCAGGGTGAAGAGGTATCTTGTGGGATTTTTAAACAATTAGTTTACTCTGTTTGAAACGATTATTAGATTATTTAGATCTTTGCTATTCTGTTAAGTCGAAAGATGTTGAAATGAGGCACACTCCAGTACTCGTCATTGGTTAGGTTTATGTGTCAAAAACAATAAAGTCACTCTTTATTAACCTATACAAAATGAAAGTGAAAGTAAGTGGAACTGCCTTCTGGCAGCTGCATATAATATGCTACGCGATATAAACAATGAGTTCGCTATTTACACTTTTCACTAAATATATTTTATTCCTTTAGCAATTGATCATCGTATACACTATGTTATAAGAATAAACACTATCAAGACCTTTTACAATACGTTTCTTATATAAAATTCATTCTTTATCACAACTGAGGATTGTACGATGTGTTTACTTGTCTTAAATCTGGCAACTACGTGTAATGTGTTACGCGAAAAAACTTCGAGTTCGCTATGAAAGCAATCGCACTCAAGTCAGATCTAAGAACATGTTAGCGTAGCGGTTTTCAGGAGATAATTTTTATCAGATTGCTATAAAAGCATATAGCTTTCATAGAGTAGAAAGTTGCTGTATATTCTATAATTGTTTCATATTCCTAAGACATTCTCTTCAATTTTATAAAGAAAACAATTATAACTCTGTATTACTTCTTTTTTTGCTAACAATAAGTCTTAAGATCTTTACTGAATTTATTTATTATCTTGGTAATTGAAACATACCTATTTTATAATGTTTAAGGTATTAATAAATAAATACGTTTTTCATAATTGTTAGATTCACATTTATAAACAAAACTTAAATCTATTTATCTGTTCCTTATTATGTGGGATATGTAATTTTACATTCCAATTTTACTAAAATTGTGTAGGATTCTCAATGAAATGATTTAATTTGCACGTAAATCAAGATGAAGTGAATAATACAACTATAAACTGCATCATACGCCGTTTATCTTTTTTTAAAGATATTTCTTGTTTTAATAATTATGAAACTAATAGGATGCATTCTTGTCAATGATGATATCAGTACGCTCAAGTTCCATAAAGTATTTTCACTGTGTGCGTTTTACGTTATGTTTCCATGGTCTATCAATGTAGAAACAATCAATTTCTTTGAAAAAGGTGATCGTACAAATGGAAAGACATGTTCGCAGGATTCCGACTGTCTTGAAACAGAAGCTCAGTGTTTATCTAGTAACACCGGTGCTCCTGGAAAGTGCTTCTGTAACAGACTGTACCGCTACAACAGCACAAGCAGAGATTGCGAGAGAGGTACAATGTAGGATGTGTTATTATATATATATTGTATTTTTCGGCGTAGCTGTCTAAGCTCACTTTTGACCTAATTTATTACCCAAAGAAGTGTTGTAAATAATACTCGTATTCTATTATTGTGCAGCGGGAAAAAGAAATCAACTATTTCGATTGGTAGCTATTTACACCAGAGAGGCATCTAGCAGGGTGTAGAGGTATCTTGTGGGATTTTTAAACAATTAGTTTACTTTGTTTGAAACGATTATTTCTGTGACGTTTAGATCTTTGCTATTCGGTTAAGTCGAAAGATGTTGAAACACTTTAAATACGATTAAAAAGGTGAAATATGCATATCAGGAATGGCAACATTCAGAAAAAAAACAGCCTCCCCACACAGTCAAGAAGAAGGCACAAATATATTTATAATTATGTAGTTTCAAACGGAAGAATCACTCCTTTTCAATCTGGTTTTATCAAGGGTGACTCAACCTCAAATCAACTTGCCTACATATACAATGATATTTGTAAGGCTCTCGATGATGGCAAGGAAGTAAGAGTGGTCTTCTGCGATATCTCCAAGGCCTTTGACAGAGTATGGCATAAAGGTCTTCTACATGAATTAAGTTGCATAGGTGTACATGGGAAACTAATTAACTGGCTTTCATCTTATTTATCAAATCGTCAACAACGCGTTGTTCTTAACAACAGCACATCAGAATGGAGTAATATATCAGCGGGCATCCCTCAGGGCTCGATTCTAGGCCCTCTACTTTTTGTTCTCTACATTAATGATATTGTCAATGACATTCGATCAAATATCCGCCTATTTGCTGATGACACTAGTCTGTATGTTATCGTTGACGACCCATATTCCGCGGCTGAACAACGACTTAAATAAAATCCATACTTGGGCACATAACTGGCTAGTCGACTTCAACCCAAACAAAACTGAAATTTTAACATTCTCTAGAAAACGCAATAAACCTCAACATGAAAATTTAATTATGAACAATATCATCATACAAACTGTAAACGAACATAAGCATTTGGGGGTTATTTTCCAAGAAGACGGAAAATGGAATTCTCACATTAATACTGTCTCATCTAAAGCTTGGGCACGCATCGGTTTACTACGAAAATTAAAATTTGTTTTAAAACGACAATGTTTGGAAAAGCTTTACTTTTCTTTCATTAGACCTCTTCTTGAGTACAGTGACATGTCTGGGACAACTGCTCTATTGAACTTAAACGGGATCTTGAAGGTATTCAGGTCGAAGCCGCAAGAATTGTTACAGGTGCAACTAAACTTTGTAATATTGATAAACTTTATAATGAACTTAAATGGGAAAAGTTAGAGACCCGTCGTAAGAATCACAAACTTATTACATTCTACAAAATGAGCAATAATTTATGTCCCCGGTATTTAGTTGACCTTATACCAGAGCCTACTCAAAATCGATATAGTTTGCGCGATAATAATAATAATATACCTTTAATTCACTGTCGCTCTCAATTATATAAAGATTCATTCTTGCCAAGCGTTATTCGCGATTGGAATTCTTTACCAAACAGCACGAAAGCTAGCCAGAGTCTATACTGCTTCAAACAAAATCTTAGAACCAATTACTTAAAACCTCGTTCATATTACTCCATCGGTAGCCGAATGGGCCAGTTACTTCACACCCGTCTTCGTTTAAATTGCAGTTTATTAAACTACGATTTATTCCGGAAATCAATAATTGAAAATTCTTTATGTTCTTGTGGTGAAATAGAGACCACCAATCACTTTCTCCTCGTCTGTCGGAACTATAGCATCATAAGACAACGTTATATGTCAAATTTGCCTTGTGTACTGACGTATCAAAACTTAATTTACGGAAATGAACAGTTAAGTGATGACGAAAATGCATACGTATTCATTAAAGTACAAGAACTCATTATTGCTACCAGACGTTTCGCGGCATGAGCCTCTGGACCGGATATGGCTGCGCTACTGGACGGGCGTGATGGTCGTCGTGCAAAGGAGATAAAACAACAATGAATAACACATTAAGATAATTATTTTAGTTTTTTTAAAACAAATACCTATATGTAAAAACTCTACTATAAATAGTTTATATTTTGAACATAAAGAATAATCTTTACCAAACACAACTCAAAATCGACTTTCAAATTTTCGCTTCACTTTCAAATCTTGAACATTAAATGTTTGTAACCGCCTTTATTTTTCTAACCGAGAAAATGAATAAGATTCCTTCGGAAACTTGTTTCCAGATTCTCCTACCTTATTGTGACTATATATGTTTACGTACTTGTAACATGCCATATGGTAAATAAATATTGTTTAAACTAAGAAAAAGAGAGGGAGAGAGCATGGTTAATAAAATGATCAGTTTCAAAAGAGACACACTAACAATTAACAAAAATGAGAACCCGAGGGGTTACCGCCATGGAACGATCAGTGGCAAATCAAATTGCCACTAGGGGTTTATACCAGGCTTTAGGGTGCACCAACCTCACACTTGCCCCAACAGGTTCTCATATCACAAAACAAATACAATTTGTCTTGGTGAAACAACTCCAACCCACTTATCGGCTCAATAATGTTGCATGCAAAAGCATACAAACATATAAAACATAAGAATCTAATAGCATTGCAAAGCCAAAGGGCGTGTACTCAATGATCTTACCGAGACCAGAGATCCTGGAGTAAAATCAGCAAGAACACGATGACAGGGATAAAAGAAACAAATCGAGCTTCTAGGTTCTTTTAAGAAAAGTTTTCCCCATAAACCTTCATAAACTCTTAAACCCCTGCCACCGTCGTGAAACCAAAGATGTAAGCATAATGATCAACTGTAGAAGGGTTAATCACCAGGCATGCAGAGCGCTGTAAAATATCATGTTGGTAACCTTTCTTTTTAAATTTACAGATGGTTTTCACGAATAACCGGGAGAAATTAACATTGCCCTTTATCTTCTTAAGTTTATAAATTAAATCTCCATTAAAAACTGGCTGTGAAATACCTTGTTGCAATAGTGATTTTAATCAGCACCTGTTTTTATGAATAAGATCTGGGTATCGACGATAAAACTTGCAAAATGTTTTCCTTAATTTGTGATACGGATAACCTTGTTTTAAAAGTTTTTCTGTAATGCAAAGATTACGTTCATTGAAATCATTAACATCGTTGCAAGCTCTTGAAAAGCGAACAAGCTGTGAAATATAAACCCCGTAAGATGTTGCACGGGGAACATCGTCGTCTAAAACGGAAAATTTACTATATTAAAATTAAAATCATCTCATTTATCATATATTTTAGTAGTGACGTAACCATCTTCAATTGACAGATTTAGATCGAGAAAGTTTGCTTGCTTTTCTGAAGTGTTCGCTTTATTAAGTTGTAGTTCTTTAGGGTAAATCTTATTAACCAGTAATGGAGAATGGTCATTATCTATATTTAATAAATCATCAAGGTATCTGTAAGCTGTGATAATATCATCTTGATGTTCAGTAGAAAGAGATAACATAAAGTCTCTTTCATAACAGTATAAACACAGATCAGCAACAAGAGGTGCACAATTAGTACCCATTGGGATGCCTATTACTTGTTTATATATAGAGGTACCGAATCTAACATAAATATTATCCAGTAAGAAAGTTAGCGACTCTATTAGGACTTGAGAAGTCCATAAAGTATAATTATCATAAGAACCATCTGTAAAAAACGCCCGATGTTCATTACAAGCGATGAAAGTTTTATTTTCTCTAGCAAACGTTTTTTCAATGAGACTGGTTGGCTTGTCTCTTATTAAATTATGAGGGAGCGAAGTGTTTAAAGTTGAGAAATAATAATAGCAGCTATAATAGTTTGGCGTCATCAATTTAAAGAAAATCCAAATTTAATAACTATGTTGTTAAGTATCTTAGAACCGAACATGTGTGTTGTTTTGAACGACTATATTACAAACATTTTATGCTAAACAATAGACCTCAAAATTTTCGAATTTAGTCTAGTAGTGGATCTTTCGAAGTATGTTAATCAAATTTAACAGATGTGCCCTGTCTGACGACTTTCGTAAAATGCCTAACCATCCTTTTACAATGAGAACATTTAAAGTCGAGGAAATTCGTAATGTAATAATAATTGATAACTTTATACCTACAATTTATGTAATTGCTTTTTCCTTGTTGTCACGTAGTTGTGTTTAGTTTTTGTAGAATCCTGAAACTCACTTTATTTGATGAAACGCCTATTTTAATACAATTACATATCCAATAGCGTTTACAATAAAACATGCATGTTTATAATATTACATAAAAATAAATTCAAGTATAGTTTAAAGTAAAACTAAAAACCTGGGCATTTGAGATTTAAACACTAAGACACTGTCTTACAAAATGTTTTAAAGCATGTCCATAGGTAAAAATAACACTGTACATAGGAGTCGATTACATATAATGTTAGATCAGCATTCAATCTCAAACAGTGCGACGAAATCTCTTAAACATGTTTAATAGTAAGAGTTTAGGTTTTCCTTAAAATATCAAGGAAATTAGAATAACAGCAGTGCATTCCAAAGCCGCATGTATCGAATGAAATTTCTTATGTCTGTTCAAAGAGGGCAGTTTTTCAATTAATTTTGACAGAAATGAAAGGTTACGAACACGTCTATAGTTGCTGAATACCAGTTCAAGGCCTTTTTTTAGAAGTGGCCGTACCATTGCCTGTTTCCACCGAGATGGAAAAGCATCTTCTCTTAAAGAGGGATTTATTAATTTCGTGATATTTGGTAAAAGAACTTCTAGAAATGACTTAAACAATTACTAGGGTGTAAATCCAACTCACATGAGCTCTTACTCAATTCCTGTATATAAGCCGCTTAGCTTCAATCTCCGTAAAATTTTGAAGATGATCCATGTTAAGTTCAGATTAACGTCTTATTGGACATTATGGTTTTAGATATTCCGGCTTCATCTGATTGATTCTTGCAGTCAAAATAATTTATAATTTCTGCGTATTCTATAATCTTTTTAAGTTTTTCAAGAACATTTTCCAATAACCATGATAACAAAAACAAGTGTTCGGCAAAGAAACGCTTAAAATTCTTGTTAATAGATTTGAAGTCACAAAAACGTAAACCGATTATGAGATTGACGTCAAATTTGTTCAACAGTCCGCAATTGTATTTACCATGTAATACCCGGATGTAAGTTTCGCCACCCGTAGTGCATTATAATGCATACTCAATCAAAATGTATGCATTTCTATAATTTACTTTTTGAGACCGTTCGGTAACACGTTTTTTTCAGATATCACATGTTTAACATTAGGGACAGGTATGGGTTTTATAGTCTGTAATTAATGTATTCAACCGACTTTCACATTTTATCCCCCGATCACTGGATATATAAGTCGTCCGTTAACAGTCGGCGCCGCAGGCAGCCACGGAACATTGGCTTATATTCCTCACAGGTACCCATTTATATACATGGGTGGGGAGAAGCAATTAAGGCTTAATTTCTTGCTTAAGGAAATAAGCGGCCGGACTGGGGCTCGAACCTGGGACCCATCGATCCCTAAGCGAGCGCTCAACCACTGGACTACCGCTGCACCCGAAAGGTTGTAAATTATGAAAATGACGGTAACAATATAAATTTATATTTATTACAATTTGTTTAATCTATTTTGTCCATTGTTTTAATTATCACATGATTGTAAACCTGAAATATTTTGATATGCATCGTGTACGAAAGTTTTCGAAGTCCATTTTCATCTTTTTTTAAATAGCACAGTACCGCTGTTTGTTTGTTAGGCGGTTGTTAACTGTCTCCTCGTAATTCAGTACCTTAATCAATTATCATTGTTGTTATTACAAATGTAGCACATGCTAGTTAAAAAGTTTTTTGCACTTGTTGTTAATGTTAACTTTTTAATTTCCGTAGTTTTCGAGGGCTCTTTGTTTTAAAACTTGTCTTGTTTTAATAATTCAAGCTTAAACGTACTATATATAATTAATATTAAATGTATTTCTTTATTCAAAAGACATAAACATGTTTCAACTATCCATAAACATTTCTTTTACTGAAAAAATAAGAACAAGTGTACAAGTAAAGAAATTATAACTGCTTTATAAACTTCGCGGTTACTTTCAATTAATACTCTTTGTTAAAATCAAACACATTTCTTGATGCGTTATTATTGAACTGAAGTTCTCAAAACGCTATCATTTTAATTACTCCAGCGTGTGCTTAAAATAGTGGCATTGGTTTAAAAAACCTTCGAACCCAAATTCACGGGGGGTGGGGGGAATCGCGCACAACCGTTACCGCAGCGAGAAAATTGTTCTGCCAACGTCCGGCGAGGGAAAGCTTTTTTTTCGATTTTCCTGCAGCATTTAGTTGATCTTCGTTCTGTACGAATTATGGTAATTACATTCTGTCACAAGGTGAAAATTTTTAAATATCAAATGCGATCCAAGTTTAACAGTTTTTTCGTTGAATTTAATGTCTTTGAATAATATATCAACATCAAAGTTTTGGTCAATGAGACAATTGACAATTCGCAGTCATAAAATGGTATTCCGAGGATTTCCACAAGACAATGGGGAAATATCTTGAGAAAGAATGTGTTTATCTGGTATTATAAACTTTTTTGTGCTTTTAACAATCTGCCCTTATCACACTGCATGTTGTATGTATTTTAACATTCCTTATCCTATTGTTGTATTATTTAAATGCCTTCTGCATTTTGAAAATAAATTTCTTAAATTTTATTGTATTCATTTATTAAAAGTTGGGAGAGAGCGTTGCTTCGTCTAGCAGTTAAAAGGTCTTCGATTTATCAAATTGCAGAGGTGTTGATATATGCAGGGGTTCAAATGTCTTACTCATGTTTGTAAGTGGTTGAATAGGAAGTAACTTTCACTACTTTCGTAACACATTACACTATACTTTTCTCTCCCGCCATCTGTTTCTGGCAGGACTTTACGATTGTTTTGCTGGAAAGTAAACTTTTGACCTACTTTTAAATAAGTGGGGAGTAGGTTTCACAACTTTGCTGAGTGAGTTTCATAATTTCTTTTTAGTTTATCATGTACAAACTTATAAGTATTCTTTTTTAAAGTGTTTTGCTTTCTACTGAAAATTGCTCTATATTTTTACTTTCGTACACGGCTATCAAACAAAATAATTTAAGAACCACATAACGATTGTCAGAAATAATCTGATCATTTTTACAGCAAGATATTTTCTAAACACCATAAAATGTAAATTGTGACGAGCGGTAACTCAATGTTAATATTTTCGGAAAGAATCCGTTTCAGCGCCGGAAAGAAATCAGAAACACAAAGTTAAGGTTATACGGACAATAGTTTTTTTCCACTGACAGTACAAGACGGTAAGTTTCAATGATAATTTTTATAAAGTGGCTTTAACTATAAAAAAAAAGGTCATGAATACTTTAAATGTTGTCTTTGAACGCTCAGATACCTAAAATGGTGTACGTTTGTTAGGCGCAAGAAAGGAAATAGAACACAACACCGAAGATCCATACCAGAATACAAGAGAGACGAATAAGCTCAACATAGCCAAATAGAAAAAAAATTCACTACGCACCAAACAAGGAGTATTTAAATAGAAAAACAAACACAAGAGCATATAAGCAAATACAGTACGCAAAAAGAAGAGATCAATCTGTTAGTCTGGTGATATTTTCATATTTCTAACAACACTCGTCATTTTAGTGTAATAACGTTATTACGTCTTCTTATTTCAATGGTACTTATACAGTTATTGCTCTAACTGCTCGGTCGGTTTATATCATTGACATATATACAGTTCTTACTTATTTTACACCAGATGATCCTGTCTCAAAAAAGTGTTCGGGTACCTACCAGTTTGACTTGACAGTAACATAAAAAAGTGAAATATGCATATCAGGAATCGCCACACTCACAAAACACAGCCTCCTCATGGAGCGAAGAAGAAGAGAGGAAAAGAAAGCATGTGTTTCTAAGTATGTAAATTCAAATAAGACACCACAAACAATTAACTTTAAAAAGAGGTGAAATATGCATATCAGGAATCGCCACATTCAGAAAAAACAGCCTCCCCACACAGTCAAGAAGAAGAGAGGGAGAGAGCATGGTTAATAAAATGATCAGTTTCAAAAGGGACACCACTAACAATAAACAAAAATGAGAATCCGAGGGGTTACATCCTTGGAACGGTCAGTGGCAAATCAAATTGCCACTAGGGGTTTAAACCAGGTTCTAGGATGCACCAACCTCACACTTGCCCCAACAGGTTCTCATATCACATAACAAATACAAGTTGTCTTGGTGAAACCACTCCAACCCACTTATCGGCTCAACAATGTTGCATGCAAAAGCACATAAACATATGAAACATAAGAATCTAATAGCATTACAAAGCCAAAGGGCGGGTACTCGATGATCTTACCGAGACCAGAGCTCCTGGAGTAAAATCAGCATGAACACGATGACAGGGATAAAAGAAACAAATCGAGCTTCTAGGTTCTTTTGAGAAAAGATTTCCCCATAAACCTTCATAAACTCTTAAACCCCTGCCACCGTCGTGCAACCAAAGAGGTAAGCATAATGATCAACTGTAGAAGGGTTAATCACCAGGCATGCAGAGCGCTGTAAAATATCATGTTGGTAACCTTTCTTTTTAAATTTACAGATGGTTTTTACGAATAACCGGGAGAAATTAACATTGCCCTTTATCTTCTGAAGTTTGTAAATTAAATCTCCATAAAAAAACTGGCTGTGAAATACCTTGTTGCAATAGTGATTTTAAACTGCACCTGTATTTATGAATTAGATCTGGGTATCGACGATAAAACTTGCAAAATGGTTTCCTTAATTTGTGATACCGATATCCTTGTTTTAAAAGTTTTTCTGTAATGCAAAGATTACGTTCATTGAAATCATTAACATCGTTGCAAGCTCTTGAAAAGCGAACAAGCTATTAATTATAAACCCCGTAAGATGTTGCACGGGGAACATCGCCGTCTAAAAAACGGAAAATTTACTATATTAAAATTTAAATCATCTCTTTTATCATCTATTTAGTAGTGACGTAACCATATTCAATTGACAGATTTAGATCGAGAAAGTTTGCTTGCTTTTCTGAAGTGTTCGCTTTATTAAGTTGTAGTTCTTTAGGGTAAATCTTATTAATAAGTAATGGAAAATGGTTATTAAAAAGAACCATTCGGTTTAACGCCTTGGAACGCTCAGTGGCAAAAATAATTTCCCACTGGGGGATTAAACCAGTTCTAAGGTGCACCAACCTCACACTTGCCCCAACAGGTTCTCATATCGACAAACAAATACAAGTTGTCTTGGTGAAATAACTCCAATTCACCCATCAGCTCATCAATGTTGCATGTAAAAAGCACACAAACATATAAAACATAAGAAACTAATAGCATTGTAAATCCAAAAAGGGGGGTACTCAATCATCTTACCGAGACCTGAGCTCCTGGATTCAAATCAGCTAGAACACGATAACGTGGATAAAAAACAAGATTTCCCCATAAGCTACTATTACTAAAATATTGTTTGCAAAATTGTCCAGTATGCGATTGGTTGATTATCCGGAAAAAAACTTGTATATGTTTTTGTTCATATAAGATTGTTGATACCACCAAGTATTTCAGTGGAAGTAAACTTTTAAGGTATAAATTTAATCAATACAAAAACAAGATGGACAAACAAAATAAAGCATATACAGTACACGTGAAACAATTACATATACACATCTATTAGCATCGTGATTCCTCCTTTTTTGGAGTTTTTATATGTACACTTGTGCTATAGAGAAACGCATACAATTATAGTCTGCTGAATCATTCGATTCACTGAATTGAAGATAAATGAAGTAAATGGGAGATAATTCAATTCAAAAAACTAACTTTCCAATTAAGGTATCCCCGAAAGGATTCATGCGATCTTTTGAAAATTTATTATGTTTATTCGACGTCTCTTTTAGATCTATTTTTTTGCAATCGGCGAAAATCTTTAAATGTTAACCATAGCATATTATTTGTATGCTGTTTTTGCAGATACTTATGATTTAATAATATGAAGTGATGCATTTTTTTCATGAAATACTGCGTTTGTTCTATT
Source organism: Corbicula japonica (assembly GCA_038501625.1). Lineage (NCBI taxonomy): Eukaryota > Metazoa > Mollusca > Bivalvia > Venerida > Cyrenidae > Corbicula > Corbicula japonica. The sequence continues at coordinate 189,688 of JAZAYU010000057.1, forward strand.
CAAAATGAAAATTATTAATATCGCGGTTTTGATTTTGATTTCGTTAGGATTTCAAGAAATTGTTTACAATCAATTTATAAAAGGACCACTGGTCGTTTATCATGTATCTAATCTTGAAGGTTGCCTTTTATCAGACAAAAGCTTTTTGTCGCTAGTCGAAAGGTCCATTAACCAATGTGACGAGGAATAGTTTCTGAGACCACCATGCATGGCTATGGAATATGAACGAAGCTTTAAGATTTGTGAATTCCTGGAATTCGCTAGAACTGAAACCGTACCTAGGAGCAGACAAAACAAAGCTTGTGTTTATCTGAGGAAATCCGAAATGACAGTTCAAAATCAAGTAAGTCTACATCTATTTATTTTTCTTCACATCTAAATAATAGGTAAAACTTAGTGCTAATCAAAACCTTGAAAAATTATTATAATAAAATTTTACCAGAAGAGAAGATTTATTTCAAAGACTAACTTAAACATATGTAACTGCTATCGTTAAATATTCAAATTAGACAATCCATATGACTATGTGTTTCCGGGAAGTTTGACGTCATTTCTTGAAAGAATGTCATACAAATAAGCAGACGACATTTTGTTTGCATACAGCAGTACAGATATTTATATGTGGTTGTCCTACGTTTTTATCAAATAATAGCGCTAAAAACTTTATTAAACTAAAATTATCCGAACATCTCTTCTATATAAATGGTAATTGGGCTCTCCTATCGAAGAATTTGCTAAAAAAAAATAAACCTTATTATTTAATTAACCTTACATTGCTCTAAAGGAACCCTCTTTGTGGAAAACTTTCATTCGAACCGTATGATGTTTATATTTTGATAGATAGGTAAGTGATAAGTTACAACAGAATTGAATTTAAATGTATGACATTGTACATTTCGAAAGTGTGTAAAAATACATCGTAAAATCATGTTGATATCAACGTTCGTTTTTTAATTGTGCTTACAACAGCTTATTTAATTATCGATTTTTAATGTTATTGTTTTTGAAAAGATATATTTGTGCTTGTAAAATAGTATCATCGATATTTTAATATCTAACACATTTTATGACGTCATAAATTAAAGCATTGTTTAATATACATTTCGCTCACTGTAATAAAGAAATACTTAAGTTAATATGATTGTGTAACAAAAATACAAATTGCTTACCACAAACTGAAAAAATAACCCAACTGTGTTCTTTCAAGAAAAAGAAAATTAAATCTGAATGACCACCTAAAACACAATTGTGTATGGCATGGCACGTAAGTTTAATGGGCTTGAGACAAGAAAATAAAATAACATTATATGTTAATATTTAACGTATATACACACTTACAATAAGGTTGACATTGGTTCACATATTTTTTAAAGAACATGCCAACCACATGCTTACCACATGTCAACCACATGCTTACCACATGTCAACCACATGCTTACCACATGTCAACCACCCAGTTAAGATATGAAAACAGAGATTAAACTTGCAGTTAGTGATAAATTACACGTGTGACATAACTGTCTGACATGAATGTGGTGAAGCTAGTGCCAGTGTTATGAAACTGAGATTAAAAATTAGTCTCAAATCTCATGTATCTGATTGGCTGAACACAGTGTTTTATATTTTAGATTTATATTTGTTAAGTTTTATTGCAGTTATTTTAAAGTATTGTGTGTATTTCGCTTCAATTGATTTTATCGCGAAATAAGTATTATGTAAAAATAAAAAAAATAAAATTCATGTTTCGAACATACAACCTATCGCAGCGTTGCTACCATTGCAAGATTTGCATTACAAAGTATTTTAATTGACTGCGTCTTAGACCACTGGCTAATGGGACAAGTGTTGGGAGCGTTACGCTTTGTATTAAACGACAATGAGACTATTTATTCATTGTTAACATGTAACGTCAATATAAACACGTCACTGTAAACATTGCCAAATTACCTTTGTCCTTTAAAAGACGAATGCTTTAAAGAATAACAAAATTGCACATAGCTTTATTGCATATAGCCATTAAGTGAAAATTAAGTCCAAACAAATATGAAACTTGATAGCGTTGTGACCATATTATAATTTTAAGAAAAGTATCATGTAATTGTAAATGTGTTTGCAAGTGATAACATCCTATGTTTCTTTCAAATTAGACCACAGCTACCGTCCACTGGCCAATCAGTAGCCAGTATTACCGTTGTCTAAATCCCGTAGACAACTCTTTGGTGTTGTCTACGAAGGTTCGTAAAGCACGTGCATCTCGTGTACTATCTCGTATTAACAAGTGGATGACCGATAGTTTAGTGTCATACTGTGCTATCGATACATGTTTGTGATCATTGTAAGCGTACGAAGTGGACGTTTAAGCCGTTGCTCCATTCGTAATTGCTATGTCATAGACAACAAAGAAAAACATCAAAATCTCTGAATCGGCAAAACACAGTTCCATCAAACTTTGCATATATCAATTTTATTGGTGTATGATTATGTTCGTTAAGAAAAGTTAGAACAGCAAAGAAAAATAGTTAGACCTAAAAAAATCTAAAAATTCTATTTGCAATAATTCTTTAAAACGAAGCAACAAAAAACAACGATTCCAATGCCCACATGCGTCAAATTATTCTGACAACAATATCTAAGGGGCCTTGAAAAGAACTCAATTATGAAGAGAGAAATCAACTTTTTTATTTTTGTCATCCATTTTCGCGACCAGGAAATGTCATACACACTTTAAAAAATAACATGTATACATTTGTTAGACAAGAGACTCTTATCAGATATTGTTGTCAGTAACCCATTACTGATGAAGGCATTTAAGTGGATATTAAGCGTTGCTTCGTTTTTTTGTTTTTTGCATATACAGTTTTAGGGATTTTCTGGTCTAACTATTTTCTGTTCTAACTTCGCTTAACGAATGTAAAATAAACATTCACAAATAACAATGATTTGCGCTAAGTTTTATTGAACTGTATTTTGCCGTTAGAGAGATTTTGATACTTTTCTTTTTTATCAAAGATGGTGCAATGAAAACTACCACAGAACCTTGAACATACAACTAAATAAACGTAAACGAGTGAAATATTTATATTAACAAGTTTAAACAATGCAGTTTAATAAAAAATTATAAAATAAATTTTCTTTGTCTTTCACTATTTCACGAGAAGTTAACGGTCAATATTAAGCAGTTTACGCCTTCAAATTAAAAAAAAAACTTACAGATATTATTAGTACTGTTTTTGTTGTTGTTGTCGTCGTCGTCGACGTCGTCGTCGATGATGATGATGATGATGATGATGATGATGACGATGATGATATACTTATGAATTAATTCATTAAAACACACAAACATTTTTTAATGAATGACAAAAATATAAAACTTACTTTAAAACTAATTAAATTTGTTATTGTGATTAAATTTCTGACTAAAATTATAACAAAATTACAAATTTACTCACTTAATAAATGTGGTTCCTTTTCAACACGAATTGTGAATGACAGAGGTTTGTGTGACAGCTTGTAAAGTGTGGGGGATCGATGATTTGTGCACGAGAATTTCGGGGTTTTACAGTCATGTGGTCTAAGTCGGATACACAATGAGTGGAGTGGCTATGAAAAATAGACTCCCGCTGCGCTCGCGTCTATTTTTCATAGACCACTCCACTCATTGTCTATCCTTTACATAGTATTGCTGACGTCTACAAATGTTCACACATTAAACAAAATGATGGGTGAAATATTTATAGTAGGTTAGCTAGATCCAATTACATTTCATACTGATGGTATTTGCTTTCACTCAATTTTTCTTTCAACGTATAGCCATTTTGTCAAGTTACTATATGTAAATTTATAGCTCACACACCATGCATTTAATTTAAATGAGTGTTGATTTCATTCACCAATGTTTGTAAAGGATCGAGTCCCGTTACATATTATTTAGCTGCAACAGTAGACTTGCTGCTGCGAGCAGTAATATACATATGTGTTAAGGAGTGTGCTGCTATTATATTGTTTATATATTTTTATGTGTCGTGCAATTTTTATTGGTGCTTACAATTCATATTGTATATATGTGTCGTGCAATTTTAATGTTGATGCTGACAATTCAAATTGTACTGATGTGTTTTTGAAATTAAGACCTTGTTGTTTTTAGAATTATAAGATCTGATTAACTGTTAATAACACTATTGGAATACTGTGCAATGTTATGTTTGTGTATAGGAAACTGCTAAAATACGTATCTTGGTTCATTCACAATACTGTGCAATGTTATGTTTGTCTATAGGAAACTGCTAAAATACGTATCTTGGTTCATTCACAATACTGTGCAATGTTATGTTTGTGTATAGGAAACTGCTAAAATACGTATCTAGGTTCATTCACAATACTGTGCAATGTTATGTTTGTGTATAGGAAACTGCTAAAATACGTATCTAGGTTCATTCACAATACTGTGCAATGTTATGTTTGTGTATAGGAAACTGCTAAAATACGTATCTAGGTTCATTCACAATACTGTGCAATGTTATGTTTGTGTATAGGAAACTGCTAAAATACGTATCTAGGTTCATTCACAATACTGTGCAATGTTATGTTTGTGTATAGGAAACTGCTAAAATACGTATCTAGGTTCATTCACAATACTGTGCAATGTTATGTTTGTGTTTAGGAAACTGCTAAAATACGTATCTAGGTTCATTCACAATCCTTGTCTTTAGCTTTTTATGATAAGAGTGTTTCATTAGTGTGGACCTTTCTGATACTGTGAATTAGATTGTTTATGTTGTCCAAGCACTAATGTAGTTATCTGCCAAATGCCACACCGGTATTGCATCTGTAACATATTTTATTAGCCAAAGGCAATCAAATTTTATAAACATATTATATTACTTGTATTATGACCTCGATATTCAAAAAACCATTACATTTTACACGAAAATATCATTTTGCTTTTAAAACGGTTTTGTTTCACATGTTAGCATCACATTACTTATAAGTTTATTGTCATTGAAATAGTCAATATACTTAAGCTAAGTTTATATTTTTTGTTTATTTGGTACGTATTAATTGTTATTTTTTATATGATTAATTAAACGAATTATCAAAATCTTCATTTTGAAAAGAAAGAAACATTTTGTCTGCTTTAGAATCTGGAACAAAAACGTGTAGTTTTTGAATAAATAATAGAAGACTACTAACTTCTAAAAGCTGCGTTTAACCAAATACATCGCTCTATAAAGCCATTTGTGTACATTTCATGGCAGCATGATAACATTGGAATTTTGCTAGATGTACAATCATATATTGTAATGTTTCTCTTTTGTTCCGGGATGTACAGTCAAACCAATGTTGTTGTTGTTGTTTTTAACTATGTCGGCGTCTGGGCCATTCGATTTTTCCCGTGACGCGCCCCAAATCATTTGAATGTGCTTAAGATACTTATTGACGTTACTGAAGTTAAAATGAATCAGATGGAGAAAGTCAGCCATTTTATCAATCGTTTTTTATTGTTTACAAACGCAGATGAATAGTGATTCGGCTACAATATATAACTAATTATATATCAAAGCATATGAGGCTTATACATGTCATAACACTGCCACACCGGTAGTTTTGTGATAAAAGTTATGGAAATATGGTATTATTGTGATTCAATGTAATGTGTAATTTAGTTATCATCGTAATTGTATGAGGCATGCACTATATTGTACAAGATTGTTGCTGTATTTTGCTATATTCAATTTTCATTTGTTAGAAGCGTTAATATAAAATTTTATTTATATTTAATTATTTTTGCAAGCCCCTTTTCGGTGTTATTCTTTTAATTTGCTCCTTTGTATAATATTGCACAATTTGTATTCATAGCATATATATGTTTTTTAATGTTCTTTTCAAAAAAAAAGTTTCATTAAAAGAAGACCAAAACTGATTTCGAAAGCAAAAACTTGTATTGGAAGATATTTTGCTTTAGCTCAACATCTAAATTAAATTTATAATTACATTGTACACGTATGTTGAAAACAAACGAAAATGATTATTGTTTCTTTCGATAATTGTGTCTGATATTCTTTCCTAAATGAAACTTTTATTTGTTTTAAGAACATTTACTATCTTTGTCCTTTCTCTTAAAATAAAACACGTATCTTCTAACTTTTTTTCTAAACAATTATTAAACGAGCATTTTTAACTTAAACAAAAATATTGGCATTTGCTATTTTCTATGCACTATTGTATTATGTCGGCTTTAAGTAAAAGAGTTTTCATTATAACTTAAATAACGTTTTTGTTATTTTTTATGCAATTAGAATTTGGCGTCTTTTCATGAAATAAACGAGGGTTGTTCGACATGTAATGTGTAAAGAACAATATCGGAAAATAATGCGACTCAGTCAAATTTGTTGAAAAGAAACTGTTGCAAAGGACTATATCTGGAGAGTTATTGTGGGTGTGGCCAGTCAGTTAATTTCTCCGACTTCACAAATTGCTTCATAAGCAAAGATGTATGTGATGGAGTTACTGTATTGGCATGTAGTCAAATATACCTAAATCCTGACACAGAGCGTCGTTTTTTTAAATAACATACTGAGCCAAAATAATAATTTGACAAACTTAACATGGGCAACGCCTTTTATATTTATAATTCCAGTGAATGCAAATATCTGGAGAAATTTCATTACAAATATGTTTATCTTGGAATTTTTCGGTTCATTATTTATCGGTTTAAGAAAAAGGAAATACGTGGTTGTCGAAAATTAAGCGATGGATTTAGTGTTTCTTAAATTAACAGGGTGGTAATTTGGCAAAAGTGGTTATATCTATGTAGGTAAGTGTGTCTTATCCCTTTGCTTTGAAGATTGTGATTTTTCCTTCTGTACCTGCCATAAACTTCTAAAATTGACAGTAAAAAATTGTTTCGAGACTTTCATGTGAAAAATAATCGATCTCTTTTTTATTTAGAAAGAAGGAGATAACCTTGACCTCTGTGAAGAAAACAATCATCTTTTGCCCGCTTATCTAATGTTCAGATATGTGCGTATACCACAAAATAAGAAATATAAAATATAGAATCACTAACAAACTTTTTGAATTTATAAACGGATGTTTATATTTTTGTACAATATATTTTTAGAAGTTCAACGTTTTTAGTATAGCATCTCGGTAATAAATCCTTTAACACTTTTGCCTTTTGGCACCGCAATTTGTACGGCTATACCATTGCAGGAGAGAAATTTGCAATGAATGATCTTCTTTGTGCTCATCATCATTGTGGCAACTACCGGGCTTCTACTGCGTTGGTTAGCCATATATTGTTACCAGTTTTCTTACTGGTTCGAAATAGCGAACCCATGTTTAGCCATCATTAACATGTTTGCAATAGTTTTTGATTGGTGTTTGGGGGCATTTTAAGCAAGTTTCAAGTTTATTGGCATATCGGCAAAAATTGCTTAGCGGTTTGTGCTCTGCCGTTTTTATAGTCAACTCACAATATAAGGAGTTTCCATCAGGCAGAAATTTTTCGTACTTTACAAAATACGATTCAAAATGAAATGCACCTGCGATATGGATACGCCAACAGCTTTGACAATATCACGAATTGTGTACCTGACATCCCTTTCAATCATTTTCCTGACTTTTGAGACTTTTGTTAAGTTTTGAAAATTACCAAAAACATTTTGAATAGAAACACACGTATCTGAGTTTGAACTGAAGCATTTATTTAATAATACCACAGAAAAACTTATTATTTGTTTTTGTTATATTAACAAGACAATAAGAAAAAACAACAAATTTCATATTCATTAAGTATGAGTGGTGAATATCCAACAGTGATTATTCAAAATCGAATCAAAAATGTGAGTTGAAAGTGGAAAAATGAAACCTGGCATTTATACCATAAATAAATTCATGTTGAAATCAAACAAAACGTGTTAAAATAATGTCTCCTTATCTCAGTCCTATGGTCACAATGTAGTAAAAAATGAAAGTAGCAATAGAAAGTACTTGTAGTTAAAATTGTCATTTTTAAAGAGATATAGAGGATATTTGTTTTTACCCTTGTAAAAACAAATCACCACTCGTGAAAATACCAATTCCAAAGCTCACTTGGTGAAATATTTTCTGATATGCATATTTCACGTTTCTATATTTACTTGTTAAGGCAGAATTTCTTGTTATTTTATGCGTCTTTTATTGCACTAAGTGTTAATTACAAAAATTGCATGATGTGACGTAATATTCCCAAATTTGAGACCGTTTCTGAAGGTTCTCATTCGAAATGTTCTTTGCGTTTGGATACCATCATTATATAAAAAAGTGAAAATAAAATTGATATCCCACTTTTTGAAGACAGTGAAATTCTACTTTTATTTTACCAGGAAAATTCTATAATTCATTGGAAAGCATAAAATAAATATATGTTCGTCATGTGCTTTGTTGCGGTGAATATCTGGCAATTTGCTCTGGCTTTAAAGAAACTGCTAACAAAGTATTGCTTTGACTAGATCGCCCAAATCGTCAAGAGAAAAAGCGAGGCGTGATGCGCTCTGTCGACGATGCTCTTTTGGAGAAGACATTCTTGAAAAGCAACATTTTCGCAATTCAATCTTACTCAACGATTTAAGATGTTCCCAACATGTTTTGAAAAGAAATGCTATCTAATGATTAACAATAATTTATAAATAAACGAAATATCAAATGATTCTCCCACAAAGCTGATATCAAATGGGAAAATGGATTTTCCCTTTTGATTTTGGACTGCAATTCAAAATCCTGTGGGTATTAACACTTTTAAGAAAATATCGTTGTAATCTACATTCCTATAGCCAAATTGAAAGTAATTTAATTTTTTGAATTTGTTTGAATTTATTCTTTGAAGAGGGCGGGACACTTTATTCATCTTCGTGCTTGCGAATAATACAATATAAAATGAAAATGGCAAAATCAATACATGCTGTTTTAATAACCAGTTGAAACTATATGCAAAAGTCAGAAGTTTGAAGTACATGTATAATACAATAATGCGTGTAATTTATAACAGTAACACTTAAAAGGGAGATTTTCATATTTGACTTTTGACCACAATGCAGGATCTGTGAGTTTTAACTCTTTGACAGAGATAGACAGAGATATCAAACATAAGATACAAGCCATAAGCAGAATTAATCAAAAGGTTATGAATTTGATTGCATTCTATCTTATTAGCGATTGAAACAAAGCGGTCTCGTGTGATTATAAGACTAAAATCACTTCGTTGTTTGAGAATAATATCAAATATAAAAAGTAAATGGGATAAATTTTATTTTAAAAAGCTGCCTATTCACAGTTCATGATTTAACACTAAAAGTTTCTACAATTGTGTTTAATATAACATGTAATTATACCACTAATTAATGACTAAAATGACTAAAAAAGAGGAAATTTCGCAAAAAAAATGTTTGACTAACCCGTAATCAGTACATTTTAGGTCCTGTTGTCAGTAAATTTTACAGCGCTAGTAAAGCTTTAACAACTCGGCTTTAATATATATCTAGGATATTTGTTTTTACTAGTGTAAGATAGAAATATATTTCACCGAGTGAGCTCCGGAATTCGTATTTTCACGAGTGGCTTCGCCACTCGTGAAAATACATAAGTCCGGAGTTCACGAGTGAAATAAATTTTCTATCTTTCACTGGTAAAAACAATTTTTCTTTTTATTTTAAGCTTTTAGAGAAAACTATGCGTGAATTTGACAGGAAAGATGCAAGAAATGGCGCCAAAACCGCTTGCTTATGACGTGACGTCATGACGTCAAAATATACAAATTTGAGCCCGTTTTCTAAGCGTTCTCATTTGGTATGTTATATGCGTTTGGGTACTAACGTGAAAAAATCAGTGAAAATAAAAATGATATTCCACTGTTTGAAAACAGTGAAATACCACTTTTATTTCACCGGGAAAATTCTATAATTCACTGAAAAGCATAAAATAGATATTTGTTGATGTTGTACGTTGACTGTGTAAGATTATTACAGCACATTTACTTTGTGTACAAGTCTTCTAAAATTAAAAGAGTAAATTTTGATATTTAAAAAGACTAAATTTGTCATCCTAGAACATGACCAGGCACTTTTCCAACCAATGGGAAAAAACACGAAAAAGTCTGAAATTTGGAGTAAAATGTATTAATGCTTGTATCAGACATGAGACCAGGAACTAAAATGGTCGTCATACGGTCACTACAGACATATTTCAGGAAAATATACGCTTATAAAAATAACATCTCAATACTGTAAATTTAAAAAAGAATAAACATCATGAACCATGGTAAAAACTGAATGCTAACACCTTAAAAAAATTAAACGCTTACAAAATTAACGGAACATAGAACCATAGGATAAACAGCATTGGAACTGTCAGTGGCAAGTTGCATTAGCCATTTCAATTTAAACCAGAATACTTAGTGCACCAACTTTACACATGCTCGTCCAGATTTTCATTAAAAAGTGTATTAATCGCTAAAACTATTGCGAATAAGTCACTTTCAGAACGCCACTCGTAGCAAACAAAAACAAGCAGCTACATGTAGATACATTGATCCAACGAGGAAATCAAAATTGCAGACTTTTAAAATACAGATGATTGCTGAGATCAGAGCGCAATAATCAGAAATGTTGGAATAAGAGCGTGAAATATTTGCCAGGAGGCCTTCATTAACTTTTACTGTCTTTGACTGAAAATCAAGCAATATATAATAATTTGTAAGGAGTGACGAAATAAATGAGTGTGAAATTTTTGCCCCGATGCCTAGAGGTTCACAAACTATTTTACTGTCTTTGAAAGAAAAGCAAGCAAGAGATTACTTGTAAAATGGAAAATTACAAAACACAAGAATATTCTCTACTGATTTAACTGATTGTCTGCGGGAATAAATTGGCTAAAATAAATCATTGGTTTTCTTTGTGTTCAGTTGGTAAATTAATACCTATTGTATCAAGTGAAAGGTCCTTTGAAGCAGTTTCAAAAGTTTAATTATTTCTATTATGTTTGCTTTTGAACTGTATGATTTTCAGATAATGTAAACTTTACGTTATTGAATTTTCTATCACAAACACCAATTCGAAATATTAGACACTAATTGAAACCTTACTTTTATGAAAGCATTATAACTTTGTTATAAACACATTCAGTTAAAAAATGAAATAAACAAATCAGGAATGGCTACATGATGTAGACACAGCCCCCCACCCAGACAAGCAGCATAGAGTGCATGGTTATACAATGATCAGTTTTTAAATAGACAATGAAAGAAAGTGAGAACCCACGGGTTGCCGCCTTGAAACTGTCAGCGACAAAAAAATTACCACTAGGGATTTAAAAAAGTTTCTAGGGAGCACCAACCTACCTCACACTTGCCCCAGCAGGCTTTTTTATATAAACAAACAAGTACAGATTGTCTTGAGGCAATAACTCCAACCCTACCATCAACGCAACCATGTTGCATGCAAAAGCACACAGACATATTAAACATAGAAAGCTAATAGCATTGCGAAGTAAAAGGGCGGGTACTCAAAGACCTTACCGAGGCTAAAGCCGGTGGAGTCAAAACACAATCACAGGGATAAAAGAAACACATCGAGCTTCTAGGATTTTACAAGATTTCCCTCCAATCCTTCATAGTTTAAACCTTCATAAACTGTTATTCTCCTGTCACCGTCGTGCAACGAAAGAGGTAGGCATAGCAATCATCTGTATATGGACTAATCACCAGGCATGCAGAGCGCTGTATGTTGGTAACCTTTCTTTTAATTTTCTTAAGTTAAAAATTTTAATCTTCATAATAAAAACTGGCATTGAAATTCTTTTAACAGTAGTTATTTAAATCAACACTTGTATTTTTTAATTAATTCTGTCTATCGGCGATACAAGTTGCAAAAGGGTTTCTTTCATTTGTGATACCGATAACTAACGTTGTTTTAATTTTTTTCTTGTTATGCAAAGATTACGTTATTGAAATCCTTAACATCATCACAAGCTGTGGAAAAGCGAATAAGTTGTGAGTTAGAAGAGAATAAGTTGTAAGATGTTCCGCGAGGAATTTCTTAAAACGGAAAATTTGCTATTAAATTTAAAAACATCTCTTTTATAATACATTTTAGTAGTGACGTGACCATTTTCAACTGAATGATTTAGATCAAGAAATCTTGCTTTCTTTTCTGAAGTGTTCGCTTTATTTAGTTAAAGTTCGTAAGGATTTTATTAAACAGAGATGGCAAATGTTTTCATATACAGTCAAACCTGTGCTAAAGACCACCTGTAAAGAAAGACCACATGTGGACGAAGACCACACTTTATTTGTCTCGCTGACTGATTTAAAGAACAGATTTACCTGTGAACAAAGACCCCCTGCCTTTAAAAACCACTTTTGGGTTCTCCCCTCGAGTTGTTGTTAAAAGCTGCGATAATGTCATCTTGATGTTCGCTGGAAAGAGATAACATTAAGTCTCTTTCATAACGGTATAAAACAGATCAGCAAAAAGGGGTGCAATTATTAGTATTAATTGGGATGACTATTGATGACTATTTTGTTATAAATAGAGTTACCAAATCTAATATAAATGTTATCCAGTAAGAAAGGTAGCGACTCTATCAGGTTTTGACAAGTTCATAAGGTATAATTATCACAAGAATCATCTGTAAGAAACACTTTATGTTCATAATAAGCGATAAAGGTTTTAATTTCTCTTGCAAACGTTTTCTTTTATATAAGACTGGTTATGAGGAAGTGAGATATACAAAGAAGAAAAATCATAAGATGACAAACATGACGCCTGACTACTTTTTGATTTCAGTTATTTTAAACGTCATCTGAGTTTTTAATAGACCATACACAGGATGGCTATACCACGTGACTTTTTTGGATGTCGTGCACACACAAAATCACTCGCTTCAGTTAGGTTTTTTGCTTATTTCTCAGTAATTGCTTATTTCTCAGTAATTATCAGACCGATTTCGATCTGATAAAGAGCACCGTACTCCTGTTAAAAAGCATTTTCAGGTTTTACAAATTGAACTTTGTCATATTTTGGGTTTTAAATGCAGTTTTAAAATGTGTTATCCAAAGTAATTAAACAACAATTACTCATAATTTAAATAAAAAAGTTGAGTAGAAATTTAGTCTAGTGTTAGGCGAATCTAAAAGCTATGAAAAATAAACATTATTTTGTTTTTCGGTGTTGTTCTCTTAACCATCCCTCGGCGGAAACAAAAGACTGAGGAAGGTAATATACACCACCTTCCATTTACAAATCTTACAACAAGGGAATGGAGGACCAAGCGCCTACATACTTCTCACACAGTGATTTTCTTTTTAATTTTGTGACTTAAAGTTTATCAACGTACACTTTATTTCCATCTTAAAATCACAAGCTGATCTACATTTATTCCCATGAGAACCTAGCAAAAATTACAAATCGAAGATTTTCCTGTCTGAAAATGCAGGATTCCGTTAGGAAAATCTAAATTCCTATCGGAATTGGAATACGACATCGAATTTCTTTTCTAATTTTCTCAGAAACTAAACAACAAAGAGCATTGAAACCTTCCAGTTTTTCTATTTGGCACATGTGCAGTCACTTAAGAAAAAAAACTGCAAGAAAATCGTTAAAATTAAAAAAAAAATTTCGGAAAATATAATATTCCGAAAATTCACGGAATCGTGTTATAGAATTATTTCACAGGATTTTGTACCATTATCATAATTTCATTTTTGCATGTTAAATAATAAAAGAGATTCATCTAGAAATTTAATTGTTTATATACAATGTTCAAGAAACCAGAAATATCTGTTAAAAAGATAAACGGAGTTGATGGGAAAGATTTTTATATATAAGAAAGAAAGAAATATAGAGCGGCGAAGCAGACAAATAATAACAACGTATAATAAGAGAGAAATTACCAACTTTTACGTCAATTAACTATTAAAAAGTGTCTCTCTCCAGTACTAGTATTTAACCCGGGGCATCCGGTTGTGAGACGAATGTGATAACCACTACACAAAAGGCGATTTGTGTTTTTGGACTCTAAATCAGTATCAAAAGGAACTAGAAAGGAACCAGTAATAACTAGAAATATCTGCACTTCTCTGTAGTTTTACACTGTGTATTGTTCGCAAGTGTTTACCTGACATCCATAAATATTCCATATAAACTCGTATTTAAGCCATCAATTGACTAAACTGGCTATTTACACCGTAAATATGTTTTTTCTCCTATACAATTATCGCTTTTAAAAACGAAAATGCCGGAACATGTAAGTGCCAGGTAAATACTTATGCACAATATAAAAATCATTACGGTAATCGTTAACAAGACCCACTGATTTTCCCGCTGCATAAGGAGTTTTATTTACAACATTTCATAGGTCGAAAAAAATAGGTCAACGTTAAGCTGAGACAGCTAACGCCGAAAAAATACAAAGTTATCTGAAAATTGAATGTTCTCGAAAACTTTGAAACAGTTTGATAGAATACATACTTGTTTTGCGAGTCAAATTATCATTGCATCAGAAAATAAAATACTGTTTTGTGTTACTACACACGAGGATATGGTTATTACATTAGTTTATCACAAACATGTAACACTCCACATATAATATACACATTGTTTTGTAATTAAATTTCAACTTGCACCGATGTTTGTATTCTTAAGATAGATGTTATGCGGCAAATACTTTTGTGAAGTTTGGAAATTTGAAATCCGCAATGAGTTTAAGTTGTCTCCCTTAGACTAAAATATTACTGATTTGAGTGTTAGTTGTCTCCACTAGACTGAAATATTGTCTGGTTGAGTTTTACTTGTCTCCCTATGACTGAAATATTGTCTGGTTGAGTTTTACTTGTCTCCCTATGACTAAAATATTGTCTGGTTTGAGTTTTAGTTGTCTCACTTAGACTGATATATCGTTTGATTTAAGTTTAAGTTGTCTCCCTTTGACTGAAATATTGTCTGATTTAAGATTTAGTTGTCTCCATTATACTGAAACATTGTTTGATTTGAGTTTTAGTTGTCTCCCTTAGATTGAAATATAGTCTGATTAATCTTCTCGAGTTCCTGTTTGATGTTGTCCATTGTCGAATTCAGTTCATCTATCCGACGATTAGTTTCTATAAGGTAGATGCTGAAAGACGTGTTTGTCGCCTTTGTTGTGTCGGAAAGAATCCGAATTTGATTGTTGGTTTCTACGCTCATCGCACTCAAACGATTCTGAAAATAAACCAGACGATGTAAATTTCGTTATCGATAACATGAAAGTCACGTGATGGGAATGTTAATTCAAAAATGGCTTATCAGAAAAGGAGTTTGACCGTTTTCTTGACTTGTATTGATGATTGGAAAAATATTGTTATATAATATACTGTTCGAGAGAAGGGTTGTGTTCGAGTGAACCGTGTTCGAGCCTTCGAAATTCGACTATATAATAATTCTGAAGAAACGTCTGCTTCAATTGTGAATGATTTACACTATATTATAGACAAATTTTTAATAATTTTATTAAATTTTCCTAAAAAAGATTTTGATCAAATCATAATTTACCATGATTTATTTTAACTTATTTTGTTTATTATGTACCACCAAAAGCACACTTCGTTACCTTAATGCATAAACGATGTAACTCTTTAATTCAATGGTACGTAAACTTTTTTAGCACTAAGGTGACTCGCAAATTTCTCCAAATAACAAATTCAAAGGTTTAAACCTAACAAAATGAATAATGGTAAACTACTTACGAAAAGTGTCCACAGATCCCGTTGGTCGCAGGTAAGAATCTCCGCCACCACATCGATTTTAACCGACAATAGCAGTAAAACAGTCAACACAAACATAGTTTTACACGTTGAGTTTGCTTTAGAATGACATAAATATATAATTTCGCTTAAACTTCGTAAGACAATCTGTATGAAATGTTTACCTTTCATTCGTCTCACTGTGAATATATAAACATGTTATGTATTTACTTTACAATAAATTTCAATATTTTGTTCCTTGTGAAATATTGTTCCGGGTTATATAACTGTGTGAATAGAGACTTGCTCTAACTGAGTTAATGAAGTCGCAATAAAAATTGTTCAGTTTAACGTACTTTACATTCCATTTATTGAAAACGTTTAGACATATTAAACAAGAAATATCTTTAAAAAAGATAAACGGCGTTGATGGAAAAGATTTATATATGCATGTACATGTATATAAGAAAGAAGGAAATACAGAGAGGCGAAGCAGACACAGTTTAGTTATTTTATTTTACTTGTTATAGCTGTTGACGAACCTTCCCTGCCTTCTTAGTATGACCTAGAGTTTAAGCGACCGAATCATGACAACTCATAAATTCATTTAAAGTGTCTTTCAAAAAAAATGTTGAAGCTGATGCAACAATTTCATACAGTGATAACAAGTCGATTAAAGAAGCAATGTCTTACATTAAGTCTTGTCTACATTTATTCAGTTTCAATAAAATACCTCTTGTAGAGTTAGAACTCAAGATGAATAAATGCCCTTGAAATTTAATAAAAATAAATACAAACAGCCTGTTAAAAAAGCGAAATCTACCAACTTGTACGTAATTAACTTTAAAAAAAGTGTCCCTCCTGAGTTTTGAACCCGGGACCTCCGCTTCAAAGGCGAGAGTGTTAGCCACTACACTACGACGAACAGTAACAAAGGAACTAGAAAGAAACCAGTAAGAATTAGAAATATCTACACTTCTCTTTCGTTTTACACTGTGTGTTGTATGCAAGTGTTTACCTGACACCCAAGAATATTCCATATAAAAACGTATTTAAACCATCAATATTGACTTAACTGGTTATTTAAATCGTAAATATGTTTGTCTCCAATACAACACCAATCGAAATAATCTATTTGATTTTTCCGCTGCATAATAATAAAATTCCCACTAGATACCTCTCCACCCTGCTAGATGCCTCTACGGTGTAAATAGCTACCAATCGAAATAGTTTATTTCATTTTCCCTCTGCATAATAAGAGAATACGAGTATTATTTACAATATTTCATTGGTCGAAAAACTAGGTCAAAAGTGAGCTTAGACAGCTAACGCCGAAAAAACGTTGACTGGAAACGTGTATAAAACATACATGTACTCATCGCTTATTACAATCTCGTGAATCAATACCATCTATCTCTCAACAAACCCCAAAATGGCACAATAGTTCATAAACAGCACCAGAAGCGGGCGCGGGCGTCTACTTCGTAACTCCACGGATCAGTTAACTAGTTAGCTTTCGGTGCCAGAAACAGCGGGATGTCACCAAGATAGAGTTTAGAAGCCGGAGAAGAGGAAGTTTTTTATGAGCATTTACTGGCTAAATTAGTTATGCCACTCAGTCCCGGGGCAAATATGGACTATTTACAGACGAATATTTTAACTTTTCATTTTAAATCAGAATCATAATCAGTATGTTTGGATAAACAGTGAAACCTGCAACTTTCTTGATCTATGGCTTGTCAGTTTTAATTTTCTGTTTTCAGAATTGAACTAACATTCATAATCTTTCAACCTTTTCTCTAAATAAAGAAATATCTTTAAAACAAACTAATTCAATCAGTTTTACAGGGACTTTCCCTCTCTCAAATATCTCCATTCCTATCTTCTTCTTCTTCGAATATTTCCCGCATAACTGGTCGTCGGAATTACTCACAACCAATATAGAAAAGGCAAGTAATCCATAGTTTGCTCTGGCCTAAGAATGATAATACATTTAAATATTTCAGCAAAACGAGTCAGTAACCTTCAATTTACTGACCAAACCGGTTTTCAAAATCTAATTACGACATAGTAAAATGTCAAAAATATGATTTGTTAATAATTTGATTCACGAGGAATTCAAGGAAAATCATAATGACATTTATCACAAGCAAGAACAATCGTGCACACCTGTTTTCATGTGCTTTGACACGCAGACATCAAAACAACTTTAATGTTAATTATATACTGCATATGCACGTTTTTAAAGCCGAATCAGTAACGAAGTCTATGACATCTAAAAT
Source organism: Corbicula japonica (assembly GCA_038501625.1). Classification (NCBI taxonomy): domain Eukaryota; kingdom Metazoa; phylum Mollusca; class Bivalvia; order Venerida; family Cyrenidae; genus Corbicula; species Corbicula japonica. The sequence goes on from JAZAYU010000057.1 coordinate 207,724, forward strand.
GAGTCTTTTGTAATCTATTTGTAACAAAGTATGTATGTTCACGAATTTGTTTTTCAATTTGTCGTTATTTATTTCAGGATATATAGAAACACCAGGAATGGAACATATTCGATTGTGTCACTGGGCGTCGTTGGATGCCTAGATCTGTGCCCAAGGTTATAAAACTGAGCATGGAAACCAGTCTCAAATCTCAAGCATCTGATTGGAATCTGACCAGTCGCCATTTCAGCCAATCAGATGCTTGAGATTTGAGACTGGTTTCCAATCTCAGCTGTATACCCTTCAGTCCTTTATTATTTGGGGTTACGTCCCTCGTTATAAATCCTTGTGCAGGATTCCACTCAGTGATATATACTACTCGAAATTTGATAAGGGCCACTTTGAAGTATATCATTCTTATTTTTATATCAACACCAAAAACAACAACAACAACATTTATTAGCATCTCTATATCAACATTTTGAACAGTTAATGATGCATTGTTTATTTGATAAAACCGATAAATTAGTGGACTACTTTGAATTATTGAATTAAAACACGAGTGTAAAATTATCTTAGCGTGAAATCTTGCAGACTACAAAAGTGTCCCTTATCAAATTTTGACAAGTATATATTCAATGATATTTTACCGAAAGATTTTTATTATATCATAAAATAGAACATTTATAATCGCATATTAAAGACGATTCCAGTTGTTTCTGATTTCACAACGTTATGAACTTATCGCGAACACTGTTTGATTAACACGGTCGCAACTTGCAAACTATGTTGTTAATTAACTCAGAACCGATATAAGTTGATTCACAAGTATTATTAAACATAGGAAGTCTCTCCATTGCCAATTTATTTCGAGGTTTACATTTCCTTGAGAATAAAGTAAACAACGCAAACGGTGCACAAGTAAAATTCATTACGCTGTGAAATCGAAAACTACCGCAATAGTCTTTAAAAGGTAGAAATAGACATGATAATGCTAGAGGTCAATTTCACGAGTCTGCATAATTTTAAAGCGCTTATCTTCAGTATGATTTAAACGGTGTCAAATAAGAGTGAGATTACTTTAAATGGGACCTTAAACTGACCTTAAATACTGTTTAGGAGTGTGTGTATTATCATAGAGAAGATATAAAACTTTAACAGTCAGTATTGACCTTAAATTATGTTGTTTTTTTCCTTTGGTTTCCAAGTCTGAGTGGGGTTAATTATTGAGTATGTTTGTGTGTTGTTTTTTTTTCAATTGATTGACAACTTCTTAAATAAAATAAAATAAATATTAAGACTTGACAATAAAATGAAAAGATTAAGTTTTGTTATCAAGAATTCGCTTTACACTTGAATTTGTTTTTATTGATAAATATGTAGAGCCGTCATACTGGACAGATTTTGTTGTCTAAGATTTTAAGTATTCTTGATTTTTAAGTTTTATTTTAACTTTCCGGTGTTTTTTGTTGTTGTTTTTTTTAAATTAGGACTATGATACTTATTTCTCAAAATAAACAGGCCAAGTATAAATTTGTATGTTAGTTCATGTATTTTTCCATGGTATTGTATTTAATACATATTTATTCCCGTGTATGTTTCTAATGAACGGTCATGGTCTATTGTCAACTGCAGGAAAACTCAAATCTCAAGTATTTGATTGGCTGAAATGGCGACTGGTTTGAGACTGGTTTCCAAACTTGAGTTCTGTTTTAAAACCTTCAGCCGCTAGCCTTCTAACGTCAAGAGAGCAGATTCGTACTTAACGTATTGCAATTGTTATTAGTTCTATTGTATGACTGGTTTTCTAAGGTATAATATGAGAAATTAATCAGGGCCCAAGATCATAAAAATAAGATTGGAGACCAGTCTCAAATCTCAGGCATCTGATTGACTGAAATGGCGACCATCCGCCATTTTAGCCAATCAGATGCTTGAGATTCGATACTGAACTCCATAGTCAGTTCTATAATCTTGGGACCAGCAGTCTGTTTTACAAGCACACAAACCAACAAATAATATACAGTAATTCAATTAATAATATAAACACTCTCAGTCATTTGATTACAATTTAAAGACATGGCCGGATTAGAAGGCAGTATTATTCCACTTCAAGAGTTCCGTTCCTTTATCCTGCGCTGTAGTGAGAAAGTAGGAATATCTACAGAGCATGCGCGAGACCTTGCGGATATTGTTGTCACTGCTGACTACAAGGGACACTATAGTCATGGACTCAAGAATCTGGGTAACACAGTTTAACTATAATTTAATTCCTGATGTTTCATGTGATATTTTTCCACAGTTTTGAGTATTCAGAAACTTGAATGAAAAATAAAAAAAGCTACCAGAATTCCAAATCATTTGGGGGACGCGGACGTCACAGGAAAAGGTGTCTTCGGACATTTGTCTTTTTCTACATATCTTATGTGTTTCACTAACATATTGTAAATAACAGTTTAACAAGTTATTCAAGAAATAAATTCTCAAAAATAACCAAATTTTGCGGTGTATTTTTTGGGCGCGGCAAAATACTCAAATTTTTTAATCCAGGAAAATTATTCCAATAGAACACGTTCAAGATATGACCACTTGACGAATTTCTGCAAGCGGAAGCACTACAGTATGTTACTTTTAATTTAATTGTTTGTCAGGACGATACCTGACGTGTGCGCAGAAGAGAGTTATTGCTGTAACTGGTGAGCCAGAAATTATCAAACAGACTGCCGCAACCGCGTTAGTCAACGGAAACAATTTACTTGGTGAGAAACATACTTTGTTGTCGTTATTATGTTTTTGTATGGTTTTTTTGTTGCTGATGTTGTTGTTGTCGTTGTCATCGTCGTCGATAATGGTGGTAATAAATTGCGAATACCACATGAATCTGTGCCCAAGATCATAAAACGAAATCTGGAGATCAGTCTCAAATCTCAAGCATCTGGCTGAAACCAGTCGCCATTTCAGCCAATCAGATCCTTGAGATTTTAGACTGATCTCAGAACTTATGGCCTGTAGCCTCCATTCGACTTCTCCATATTCTTTAGATCGACAAAATTGAACTGTAACATGTACAAAGTTAAATTTATCAACTGCATATTTCAGAGGGTCTTGTTTTCACACTTAATCTCTTGCATTCCAAATGTGTTCGATTTCTGTAGGCCCAGTAGTTGGAAAGTTCTGCATAGATCTAGCAGTAGAAAAGGCGAAACACGCAGGGATTGGATGGGTCTCTGTGAGAGGTAAGCTGTGTTCATAATCTGTAATCATAAAACTAAATCTGGAGACAATTCTAAAATCACAAGTATCTGATTGGCTGAAATGGCGACTGGTCCCTATCGAATTTTGAGTAGCATATGTGCACGTTTATGGCTTTTACCTTATTCGATTTTAGTCGACTGTCCCCGATTTACTATAATGATTATCTTCCTTTTCCCATTGATATTTATAAAGCATTTTATACTAAGGAATTTATGGATATTTGCATTTTAAATTAATCTTTACTCTCGATTTGACGACTTGACAAATCACAAGTGGTTGATTAAATTTTAGTTATGCTGTAGTATTTTCATAGGATGTAACCATTTTGGCATGGCGGCATGGTATGGAATACGGGCAATGGAACAGGGCATGATTGTAAGTCTGCTGCTGTTAAATTAAAAAAAAAAAACACGAAAATTTGAGATTTTCCAAAAAAAGACGTCAATATTTAAATCCGACGATATTTCTCATATTATTGTCCAACAATATTGACCTGGCACTCTTGCATTCGACCCCATATTCGTTAAATTTCGTAAATGTTACGATCAACTTCGAATCGGTAGTCCGGCATCTATTTCAATACACCACACTTCACTGACGTGTTAATTGAATAAATAAATCGGTGTATTCACTGATACCCGTGTTTATCTAATGACCTTTACGAAAATTAATGAAGTGCCAGGTCAATATTGTTGGACAATACCAATATGCAGCAAAATAAATCAATATTTTAACAAATACACATAAACGAGATACTGGTTCTGCCTAAAACTGATTTCTGAATAGTTCTTTAAAAGATAACAAATAAAAACAAATAGATGGTCCTTTTATCGCAACGCTGCTTGATTAATATGAAAGTTTCCAGGAATGATCTTGTCGAATATTAAAAATGGGCAAGAAAGCTTAAGGTAAATCTCAAGCTTCCCAGTCGTCAGTTTTTAGAATGTGGTCAAAAAAGTACGTTCAGTAACAAATTGGACGTTTATTTATGAAAGTTTTCTAATCAGAGCAAAAATATGAGGATATGATAAAGTTTGAAAATAGCCGATATCTTACACAACTCTGTTGACGTACAGCCAAAGTCAGACTCGAAAGGATTTCCTACTTATTTGGACTAAGATTTTACCGAGTTACCGCCTAAGTGCATATTTCACGAGGGCCGGATCACGCGATCTTTACCCAACTTAAGTGAATGATACTTTTTCTTCCATACCGTATTTATTTTGCGCATTTTGGGGTATTTTCCTGTAAATCTTTTGCACTACTTTTTATATTAGTGGAGTGATATACGAAACATTCCATTGTTCATTCATAACTGCGTTAGACGCCGTGACATCATATAAGGCGCGTGACTCATTCTACATGGGGACGTAGGATCAAAATTTACTACACGGTTGAAAACACCGGATGACCTGATCCGGTGTGCAAGAAAAGGTCAGCAAATATGTAGGATGTGGTTTCGCTCTTGTTCAAATCCCTCGTATACACTGTTGTTTTTTCTACTAGACCAAATAAAATTGCGAGCAGTTGTGTATTTTTGCACTGTTAGTGCCATATTTGGTTTTTCTAACAGGGCTTGGCTTTCACCAACTCATCTCCTGGCATGGCCCCAACAAGGGCTAAACAGAATGCCCTGGGTACAAATCCTATATGTGTTGCGGCACCTGCTAACAATGGCGATAGCTTTGTACTCGATATGGCCACCAGCAGTGTCGCATATGGAAAGGTAACCTTTGTACTCGATATGGCCACCAGCAGTGTCGCATATGGAAAGGTAACCTCTGTACTCGATATGGCCACCAGCAGTGTCGCATATGGAAAGGTAACCTTTGTACTCGATATGGCCACCAGCAGTGTCGCATATGGAAAGGTAACCTTTGTACTCGATATGGCCAACAACAGTGTCGCATATGGAAAGGTAACCTTTGTACTCGATATGGCCACCAGAAGTGTCGCATTTGGAAAGGTAAGCTTTGTACTCGGTATGGCCACCAGCAGTGTCGCATATGGAAAGGTAACCTTTGTACTCGATATGGCCACCAGCAGTGTCGCATATGGAAAGCAGTGTCGCATATGGAAAGGTACTTTGTACTCGATATGGTCACCAGCAGTGTCGCATATGGAAAGGTAACCTTTGTACTCGATATGGCCACCAGCAGTGTCGCATATGGAAAGGTAAGCTTTGTACTCGATATGGCCACCAGCAGTGTCACATATGGAAAGGTAAGCTTTGTACTCGATATGGCCACCAGCAGTGTCGCATATGGAAAGGTAAGCTCTGTACTCGATATGGCCACCAGCAGTGTCGCATATGGAAAGGTAACCTTTGTACTCGATATGGCCACCAGCAGTGTAGCATATGAAAAGGTAAGCTTTGTACTCGGTATGGCCACCAGCAGTGTCGCATATGGAAAGGTAACCTTTGTACTCGATATGGCCACCAGCAGTGTCGCATATGGAAAGCAGTGTCGCATATGGAAAGGTACCTTTGTACTCGATATGGTCACAAGCAGTGTCGCATATGGAAAGGTAACCTTTGTACTCGATATGGCCACCAGCAGTGTCGCATATGGAAAGGTAACCTTTGTACTCGATATGGCCACCAGCAGTGTCGCCTATGGAAAGGTAAGCTTTGTACTCGATATGGCCACCAGCATTGTCGCATATGGGAAGGTAACCTTTGTACTCGATATGGCCACCAGCAGTGTCGCATATGGAAAGGTAAGCTCTGTACTCGATATGGCCGCCAGCAGTGTCGCATATGGGAAGGCAAGCTTTGTACTCGATATGGCCACCAGCAGTGTCGCATATGGAAAGGTAACCTTTGTACTCGATATGGCCACCAGCAGTGTCGCATATGGAAAGGTAACCTTTGTACTCGATATGGCCACCAGCAGTGTCGCATATGGAAAGGTAAGCTCTGTACTCGATATGGCCAACAGCAGTGCCGCATATGGAAAGGTAACCTTTGTACCCGATATGGCCACCAACAGTGTCGCCCATGGAAAGGTAACCTTTGTACTCGATATGGCCACCAGCAGTGTCGCATATGGAAGGCAAGCTTTGTACTCGATATGGCCACCAGCAGTGTCGCATATGGAAAGGTAACCTTTGTACTCGATATGGCCACCAGCAGTGTCGCATATGGAAAGGTAAGCTTTGTACTCGATACGGCCACCAGCAGTGTCGCATGTGGGAAGGCAAGCTTTGTACTCGATATGGCCACCAGCAGTGTCGAATATGGAAAGGTAACCTTTGTACTCGATATAGCCACCAGCAGTGTCGCATATTGAAAGGTAATCTTTGTACTCGATATGGCCACCAGCAGTGTCGCATATGGAAAGGTTAGCTTTGTACTCGATATGGCCACAAGGAGTGACGTATATGGAAAGGTAACCTTTGTACTCGATATGGCCAACAACAGTGTCGCATATGGAAAGGTCACCTTTGTACTCGATATGGCCACCAGCAGTGTCGCATATGGGAAGGCAAGCTTTGTACTCGATATGGCCACCAGCAGTGTCGCATATGGAAAGATAAGCTTTGTACTCGATATGGCAACCAGCAGTGTCGCATATTGAAAGGTAATCTTTGTACTCGATATGGCCAACAACAGTGTCGCATATGGAAAGCTAACCTTTGTACTCGATTTGGCCACAAGCAGTGTCGCATATGGAAAGGTAACCTTTGTACTCGATATGGCCACCAGCAGTGTCGCATATGGAAAGGTAACCTTTGTACTCCATATGGCAAAATGAAAACATAAAAGAACTTGATCACCAATGGTTAGGAAATATTTCTATTTCTAATATTATCAAGATTTTATATCTGTTGAAAAAATTGTGCAAGAGCGAATTAAAGCATTATTTACTAATACACGAACTTATACATGCGCACCAGTAGTTAACAAAAGGTAATTTTAAATGGAAAGTTATTTAAATGTTATGAATATGTTTGTTAATAATTTTTTCTAAGTTATTAGTGAAAAATCAAACAATCTATTTCTTTCAAATGCATAAAGTAGATGTATGTGCCGATTTTTTAGACCGTCCCGTTTTCCAGAAGTCAGTTTGCTCTGGGCTGAAGATTATACAACTGAGAATGGAAACCAGTCTCAAATCCCACGCATCTGATTGGTTGAAATGGCGACCAGTCGCCATTTCAGCCAATCAGATGCTTGGGATTTGAGACTGGTTTCCATTCTCAGTTAAATCACCTTTGGACCTGAACTAAGAGGATGATAATCCATTGTACAAATGTACATGTAATAAAAGTTTCTCAAAATTTTTCATGATTACATTTTCAGGTTATCAACGCAAGAAACATCGGCAGGTCCATCCCTGAAGGCTGGGCTGTGGACAAGGAGGGTAAGAGTATCACGGATCCGAACCAGTTGTATGGTGTGGTTCCCCTAGGAGGCGCAGAAAATACGTGTATGTGTAGAATGTTCTCTCGCGTACTTCTTAACTTCTGATGGGAAATATCCACGGAAACCCTCGGTTGATTCTCTCATTAATCACTGACGGTAACGTAATATGATCTACCGTGGGTTTCAGGCGATGTTCATGTATAGAAAATTAACTTAAGAAAGTGCGTTCCCTATTCATAAATAAGTGGGACCTAAGCGAGCCCATCGCTGGTAATGTACTATAGTTTGGAAAGGTACATAGAACTTTAATCCATGTGTTAATAATCCCGCGGTAGAGTGCGTCGGCATCAACACCATAATGTCTGGAACATCTTTTTGTGAACAGACTCAATCTGTGCAGACGTTTATTGTGCATCTGCAAAGTTTTATCAACAATGTGTTCCGGTATGTAAGAAAGTTCGTACCCCAGTGTATTCTTGTTGGAAGAAACTAAGTGTCGCTAAATTAATGTTGTTCTTCTATATTTTCAGCAGGATACAAGGGTTATGGTTTAGCAATGATGGTAGAACTATTCTGCGGAATTCTCAGTGGCTCTTCGTATGCGCACCATGTTATCCCGGTCAGCGAGCAGATGCACAAGTCAGCAAATCTTGTGAGTTGGCATAAATCATTATCTTTAAAAAAGTTTCCCCGTACATTAAATAAGTGATGTTATCACTTATGCCCTTAGAGAGCGGTTGAGCATGAAACATACATCTGTGTAAATATTGAGTTGGGCTCAACCCGGGGCTAGGCGGCGTTAACAGCAATATGCATTTCCATTACTGGCCGTGAACAGCCTCAATCAAACCGAGCCTATACTTTTATTATTTGTCGTGTTCGGGGCTTTCAAAGCTATATTTTCATCAATTCAACAAGATGAAGCAAACGACGTCACTCTTCTTTTTAATAAGCTTGCGCTGGTCGAAGCTTCAAGGCGTTTCAGTCAAATAAATTGTCAGTGGATTTTATTTTAGCAAGATCTTCAACGTACCTGGGATTTTTTCAGGGTCGTATGAAACATTAAATTGTTTTTAATGACTCAACTTTCTTAGAAGAACTCATTTCAGGTTTACGCATTACTCCACCCATAAAGAATGTTTGCGTCACTTTAAATCAAATTAATGACTCAAGCAGTATTTATTATTTTCAATAATATTATCCTGGTGTTTTAATTATTTTTATCATAAATTATATATTATTATTATTATTATTATTTCCGCCAAAGGGTCAGTGTTTTGTCGCAATCAACCCTGAAGCCTTTGAAGAAGGGTTTACCGACCGGATGAGTGAGTTAATTGACTACCTCAGAAATCTGGAACCGGTAACTATCTGTAGCACTTTGGTGAAGGGACAAGATGTGTGTTCGATTTGGAATTTAGGAAAGTTAAAAATAACTGGGTGGTAAATGGTTCATAGAGCAGCGAATAATTAAACCCCAGATCTGACACCATTAATCTCTAGGACATTATTTAATTTCACATGAAAATGCGGGGATAATTAATCCAATGCTTACCATTCACTAGTTCCGTGGCAAAATAAGCTAAAATTTATAAAATGGATTTTGGAAAAATATACTCATTGCTGGATAGAATTAAGTGATTCTGAAGTAGTTGCATTTACATTTACAATTTACACTTTTGTTTTCAACGACAAAACATTTTACCGCAGTTATTGTTTGTTCCAGGATTTCTTATGATCGTTAAACAAATATTTTTTTAATTTAGAAAAATGATTTATGGGTTTCAAACATTTGAAACATTGCGAAATCACTGAAGTCGGCATAAAGGTATAACACAAAGAATAACTACGTTCACTTTAAACAACTGAGACACTGGTAGTTTTGTACTTCAGGTGGAAGGCGAGAGTGAGGTACTTGTAGCCGGTGATCCGGAGAGGAAGAATATGGAGAAATGTGACCGCCAAGGAGGCATACTGTATCATCCAGAGCAGATCAAATATGCTGTAAGTACAGCAACACAACATCAAAACTATCATAAGATAGTAACATAATAGCAAACTATGCTGTAAGAATATAAAAAGAAGTGACAGCAAACTTGGGATATTGAGACAGCAACAGTATTCTGTAGACGGCATGGGGGATAACCAGAGCAGACAAGCTGTAGGTACATGTGCATATCTAGCTAATATGCTGTAAGAATTAAAAAAAAACATGACAGCAATCTTGGCATATTTAGATAGTAACAGTTTTCTGTAGCCGGCAAGGTAATAAATCGAGCAGACATGTTTTAGGTACATGGAGCTAATATGCTGTAAGAAATAAAAAAATACATTACATCAATCTTAATATATTAAGAAAGAAACAATAATATGTAGTCGATAAGGGGGATAACTCGAACAGGTATAGAAACTGAGGCAAATTTATCATAATATTGTAACAATAATGTGTAACCTGCAAGAATGATAATTCGCCCATATGAAGCAGATGAAATATGATATATTAGAATAAAAATCAACATGTGTCCTTAGATAAACATAAACACCAGCTTTTATAAAATAGTCAGGTAACAGATAAGCACTACTTTTTGTGCATTAGAAGCGAGTGTTATGCGGTTTGAAAAGATTCTATTTTTAGAATTTTTGTAGAAGTTGTATGTCTGCCATATCTGGGTAGGCACTAGGCAGACTTAAAAGACTTCATGTTCTAGAAAAACGAATATGACTTTGTAAAAAGCAATGATTCTTTCAGCAGTATGTAAATTTGTCGAGTGTTGAAGGTATTTCGATTCCAATTGTTTTATACGTATACACCAGACTATAAATTTCCTTAAAGCTAAAAGTGAATTAGTTTCGTTGGATTTTGTATTTCAGAATGAACTTGCAGCAACATTCGGCGTGGAGCCAATGAAACCATTACGATCTTTATGATGTGAAACATAGTCTATAAAATATAACATCAAAACCTTCGATGGCACCATCAGTTTTCTGTTATCATGCAACTGTAAGCCATCCCAGCTAGTCCTTATTGAGAAGCACTGGAATGGTCTAATGCACCTAAAATTGAGGTTTGCATTGCATGTAAAACTTTCATAACTTCGTTGCGACTAAGAAGGATTTCCCACAAACTTGCTTGCAACAGTTTACTATAACCAATCAGCTGCTGTTTACTGGTCATTAGGAACTTAAAAGGTTTAAGATTTCTAGAAAAAAGAGGGTTCCTTTGGGGTAGTCTTAGGGTAGTTACAAGATAATTCCCATCTTTCGGGCCAAAATGACCTATGAAAATTAAATATTGCTGCCCAAAAGGAGGGCTCGTGCAGCCCAATAAACTCCTTCTAGATCCACCCTGATAGGTAATGGGTAAGTAAGAGGAACTGGAATACTTGTACATTATATATGCGACCGTGATTATTCAAACTTAATAATTGTGTTTCCTTTACATGCTTGTATTTGAACGCTATAAAACTTTAAACCACTCGAAAAAAACGAAAACAAGACCACCACATATTATATGGTATGGAACAATTTAATTATTAAATATGTTGTTGGTAAGGATGATACGATTATATTAATATATGAAATTATAAGACATTCTTAATAACTTATTTGTAAAATCCCGAATTACAAAATTCCAACACCGCCATTTTATTCTAAACATGCCATTTGTATTGAAATACAATGCTATAAAGGAGTAATGTTGCTACGCCTAGCAGTACCGAAGCACTTGCCTTGGTACAGTTTTTAAACGAAAAAATGCAATAATAATTAAATAAATTCAGCATGGTTCTGAACACCTTTCCAAAAAAGGGTTTGCCTAGGAAAACAGGCATTTCTGGTTCCAAACTCATCACAGCGTTTACGTTCACTTAAAGTAATATGTAACTTAAAGGGGAAGTAACCGTTGTGAGGAGTATGGTCCAGTTGCTACTAACTCATGGCGAAATACATGTTTATATGTGTGCACTTCATCGACTTCTGTTTTACGTACTTATATATCCCGATTTTATACTACAGATCTTTCTGTACCTACACCCCTTTTCATATCATAACATCAGAATTCTTTTAAGCCTGACTTACCATCATACATATTCCCCGCCGTTCAATTCTTTAGATTCGACCCTTCTTTCTTTGAATTTTCGATACAGGTTTTCAATAATTTGAGCAACTAGAATATCCGTGGCGTTGTGAGCAGCCACGCGTAGTACGTATACACCGTCTAACTTCAGATATGACCTCACAAAACGATTGGTTAATCGTCTGTCACCTTCACCTTGATAGGTGATGACCTTTCTCAAGGTCAAGTACTTTCTTATAAATTCGATCCGTCTGACCGAAAACATTGTTGCATAAAAACTAGTACAGAGAGAAATAAGGCTTGTGAAACAAAGGAACACTAACCAGAACCAAATGAACAGGAAAATTTTGGAATTAAATAAGTTAATGGGTGGACTGTCCATCGCTGAACGTTCATCATTTGGCGGATTTGAAAATCACACAAAGTAACGCGAGGAAATCTCGGAGAAACTCGTAAATATTCGGGATTCTCGTCTGCGAGGCCCATCAAAATTTCAATACCCCATGCTGCAAAATCACCACCAAGAAACGCATTGAGCGCAAAGTATTGAATGAAAGCGTTTGCGAAGTACAGAAATTTCACAAAGATGGCGGACGTCATAAAATGGTTGCCATATCGTCTGCCGCAAACGAAGCACGAGTATTGGGATAGTTTCTGTTTGACCGGAAGACAACACACGTCACGATATTGTTCCGAAGTTTGGAGCCAGGTGTCGAGGTAGTCTGTAAGTTCTGCTAACTTCTCGTCCCGCTCCGCTTTAGGAGCCAACTGTAGAGCGTAAATTGAGCCTACTACCTGTAAAGACAATACACTCATATCATTACAAACTTTTTACGGTTTACAGTACCATTTATTAACAGCAAAGGCTTAAAATCTGAAAAGTATTTAATTGAAAGGGAGATAATTATGAAATTTGACACTTTAAAACAGATTTGTAAGTAGAAAAATGCTGTCGAGTGATAAGGTTTATGTTTTTCTTTCTAAAGTTTGTGTTAAAACAAAACAAAAAATTCAGGTCAACGATCAAGTCGCTTGACCTTTCTTTAAATGTAATGCAATTTTATCAAAATGTAATATAACTCTTATCAGACTTTTCACAAGACAATTATTAAACTTTTAAAACACGTCAAAGACTTTTTGACAACTTACACAACATGTATTACCGAAAAAGTATAAAGTCAATGTCTGTCTACGAAAAACTTGTAACAAAAAGTGTCAAGTGAGAACTTTAAGTGAGTATATGTGTAGTTAATTACCCGCCTTTGTTACATTTGAAGATTATTTGCCTGGAGTATACACAGGTTAGATTTGCAGTTACATTACATTTAACAGTGATACACTTAAATTCAAAGAAAGAAGACAGTCTATTTTTGTCGAACAGAAAAATTAAATTTAAAATATTCAAAGATGACGAGTACGTCTTTACCTTATCAAGACTAATTGAGGTCGAAAACGTCAACGCCTTCCATAGAATTCTTGGAATTTTAAACAGTATTGCCATGAACAGCAGAATGAATGGAACCCATTGGTAGTAGGTCAGCTGCTGCTCCAGGCGTGTGTCCGGGTCGGACGGAATGACGTTCTCCATTGGTATGTGGTAAGTGTTTGAAACCCAGCAAATCTGGAAACAGTAACGACATTGGTTAGTGTTATTGTGAAGTGCATTTGTCATTTATAAACCATACCTAAAATAAAAAGTCTAAGAACGAGAAAAAAAAACAACCAAATTAGATTAATAACGAGTACCTTCGCTAACACGACGACCGTTTGCCTACCAGCTTATTTGTGTTCTCATCATGTACATGTTTAGAGTTTGTGCTGATATAATTGTCAAAGGGAGATCACTGCGTTAGAGTTTGTGCTGACATAAATGTCAAAGGGAGATCACTGCGTTAGAGTTTGTGATGATATAATTGTCAAAGGGAGATCACTGCGTTAGAGATTGTGCTGATATGGTTGTCAAACAGAGATAAATGCGTTTAGAGTTTGTGCTGATAAAATAGAAAGAGGGAGATCACTGCGTTACCAAAACCTTAAATAAGTGTACAAATTAGAAATTCTTTATTGAATACCAGAGTAATTTGTATGGCCACTTTAGGCTTCTTAACCTTGCTATTCAATGTTAGAGTGTTATGTATCCTATCTCGCTGGGTGAGAAATATATCTAAGAAGACCGGATCTTCAACTCGGATTCCCTCGCTAAAAGTTCGAACGCTCTTTTGACTGATGTATTCGGGCAGTGACTAAACAATAGTCTGCTAGCGATGACCAGATAATACTTTTCTGAGATATTTTTTTTTTCAACGAACTTCACTTTCGTAATCGATTTCCAGAGGCTGTTCACGTATTTATATGCAAGCGTATTATAACTGACAACGCAATATAGCCATTGTCTCTGGTAGGGTGCAAACTGTTAGAGGGTGAGAAAAATATGCAAAAAGACTATAAATTTCCTTAAAGCTAAAAGTGAATTAGTTTCGTTGGATTTTGTATTTCAGAATGAACTTGCAGCAACATTCGGCGTGGAGCCAATGAAACCATTACGATCTTTATGATGTGAAACATAGTCTATAAAATATAACATCAAAACCTTCGATGGCACCATCAGTTTTCTGTTATCATGCAACTGTAAGCCATCCCAGCTAGTCCTTATTGAGAAGCACTGGAATGGTCTAATGCACCTAAAATTGAGGTTTGCATTGCATGTAAAACTTTCATAACTTCGTTGCGACTAAGAAGGATTTCCGACAAACTTGCTTGCAACAGTTTACTATATCAGTTGTTTTTATTGCATATTTATGAATCATTAATTTCTCATTCTTAATAGTTTCAAAACTACACAACTAAACTTGATACAATAGTTGCAATAACTTGTTGGTTTTATGTAGCGAAACGCAAGTCGCTAAAAAATCTCCCTCATTGCGATTTCAAAAAGTTGGCAGGTCTGACTGATACAGATTGTGATAGCCTTTGGTTACCAGGGAGTCAGTAAACAGAACAGGGAAGCTAAGATTATGAAATAGTTGAATCAGAAATAACACATAAGCAGAAGAAAAGGCGAGCATTTGGCAGTTTCTTTGGACAGTTTCTTAGAATGTTTTGAACCAAGTCCAATGAAAAAAACAACAGTTTAACAAATTGGACAGAAGCATCAGTGCCCACTAGAAAAGACTATCTGGCTAAAGCTTCTAAAATATTTGAACAAGTCCTTCAAGTTATTGCACAAAGTCAAGAACATTTATTGGCAGAGGCATTTATAGTTGCACAACAACCGACATTACAACAAAATGACTAGCAAATGACAGGTGCTAAATAGAGGGTATTGTTTTACAAGTTTAACATAAAAATACATCAATACTGTAACATATATCTATCTTTTACAGCTCAAAAACAACTATTCTGGTTATTTTTGTTAGTGTTATCTTGACAGAAACATTGTAGAATTTGTCAGTGTCTGTTTATGACATTATGATATGTCGTCTTGTTCTAAAACTTAAAACAAATTTTCTAAACATTCCTATTTGGAATATACTTGCTGTATGGGCCCAGTGTGAATAAGCAGTGAAAATAAAAGTGTTAATTCACAGTAACTGTTACAAAACTGAGAAATATCACTTTTACTTTTTCTAAGAAATCCGTGACAATCATAAAATAAAACAGTACCTCATGAATGATACTTTTTCTTGCATACTACATAAAAGTGTCAATTTGTCTACACAGATAAATATATCTTATTCTGGTTTTTAAGGTGAAAATTAATTGATTTCCTTTTAAACTAAGTATAATCTCATGATTATGTTCAAAATGTTAAGTAAAAACAAACATGATTTCATAAATGGAATAAAATTTATCTTTTACAGGCCTTGCAAGACAACTTTCTAGCACTGGTGAAAGATGGTGTGCACAAATTTAATTTGTTAACAGCTTTCATATAAAGACATTTTTCATAAATGATCAAAACCCATTAGGAAATCCAGTCTTAATTGTGTCAGCAATAATGCAATAAAAATTCTTATTTTGAGGGTATTACTTTTCACACTCCCTATGTATAACATCTTTTACCCTTTTCTCCATTTACATGTACATGGGCTTTGTTGCTTGAGTAACCAATGTAGATCCAGATCAGCCGGCAAATCATAATGCTGTCTGATCTGGCTGTACACTGGTTGCATCTTGATCAGAAGCTATCCAATGAATCTAAAAGCAAACTGTAGATCCTGATGAGATGGCTCAGGTATGTGGGCTGATCTGGATCTACACTATTTTAAGATTTTTGGAATATACAAACTAAATTCGGAAAGTCCAAAAAGGCTAAAAAAATGAGGTAGGGCCGACAAGATATTTTTTATTTTGGTACCAAATTATAGCCTATTATATATTGAGGGCTGAACGGAAAACTGTCATAACTCACTTTTTCAAATGTTTACAGTAGAAGCAAAAAACTGCATATTTTGTTACTTGAATATTTTTCTTAAGTTTTTATTTAACAAATAGGCATAAAATATCAATATTTTACTATAATACAATCTAATGTTTTGAAAAAAAAATTATTTGAGATAATATTAAATAATTTTTGACTTACTACAGTTTTACATCTGAAATGTTTAAAATACTGATACTGTGGAAAACTGTCGTAACTCAAAGCAGCTTATCATCTTTTGACAAAACAAGTGATATTAACACTTTCTTTGGACCTTTTTAGCTCACCTGAGCTGGCTCAGGGTGAGCTATTAGGATCGATGAATGTCCGTCGTCCGTCCACACTTAGATTGTTAACACTCTAGCGGTCACATTTTTGCTCCGATTGTCATGAAGCTTGGTCAGGATGTTTGTCCCAATGATTTCTCGGACGAGTTCAAATATGGGTCATCTGGGTCAAAAAACTAGGTCACTGTTACTAAAAATAGAATTTTCTTGTTAACACTCTAGCGGTCAAATTTTTGCTCCGATTGTCATAAAACTTGGTCAGGATGTTTGTCCCAATAATTTCTCGCACGACTTCGAATATGGGTCATCTGGGTCCAAAAACTAGGTCACTGTTACTAAAAATAGAATTTTCTTGTTAACACTCTAGCGGTGACATTTTTGCTCCGATTGTCATGAAACTTGGTCAGGATGTTTGTCACAATGATTTCTCGGACTAGTTCGAATATGGGTCATCTGGGTCCAAAAACTAGGTCACTGTTACTAAAAATAGAATTTTCTTGTTTACACTCTAGCAGTCACATTTTTGCTCCGATTGTCATGAAACTTGGTCAGGATGTTTGTCCTAATAATTTCTCGGATGAGTTCGAATATGGGTCATCTTGGGTCAAAAACTAGGTCACTGTTACTAAAAATAGAATTTTCTTGTTAACACTCTAGCGGTCACATTTTTGCTCCGATTGTCATGAACTTGGTCAGGATGTTTGTCCCAATGATTTCTCGAAAGAGTTCCAATATGGGTCATGTGGGTCCAAAAAATGGGTCACTGTTACTAAAAATAGAATTTTCTTGTTAACACTCTAGTGGTCACATTTTTGCTCCGATTGTCATGAAACTTGGTCAGGATGTTTGTCCCAATGATTTCTTGGACGAGTTCGAATATGGGTCATGTGGGTCCAAAAACTAGGTCACTGTTACTAAAAATAGAATTATCTTTTTAACACTCTAGCAGTCACATTTTTGCTCCGATTGTCATGAAACTTGGTCAGGATGTTTGTCTCAATGATTTCTCGGACGAGTTCGAATATGGGTAATCTGGGTCCAAAAACTAGGTCACTGTTACTAAAAATAGAATTTTCTTGTTAACACTCTAGCGGTCACATTTGCTCCGATTGTCATGAAACTTGGTCAGGATGTTTGTCCCAATGATTTCTGAGACGAGTTCGAATATGGGTCATCTGGGTCCAAAAACTAGGTCACTGTTACTAAAAATAGAATTTTCTTGTTAAACCTCTAGCAGTCACATTTTTCCTCCGATTGTCATGAAACTTGGTCAGGATGTTTGTCCCAATGATTTCTCGGACGAGTTCGAATATGGGTCATGTGGGTCCAAAAACTAGGTCACTGTTACTAAAAATAGAATTTTCTTGTTAACACTCTAGTGGTCACATTTTTGCTCCGATTGTCATGAAACATGGTCAGGATGTTTGTCCCAATGATTTCTCGAAAGAGTTCCCAATATGGGTCATCTGGGTCCAAAAACTAGGTCACTGTTACTAAAAATAGAATTTTCTTGTTAACACTCTAGCGGTCACATTTTTGCCTCGATTTATGAAACATGGTCAGGATGTTTGTCCCAATGAGTTCTTGGACGAGTTCGAATATGGGTCATGTGGGTCCAAAAACTAGGTCACTGTTACTAAAAATAGAATTTTCTAGTTAACACTCTAGCGGTCACATTTTTGCTCCGATTGTCATGAAACTTGGTCAGGATGTTTGTCCCAATGATTTCTCGGACGAGTTCGAATATGGGTCATCTGGGTCTAGGTCACTGTTACTAAAATAACTTTGTTGTACTCAGGTGAGCGATAAAGGGCCACCATGGCCCTCTTGTTTTGGTATCCATTGTATTTTATTCACTTCCTTTAATGCCTTATAGGTTATAAAATGTATATTTTGATGCATGTTGATCAGTTTTCGACTAAGGGAAATTAACTTCAACGCAGACTGTTGATTTATAAGCAGTATACTGGATTTATTATTTGCAAAATTCTTGTATTATCAAATGTTTAACATTTGATAGTATTCTTTTTATATACAGTCAAACTTGCATTAAGCAGCCACCTAAGGGAGTGACAAAAAGTGACTGTTTAACTCGGGTGGCTGTTTAAGACGGGTGAAAATTATAACAAGATGTCAGTTTAAGACAGATGGCTGCTGAATACAGGTGTCTTCTAAGGGAGATTCAACTGTAGGTATTTAAAAATTCAACTATATACTTGTAGATTAACATGAAGTTTGTTAAAAGTCTAAGTAAATTTTTGGAATGAATATTTTCGACGGAGAAAAGAAATTCAGATAAGTTTCATATCAGAAATTAATTTTGACTAGAATAACAAACTAGTTTTTTCTTTTCAAACAGCAGATATTAATATGACCTATAAGGCAAAACTTTGATGAGTATGGTTTCACTGAAAGAAAATTTACTGCTATTTTTGTACATTTTGTTTTTAATTTTATTTGCAAAATTGCTTTTTTCCAGTATTTAATGGATTTTGTTATTGATACGATGATTGCGACAGAATTTGTATTGTAATGGAAAACTAACCCCTTTTTGGCAAAATCAATGGGTGTTTAGCTGAAAGCAAGGAGCCCTCAACCCTTTACTCCATGGTTGTACCTTTCATTGCTGGGTGTGATGGGCTAACAGTGTAGAGCTTCATTTCGGCCGGCACATCTGTGTTGCTTTATTTGGATCTAAAATATTCACTTTTAGAATCATTAGGTTATTTCTGTCCAAGAAGTAAATGGTGCAGATCCTGATCTTCACTTTTTGCTCATGTGATGAAAGGCATATCCATTGAGTAATCTAACAGAGTAGTCTGATTAATTATGGCAAAATTTAATTTCCTTTTCCTTTTGTGTTTATATTCGGTAACAACTGTGTTGATTGACAGATGAGCCAAATGTACTAAAGCTTTGGAATCATGGTCAAATCACAAAAGCAATTTAATTGTAAACTTTATAATATTATTTAATAAAGATCATTAACATAATTATATTCAAGGATGATTTTATAAAAACCTCAGAGATACAAAATGACTAAACCAACTGATATAAAAATGTTGGTCTGTGCCACAGAGCCAAAAATTCTTGTCGCGAAATAGATAAATAAAAAAAATACATCTACTCAAAATGAAATTAACCTCAGAAAGATATAAATAGGTAGGTTTTATGGTAGGTTTAAGCTATCTGGAATGACATAATTGGGCATGTGACTTAAGGAACACTTAATGAAGCAATAAATGGGAAAAGGTTCCGCTGCAAACCCTCATCCCAATTTCTGTCCATATAGTGAACTTAAAAGAAAAACACCTTTAGGTTATTTTGCATGTGTCTTTTCAATTGGGAAATTATGTGCAATTTTCAAAACTGGGATAGTAAGGTATCTTTTTCAAATTTTGGTTACTTTGCTTTTACAATAAGCTCTTAACTTCCAACTTCCTTTGAAAACCATAATTTTGATCAAGGAAAGGGTAAAAACAAAAGGCACAAAACGCCTGTTGCGGATATGTTTCACTTGGACGTGAACCACTATATCCTTATTTAAATATTTTTTTTTAAATAATTTTTGTCAATTTTGTTTGATTTAGTTGATGCAATAGCTTGAAACAGTTAGGTGAAAGATGTTGTTGCATTTTAGATTGGTTTCAGTCTATCCTCCTCACAAAAGCTTTTGAAATAGATAAAAAGGGAACTTTGAAAGCCACCGAACACCACAAATATGAAAATATTGCAAACTCGGTTTGATTGAGCCTGATCATCGACAGTAATGGAAATGCATATTACTGCCCACGCCACCTAGCCCAGGGTTGAGCGCAACACAATATTTACATCAATAAACAGTACAATTTTGATCCATCCCAAACGATGGAATGCATGTGATGGAACCTTCAATGTGGTATTATCAGATTACTACCATTCCAAGTTCAGCGGCATAATATTATGGTCCCCAGATAAAAGAATGGGTTTGCCCTAAACAAGAAAACAATGGGCGAAATTAAACAGAATGGAATTTTGACAGGGGATCCCAAAGGCAAAATTTAAAAAGCAGGAAATATATCCTTGGGGTTATTGAACAATATCCAAAACTGTATTGGCTGGGAAATTGAAACCACCCATCTTTAAAGTGGCAGAAATATTAAAACAAAAGAAATTTTATTAGTACTATTAACCTAGTACATAAGTAGCGTGCTCAACGACCATCAAAGGACGTAACTAATAACAGCACTGATTGAATGTACGGGGAGACAAGATTATTTGACATTCAGTTTTACCCCTACCTCGATTAAATGTCATTAGTTTATGAACACATTATGTATTTGAATGCCAATACCATAAAAAGAAGTGAAACTGGTGTATTTAGTTATCTAAGTTTCAAGAATCAAGAGTTTACTTCGAATCAATGTGGAGAAATTTAAATTACATAATTGTTGTAGTCATTATACCTCGGTTAAGTGTTACTCTCAGACAAGTTTGCTAAACTTCCCATCTTCAGCCCTCAAAAAAATATTGTATTCAGTACTCTGTACTGTGAAGGTTAAACAGTTCCAGATATCATGATATCACAATGGTGACATCATCAGTTGTTCATGAAATTAGTTCATGATCTAAGATACGACAGTTTTCCTTAAAGATCATTGTATGTAATTTGAACTCTCATTATGGAAAACTGTACGCAACTCAAGTTACGACAGTTTTCCATAAATTCTAAAAATATAGGGATTGAGATACGACTTTTTTGCAACTATCATATTTATGTGACTTAATGTGAGAATATGGTGCTAAGATTGTTTGTACATATATATTAGTGTTAAAGATTGTCAAAAATGCAAAAATATGATTTTTGATAAAAATGTGAGTTACGACAGTTTTCCGTTCAGCCCTCAAATTATTATGGCCTTACAATTTAGACTGGCCTGCAAAGAAAATTTCATTTTGAATCCTTGGAAAATGCTGGGAAATAACTCATGTCAAAACACACAAAAAGCAACAAAAAACTGTAAAACTCATTAATATGACAAAAGATGAAAAATTTGTTTGACTTTTTTCCTTTAAACTATGTCAAAGAAGTTGTAGGATGCAAGTTAAAGTTCAAGGTTACCAACTTTTTTTCTGAGTTTTAAAAACACGAGTTATTCCCCTTGATTTTATTGAAATATAATGGAAAAAAAAATGAAAATCACTTATGTTCCATTTTCTTGCTAGAAAGTTATATTTCTGGTGATTGTTTTCAACTTATAGAAAGAGATTATAGGACAAATTCTCTGAAAAAGCTTGTTTAACACCCAGTTAAACACGTCAGATCATTGAACTATAATGATATCTGTTTAATTTTGTACTTGAGAACAAGCAATTTATTACAAACCTGTTTGAAAAATGGGACATAATGGAATCACAGGTGGCAGGCAGCGTTCACTAAATGTTATCAACTCTCTAGTGTAGATACAGATCAAACTGGGCATAATGATCTGGATCTACACTGGTAATAAATGTGCATGGAATAAAGCCGATGGAATTTAGGTTTAATAAAAATGAAATAATGTGCATTTTAACATAAAACATTTGCAGTCACCTGAATTTCGAGATTTAAACATGATGTTCATTCTCTCATACAAATGTCACTGTTAGTGGAATATTTGATTTTAGTTTCCTAATAATGTAAAGATGTAAAGTAAGTGTTAAAAAAGTTTAAAGCATAAAGTACACTAAGAATTGTTTAATTTTGTTTTAACATCCTAGCATTTTTCGAAACTTTTTGAATCGGTGCCTTCATTTTACGTATTCAAATGTTTAAAAAGTGGTTGCTATGGTTACAGTGTCCTTATGAGGAATTCAATTTGAAAGAAGTATTTTGTTAATTTTACAAAAAACATCAATATTTGACATTTGATTGATGGGGTGTCTGATGTTTGAAAAAAATTGTTTATTTGATAGATTTTTGCAAAAAAATAATAAAAAATAATACGCGAGCTCTAGCGAGCGTTTACGGTAACATGCGTATGTATCCGAAACTCCAAACCTTCTTGAATGGGAAACAGAACTACAGGAAGTTGGGTGACTTGACATTGGTTTTTTGTCTGGACTACCTGCCCTTAACACAACAGAGGATCGAACCGGTCAAAACCAGGACGCCAACAGAATCCGAAGAAGCAACAGCATGAGAACTGTAATAATTGTGGTTTGAATCATGGGAACAACAAGTGCCCTGCAAATGGTGAAACGTGTCATTATTGTGCTAAACTGAATCATTTTGCAAAAATGTGTAAGAAAAAAGTACGCGACATGAAGCAGAGAAAAGTTAATGAGGTAAATAACACTTCTCTTGATCTTGATTGTCCAGATTTCTTGGTAAATTCTATTGAGCACGACACAATATCGAACCAAGCTTTCGTTAAAGTTGGTATTGGCAAAGCATGTTTAAGACTGAAAATTGACACTGGAGCTCAGGTCAATGTAATCCCAAGATCACAATACATGGCATTAAAAGAAAAAGGACCGTTGCAATTCACCAATAAACGCCTGTCAGCTTATGGAGGCAAGCTGCTCACTGTAGATGGCTATAGAAAACTCCCATGCACATACAAGAATAAGACCATACATGCAGAATTTTACATCGTAGATTCACCAGGTTCAAGTCCCATTCTTGGCTTAGAGACATGCCTCTCTTTAGGTCTGATAAACCTTGTATTGTCTATGAAGACAGAAAGCCCTATGACTAAACAGTCCGTGCTAACGACGTATGCTGACGTTTTTGACGGCATAGGTAAACTTAACTGACAGTGTGAAATACGCATCAGGCAAGATGCTATCCCTGTTGTACATCCGCCACGCAAAGTACCATTGGCAATACGTGACAAACTAAAAGCTGAGTTGGACAAAATGGAACGTAATCACATTATTACAAAGGTCTCACAACCGACAGAATGGGTCAACAGCTTAGTCACTGTACAAAAACCAGATGGTTCTCTAAGGTTATATTTGGACCCCAAAGACCTCAATTAGGCAATCATGAGACCACACTACCCCAGTAAGACACTTGACGACATACTTCCGGACCTGACTGGTGCCAAAGTATTCTCAAAGTTTGATGCCCGCAGTGGTTACTGGTCGATAGTGCTGACAGAAAAGTCGTCTTTTCTCACAACTTTCAATACCCCATTTGGACGGTACAGATTTCTAAGATTACCATTTGGTACTAAGAATAGTAATGACCTGTTTCAACAGAAAATGGACGAATGCTTGGAAAACTTACCAGGGGTTAAGAAAATAGTTGACGATATCATTGTCTTTGGTAAAGATCAGGCCACTCATGATCGAAATCTTGATTTGTTCATGAAAAGATGCCGCGAAATGAATATCAAAATCAACCCCGACAAAACGGAAGTAAGCAAGACAGAAATACCCTTTTTTGGTCATGTGCTTACAGCAGAAGGTCTTAAAATGGATCCTTCAAAGGTTAAAGCCATGAGAGATATGCCTTCTCCTACCTCAAGGTCAGAGCTTGAAACCATTCTGGGCATGGTGACGTATCTACAAAGGTTCGCACCAAGTCTCTCTGAAATGACTAGCCCAATGAGACAATTACTCTCAAAAGATGCGGAATTCGTATGGGATAAACCGCAGGAAGAAGCCTTCCAAAAGGTAAAATTGGTTATCACCCAAGATCCAGGTCCTGTCCTAACATACTTTGACCCGAATAAACCGGTCACATTACAAGTTGACGCTTCTAAAAGTGGTCTAGGAGCTGTCGTTTTACAAGACAAAAGGCCAGTGAGCTTTGCATCCAAATCTCTGACTGAGACGGAAATTAATTATGCCCAGATTGAAAAAGAGCTATACGCAATCTTATTTGGGTGTAAACGTTTTCACGACTATGTATATGGTAAACAAATAACCGTAGTGACTGACCACAAACCCCTCTTGGCGGTGTTCAAGAAAAACATACACTCAGCACCACCAAGATTACAGCGCATGATGTTACAGCTCAACATCTATGACATAGACTTGAAATTCCTACCAGGAAAAGACATACCCCTTGCTGACACACTGTCACGCAAATACCTTCCTCAGACACAACCAGAATTTGCTGCAGACATGGACACGCATGTACATGCTGTCATATCTAACTTACCCGTCAGTGATCAGAAAATGTCACACATTAAAACGATCACAGACTCCGACGAGCAAATGCAACGACTTAAACAGTTCATATCTGAAGGTTGGCCAAATGACAGGTCAAAATGTCACAAAGACTTGTTAGAATTTTGGAATTACAGAGATGAACTGACTGTAGTAGACGGTATCATTCTTAAGGGAAATAAGATACTGATACCTAAGGGATGTAGATCCATGATGCTCAAAATAATTCACGAAGCGCACCTTGGCATTGAAAAAAGCACGCAACGTGCTAGACAAGTGCTTTTCTGGCCAAACATGACTACTGACATAAAAACAATGGTTCTTTCTTGCTCAATATGCTTAGAGCACAGGAATGCTAACCCAAAAGAGCCAATGCAGCCCAGTGACATACCTGACAGACCATGGCAGATCGCTGCCACTGACATATTTCACTGGAACAATACTGACTATATTCTCTTAGTAGACTATTATAGTAGATACTTTGAGGTGAGCATGTTGCCCGACACAAAATCATCAACTGTCATTGATAAATTAAAAGGCTTCTTAAGCCGTCATGGAATTGTGCAAACACTCGTTAGCGACAACGCTCGACAGTACACATCACAAGAATTCCATGAATTTGCCAAAAAATGGGATTTTGAGCATAGAACATCAAGCCCAGGTTATCCCCAAAGTAATGGTCTAGGGGAGAGAACTGTTCAAACAATCAAAGCTCTTTTCACAAAAGCTAAACAAGCAGGAACAGATCCTTATCTTTCTCTGCTAGAGTATCGTAACTCACCACTAGCATGTGGGAAATCACCAGCTCAATTATTAATGAGCAGGCAGCTAAGGTCAATACTGCCAGTCACATCACACCAACTTGACCCCCAAGTTATCTTGAAATCACATGTCAAAAGCAAAATTTCTCAGAACAAAGGCAGATCAAAGGTGTACTATGATAGGTCAGCGCACCCATTAAGCCCCCTGCAGATAGGTGATAGTGTACGAATAAGACAAGGAAAACTATGGAAGCCAGCAACAGTATCACAAATGGTAAACAACAGATCATTCATTGTCACTACACACGATGGTTCCACATATAGACGCAACAGACGCCATTTGTTAAAAACAAATGAAAATCAGTCACAATGCAGACAGTTAGATTTTCCTAACAAAACACAAATTACCCCAAATACACCAATAACGGCCCCTGCGACTGCTACAGCTAGCAACAGCAACACATTAAAATGTTCTGTCAATACCAACAGCAATGTAGACTTATCAAATTCTGGAAAAAGTGAAAACAATGATACTACATTTTATACAACAAGATCAGGCAGAAGTGTTAAGCCCCCAGTTAAATTTGATCTGTGACATTAAATTTTATTTTAACAGCTGAATTAGCAAGCAATAAAACTCTGGGTGGATAGTGCGAAATCTTCATGGACATAATGAACTCGTGAACTCTGCTGGGATTAAATTTATGGCTATTTAGTGAAACATGTGCAGCAACATTAACCTGGTCAGTTCTATGATGATCATAGCGGAACATGAAAGGATAATTAATTGCTATTGACAGATAGCAATTAAGGAACATTTAAACCCATGAACTTTTATAACAAGTTCAGTGCTCTATGATCTTGACTCACATTTTAAAAACAGGGAGATGTTACATGGTAGACAACTCTGTTGTCCTTACTTAGTAGACATTCATGTTGTACAGAGTAAACTGATCTTGACCCTTTATATATTCATGCTCTCTCTTATAGCAGACACTTCTTGTTAAGGCCTCACTGAATAAACATGTAACGAACTCAGTGTTACTTGATCAATATACCCACATACCCGCGCACACCATAACAATTAGGATCAGAGTAACGCATGAAAGAAAACTAAGTAAATAGTAACTTGAAATTGATCATTGATACATGTATAAATTAATTTTAGAAATATACTAAAGTAATTAAAACATAACGCTTATACAAATAAATAAACACTGATTTGCAAATTTATGTGTAGCGTCAGTGAATCTTAAAGTTCCAGAAAAGATTATTCAAATGTCATAAGACAATATATTAAGTGAACTGCATGAAAGTAAGGTAAATTAAATTGTTATTGTTTTTTATTATTATAAATCAGCATGCTGTCACTATCAAGTTCAACTGACAACTCAACTGCCAGTATGTACTCAAGGTAAGTTAAAAAGGTCTTAGCATATGTAAATATGTTTCAGCTTAACTATTCAAAGAATAAGTGAGCTATCCTACTCACAGAGGCTTCGGCGTCTGTTTAAGCTTTTGTAACAGTTAATTTTTGTCGAACCCGCAATTTCAGTTTAATTACATGACATCAGCTGCTGTTATTTCAGACTATCTTTCATGAACATTTGGTCATAGATGTTGGACAGTTAACCCTTTCCTGTATATATACACCTTTATTGCTAGGGTGAACAGTTTAGAACCAGATCAGCCGGGTGAAACTGGTTATTGGTGTATTGATTTATGAAATATGTTACTTGCAATTACATTTTAGTTTGTCAAGTGAGACTGCTGTACAAGTACCTTCCAGTTCTAGTATTAACAGGGAGAAGAGTAACACAAGGTATGTAGACAGTAGCTTCTTACTGTAATATGGGTGACATTTCCTAGTTGGATTGTGATTTACATTCCACAAAGACATCCAAACGATTTAGTGATAATTGCTTTCTTGCTATAGTTTAACCCTTTCCTTGATATATACGCATGTGCGACCAGTGTAGAGCCAGATCAGCAGGCACATCTGTGCCGTCTGATCAGGATCTGCACTAGTCGCATTTTGGTCAGAAATAACATAATGAATAAAAAAGCTAATCATTTAGATCCTGATCAGACGTCACGGATGTGCCGGCTGATCTGGATCTAAACTGTTCGCCCTAGCAATAAAGGTGTATCTATACAGGAAAGGGTTAAAGAAAACATTAATTTAATAACATGTAAGTAACGAATAAGAAAATATAAATGAAAAAAACATTTCTACAAGTAATTCATGGTGTCATTTATCTTTTATTGAGTTAATTTAACTCTTTCCTCCATAAACACACATTTATTGCTAGGGCGAACAGTTTAAATCCAGATCAGCTGACACATCCATGCCATCTGATTAGGATTAGTTAGGTTATTTCTGACCAAAATGGATGTGTCAGCTGATCTGGATCTACACTGGTCACACATGCAAAAATGCATATATATGGAGAAAGGGTTAAAAGTTATTGTTTCTTCCAAATATATTTCAGTTTGACAAGTGGGAGTAGTTTCCAGGCACATAGTGGCATACACGTAATCAGGGAGAAGACTGATGACAGGTAGGTAGATGGCAAAACTCTGTCATGTTTAACATACTAAAATTGTTGAAACCTTGTAATTATCTGTTTGAAAGAATGTGTTTCTGATAAGGTTTTCTAATATGCATATTCCAAGTAATAGTTTCCTGTAATTTAGATGTTTAAAAGCTAGTGTTATTACTTGTCATTTCTTTCTATTATAGTTATATAGTTATTAAAAAATTTAAAAGTTTAAAACACTTTCAATTAAAAATGAATAGTTTAAATATAATTTGATGCAATTTATAAAATGTGCCTGGGGAACCTACCTATTAAATATTGACAAGAAAACATGATTCATGTTTTTGTTTAAATACATGAGGAATTCATGGAAAAAAACATTTAGACAATTAACACAAGCAAGGACAATTGTGACTGTTTTCAATTGTTTAGACTCGCAAATATCTAAATACTAGCAAACCTGTGCTTAAGACCACCTGTAAACAAAAGTCCACATATGGTTCAAGACCACATGTTATTTTAACCACAGACTGATTTTAAAGCACATGTTCTCCTGTGAACAAAGACAACCCATTCCCACAGACAACTTCTGATTTTTTTCCTGAGAGGTCTTTAAACACATGTTTAACTGTAAGTGTAATATAATTCAATTTTTACCATGCACAGTTTCTATATCACATCAGTATATTTGTTAAATTATTAATATGTGTTTCAATATTAATCCAGAAAACGATGCTCCTGTCAATGTCATGGTGAATTAGAAGAGCTGAAGAAGAAGAAATTGAGACTTCAAATTCAACTATTCACAAAGCAGTTGGAAAAATTGAATGAGGAATAAGTGTTTTATAATGGGAGTGATTTAACCCTTTCCTCCATATATACGCATTTTTACGCATGAGCGACCAGTGTAGATCCAGATCAGCCGGCAAATCCATGCCGTCAGATCAGGATCTGCTATGTGCGCATTTTGGTTAGAAATAACCTAACAAATCATAAAGGGAACAGTGCAGATCCTGATCAGATGGCACAGATGTGCCAGCTGTTCTGGATCTACACTGTTCGCCCACGCAACAAAGGTGTATCTATGGAGGAATTGGTTAAGGATTGAATCAGTTTTGGATGGTTTTTATTTGGGTATGGAAAAAAGCTAAGTTGTTTAAAGTGTGTGAAACACAAAGGGCTTCACACCTTTTTTAAACAATCCAATTGTTTTTCATAACCAGATGAAAACCATCAAATATCGATTCAGTCATATTCACACACATCTATACTCTCATTAATACAAGAACTATGAGAAGAATTGTGCACCATCCTATGAAATTTGAACAGTTGTACTTTTGCCACTTTAGAAATGAGTGTTACAAATATAGTCTCTGTAGCGTAGTCCATCTTGTGGCCCAGCATAATTTGGCTGATTCACCTGGATATTGCCATTCTGTAGAATGTCGAACATTGGGATGTTTCGTTTCTTACATATGTTATGAAGAACTCCACATGAAACTATTACCCTGAAATTATATCAATCAACAGTTGTAATTCCTCTCAAAATATCAAATGTGACATTTGAAACTTTACATAGTTATTTCAGCATCTGTTACTAAAAGAAGAAATTTAGATTCTTGTTTAAGTAAAAAGTTAAACTATCTGTCACATACTGCATCATCAGTTCAAAAATAGTTTAAAAGTTTAAGGTCTACTGTAAAAAAACTCATGATTATTGTGTATTCAACACTCAGGATCATAAATATTTATATGTTATTTTTGTACTATGAGAAATGAATTAAGAGTTTTGAAAAAGTTATACTAACTACTCTAAAAATTTGTTTAAGAAAGTGAGTGCAATTGAAAATTTGAATGTATGTTATATTATTACAGTAACTGTAATTCATATTTAAGTTAAAATTTGGAACACATACTTGCAGGTTTTGGCTGGATTCAGGCGTATCTCGCCATGTAAAATGCCCCATTTCCTCTTCAACTGGCCAATGCCTCTTTCCACTTTTGATCTTGTTTTCTTGTGAGCCCTTTTGATGTTATAATAAATGTTAAGTAGTATGGCTTTATTATATTTTGTACATGATTCATGTTATTGAAAAATATTTTATAATGTAAAGATTTAAATTGGTTGGAAATATAGTTTTTACAAATGATGTGAAATCAATATTAAGTGAAATTAAACATTATTGTAGATCTTCTTTAAGCTTCCTTACTAACGATGAAAGGCAGTAACAGTGGTTTAACACATAATTTGGGATTTTTTTTAAAAATCACTAATGTCATTTATGAGTGATTTTAAACAAAATGAAATGGAAGTCCTTCATTTGCAATTTACATAAAGATCTTTCATTAGCACTATTTTCGAACTATATACCACTGACCATTTTTCTTATTATATTAATACCACCTCACTAGTCTCAAGCATAGTATATTAAGAGTTGTATTATAATAAAATATGCTCGGAAAAGTAAAATGCATGTGTATGTGATTATAAAGATGGACAGACAATATTACTATATAAATTACTTGTTATATTCCGTCTGGGAACCAGGTTGTGGGTTCAAGTATGGCGTTAGGAGCCATCTTTTGCATGGGTATCCACTATCCCCAAGCAAAAATCGATGTTCCCCAGGAATGTGCCCGCCTTCAAACAGAGCATAAAGGCCGCTCTCTCTCAGCACCCGACTGTCATGTGCTGAGCCTGGCCACCTAGCCACAAGATCAATAATGTTGTCTTGGCCATCGAATACTAACTGTAACAAATACATAGAATTATCTATTTGTGAGATTTTTTTATTATAAATTAAAAGTTGTTTTTTGTTATGAAATTTTAAAGAAAAATAATCATCTTGTTCTCACGTATTATCATCAGACTTTTAATAATAGTTTGTTTTTTTTAAAGATTTCAATGTTCATTGTTTATTTTTCAGAATTCTTGACTTTTTCATCTGCCACAATTTGAAATATACAACGCAGATTTAAGGTGCTTATTATAAACATTAAGTGTTAATCAAAAGTTGTTGTTCTTATTTACATGATTGTTAACTTACAATATTTAATGTTTAAATAGTATTACAGTATTACATGTTCTTTCTCATGTATACATCATGTACTTTGCAGACAAACAAGGTATCAACTTGTCATTTTTCTTAGTCTAGAAAATCACAAAACAATCATTCTTAAATGTACCATTTTGTGGTAAACAGCACAAGAACATATTCAAATTATTTTTCTTTCCATAAAACATAGAGTGCTTTAAATTGTTCATAAATTGAGATTAAAGTTATATGGTTAACATTTAAAGTGTGTTCATTAAATAACCACTGAAATATTAATAGAATATTGACAACATACTGTTTTCTGTTTTACTTCAGGGTTTTAATACTCAGAAAAGGTTTAAATCATTTCTGGTTCTTATGTTCATAAGATATATAAGCTTATTGTGTGACTACTTTTAATTGAAATCAACAGATATGAAATGTTTATCGGAAAAATAATGAAAGAGATTTAATTTGGAAGATGTTTGTTCTAAATACCTGTGTGTTGATAGAATGGTATCCCATTCTGTTCACGTATAACGGTTCCTCATCTGATGGGGCTTTTATCTGAATATGTGTTCCATCAATGAGACCGATCACATTTGGAAATCCGGCAATTCCAAATATGTCAGTATTGATTTTCTGGATTTCCTCCCTTGTTGTAGGAAACTTGATAAAATTCGAAGAAAATGCAGGGCTGCTGATTGATTCAGCTACTTCAGTCACTGCCCTTGAAACAGATGGCTGAGAAATGCTGTGAATGTCGGCATCATTTAACGGGATGCCACCAGTTGCAAAGTATCTTAGAGCAATTAGTATTTTAGTAATGCTAGATAGACTGTGATTTCTCTCCGTTTTCGGCTGCAACACTTCATTTAAAGTGGCATCAAGATATAATAAACCATCTCTGTCGAGGCGATATCTTTCTATGAGTTCAAAATTTGTTAGGTTTTCAATCATGTTCTGTCGATCTTTAAAATGCCTTCTTGCCATGTCTGAAATGTTCATAAAGTGACTGTGTACTAATTCATCACATTGTAATGAATAATTCAAATTTTTAAAGTGTCAGTAAATTTTGGTGATTGGTATTTTGCACTGGAGAATTAAAATTGTAACTTATATATAAGTAACCAGTGTATATACTGATCAAACTGCACCGATGTGCTGGCTGATCTGGATCTACACCTGTTACACACTGGATAACATCTGCATCAAAGTATAAATAAAGTAAGTACTAGACATTGAAAAACATTAATTTGTTTCATTAATGTATTAAAATGATCCTAGAACTGTTTCCAAATACCATCTTTATACAGCTTTAACATCTTAAGTCTCAGAATCTTTCTTGACAGGTCTATAGGAGTAAATAAGTGCAAAGCATCAGTAAAATGATATGGCTTTTGACTTCTTCAAATATGGTGTTATGAACTACAGAAGATTTTATACACATTATACTTGGTTTCACTTTTTAGCTCACCTGTCACGTAGTGACAAGGTGAGCTTTTGTGATCGCAATTTGTCCGGTGTCCGTCCGTCCGTCGTCCGTCCGTAAACTTTTACTTTAAACGACATCTTCTCTTAAACCCCTTTGCCAAAGTTGATGAAACTTGCCACGGATGTTCCTTGCATGAAGCTCTTCCAAATTTGTTCAAAGAAATCAATTCCATGCAGAACTCTGGTAGCCATGGCAACCTAAAGGAAAAACTCTAAAAATCTTCTTCTCTGAAACCACAAGGCCTAGAGCTTAGATATTTGGCATTTAGCACCCTCTAGTGGAACTCTACAAAGATTGTTCAAATTATTTTCCTGGGGTCAAAATTGGCCCCGCCCCAGGGGTCACTTCATTTTACATAGACTTATATAGGAAATCTTTAAAAATCTTCTTCTCACAAACCACAATGCGTACAGCTTAGATATTTGGTAAGTAGCATTGTCTAATGGATGTCTACTAAATTTGTTCAAATTATGTCCCCTGGGCCAAAATCTGCCACGCCCTAGGGTCTTCATGGTTTATATATAGTTATATAGGAAAAACATGAAAATCTTCTTCTTTAAAACCACAAGACCTAGAGCCTTAATATTTGATATACAGCAACATCTAGTGGTCCTCTACCAAAATTGTTCAAACTATCCCCCTGGGGTCAAAAATGGCCCCGCCTCAGGGGTCACTTGTTTTACATAGACTTATAAAGGGAAAACTTTAAAAAATCTTCTTCTCTAAAACCACAAGGCCTAGAACCTTGGTATTTGGTATGTGTCATCATGTAGTGGTCCCCTACAAAAGTTGTTCAAATTATTCTCCTGGATTCGAAAATGGCTCCGCCCCGGGGGTCACTAGTTTTATTACATAGTGTTATATAGAAAATCTTTAAAAATCTTCTTCTCTGAAACCGAAAGGCCTAGAGCTTAGATATTTGGTATAGAACATCATCTAGTTACATTTTCTCCACAATAGCAGCTTAATTTTATTTAAATTTTTGACTTGATTTTACCAAACTTGCACACAACCCATGCAACCATTGAGCAGTTGTTGACAGGTGAGCGACCCAGGGTCCTATGGACCCTCTTGTTTTTTTCTTTGGACTTTTGCGATGGGAGTATGGACAGACTAAAGATGTGTCCATAGAACACGGATTCTCTCACTGTAAGTTGTCATTGTCCAAAACGCCAATATTGTGGTCACAGTACACTTTACAGATACACTTAATGGTCAACATAACTGTAAAGTTTCATGAATGTGGCTCTCATACTTTTTGAGTTACGTGTGACACAAGATTACATGGTAAATGTATTTTACTGAAAAACATAATGGGCTATAAATGTGGTTTTAATGGGCGTGGCCAGAAACATAAACCCAGGTTCAAATCTACACATGATGGTTAACATGCCTGTTTTTTGCCTAGGACGCGTATACATTTGGACTTACATGCGACACAAGATTACATGTTGAATGCATTATATTGAATTGCATAAGGGGCTATAACTCTGGTCTTAATGGGCGTGGCCAAAAACAAAACCCCAGGTTCAAAGCTACACATGATGGTAAACATGCCTTTATAGTGTTTTGCCTATGACTCGTATACTTTTGGACTTTCATGTGATACAAGATTACAAGGTAAATGTATTATACTGAAAAAACATACGGGGCCATAACTGTGGTTTTAATTGGTGTGGCAGGAGACAACCCCAGGTTCACATCTACACATGATGGTTAACATGCCTGTAAAGTTTTATGACTGTGACTCATACTTGTGGACTTACATGTGATACAAGATTACAGGCCAAATGCATTATATTGAAATGCATAAGTGGCTATAACTCTGGTCTTAATGGGCGTGGCCAGAAAAAAAACCCAGCTGCACAAGTTCTACACATGATGGTTACTTCTTCTATAAAATTTTGTTGATGCTGATAAATAGTACCAAAGGCACAACTCCTCATTTCATTGAAAACTCCCATGAAGTGTCATAAAAAAGGTGGTTTCAATTAAATAATCCATACATTTGTAGATGAATGGTCATATTTCATGTTTTAGGAAAAAGAGCATTTACACTAAACAAATCGCCAAACTAGAACATGGTGTTAATATGCACATCTTATATTAGTTAATCTTCATGAAGTGCTACAAATTTTACGCCAGTGATTGCCAAGCAAAAGCCTTGACAAGAATGGTCATACACTTAACGAAACTTATAAGTACCCCAGTTATAGTTTTCAGCATAAATTATGATATGATTAACGCAAATATTTAAAACTTATGCTGTGTAAAGTTTAATCATATTTTTAACATTTCATAACAAAAAAATCATTTATAAACAACTCAAACTTAACAAAAAAGATCATAAACCGAGATCACTACCAGTACACATATTCGCACCAGAGTCTTATGAAGTCAATATCGCGTATGTCCACCGTTTGCGTTAATTACTGCTAAGCACCGAGATCGCATTGACATAATGACATTTCTGAAATAAGCCACTGGGATATTAGCCCATTCTTGCATTAGTCGGATGTGTAGTTCTCTTTGGTTGGTGGGTGCATTCGGGCCTCTGTATACACGCCGGCCAAGTTCATCCCAT
The DNA here is from genome assembly GCA_038501625.1 of Corbicula japonica. Classification (NCBI taxonomy): domain Eukaryota; kingdom Metazoa; phylum Mollusca; class Bivalvia; order Venerida; family Cyrenidae; genus Corbicula; species Corbicula japonica. Next base: position 242,663 of record JAZAYU010000057.1, read on the forward strand.
ATGTTCTCAATCGGGTTGAGATCGTGCGACTTTGACGGCCAGGGCAGTACGTTGACATTCTGCTGTTGCAAGAGTGCCCGTGTTGTGCGTGCAGTGTGGCTCGTTGCCCCGTCTTGCATTAGTGTCATGCCCCTGTTCTGTTGAATAATGGGAATGGCAACGGGGCGAGGAATTTCGTTCTGGTAACGAGCTGCATTTAAGTTCCCTTGAATTGCAACAAGTGGTGTTTTCACGTGGAGTGAAATCCAGCCCATATCTTTACGGAGCCGCCGCCGAACTGATCTCTTTCTACGACGCACGCATCAGCATAACGCTCACCACGTCGGCGGTACACACGGGTTCTCCCATCATTTCCCTGAACATTGAAACGGGACTCATCGGTAAACAAGACTTGTGCCCAGTCCGCACGTGTGAATCTCAGATGAGTCCTCGCCCAGCGGACACGTGCACGACGGTGGTGTCCGGGCAGTACAATTCCCCGATACGGCCGTCTGGCACGAATACCAACGGATCTGAGGCGCGATCGGACTGTGTTGCTGCTGATTTGCCGTCCGTGAGTCCCAAATGTCGCCCTTGCTGTTTCTACTGCTGTGCGCTTCCGCTGGCGGAGGTGCGAAAAACCATAAACCGGTCTTGTCTGCGTGTTGTCACTCTACCACGTGGTCTCCTCGGAAGATTGGCGACACTTCCGGTACGTCTGTACTTTGAGGCCAGTCTAGTAATAGACTTCTTTGTAACACGCATTCTTCGGGCAACCTAGAATAAAAACAAAGGATTACAAGGTTCATAATACTGATATGCAACGGGCTTGTCGTAGAATGCATGCACTGAAATGCAATAAAACGAACAATGGGTATTGAACCACATACCTGCTCATGAGACGCTCCGGCTTCTAAAAGTTCAATAGCGATTGCACGTTCTTGCAACGACATACGAGCCATGTTTTGTGTTTTTATGTTAGGCACATCTACACTCTATCGATACATGTTTATATTGGTAATTATGGTCAGTTGCACGAAGTGCACGTGCTCGTTTTCGATTTTCAACGACCACTCTCAAAGTATGGTTTTGCATGGTTAATTTTGCATAAGTTCATTTTGAGCAGACGACAAATTGGGGCATTACATATAATCATTATCTAATGTGCATATTTTTAAAATAACACGTGTTTAATGCAAGTTTGTTTTTGGGGTACTTATAAGTTTCGTTAAGTGTATATTCTTCTCTACAGACTATCAAAGGGACATAACTCTGTAAAAAACATTTTGTTTTAATATGCCGATATTATTCATAGTGACTTGTAGTTGAATATCACCTGCAAGTTACAAAGAAATATCCAGGCCAAGCATGGTCTTAAATGATGCTGTATTGTAATTATTATGGCAATTATTAGAACAGAATAATAAGTGCATTTAACTATTTTATGCATTCATGCCAGCTGTTGCTGAGAAATAGTCTTGACAAAAGGAGGACGGACAGAAGCGGCCACTATATGCTCCCCTTGAAGTTTTTCAGAGATCATAAAATGGGACAGTTCTTGAAAAGTGAATTACCACCAAAACCAAAAATGTTTCATTTATTCTTTTTATAATTGGTTTGATAGCCTGTAAATTGTAATGGGCTGAAATTCCCAAATCATGAAATAAATACATTTTTCTTTTCTTCCATATGTTACACTAATCCCAGTTCAATGTTATATTTTTAAAGTTGTCATAGGTGAATTAAATAACCAAAAATATATTTAATAATGCTCTTGCATGCTATTCTAACATTATCCATTGTGGGATACATCCATATTACTTGGAAGAACAGTGTAGATCCAAATGAGCCACCACATACATGCCATCTGATCAGGATCTACACTGATTGCTGTTAGATTCATAAGTTAAATTCTGTAAAACAAAAACAACCAGTGAAGATCCAGAAATGATAGCAAATACTTGCCAGCTGATGTAAAAGAAAAACATTTTAATCACAACAAAGGTAAAAAAATAACTGGTATATAGTTTACAATATTTTATTATTTCACATTAATAAAGTTAGATATTTAAAATATTTTTATTTCTCCTGTTTATAAATCTGTGATGATTTTAATGTGTCCAACATATCCTCTGCCAGTTTATTGGCAAATGTACAAAATTACATGTATGTCACTCTTTCTCCACAGTAGCATTTCATAATACAACAATCACTTTAACTATTTCACTATGTCTCTGCGTAACACAACAGCCTTCTCATTTTAACTGGTTTCTAAGTGTTCCTCTTGATGTGTAAGTTAAATTATGATTTATTTACAAATATCCGCTTTTAACAAGCCAATTCAATTAGTCTTTGAACATCCAATGCATTCTACACTTTGAGCTCAAAAATTCTGATCCCACATGATCTAGAAGCTGACTATTGTGAAACATCCAGTCTAAATTGGTTCGACCAACCTATTCTTGAAGATTCCTGTAAAACAAAAAAGTAAATATTTGAAATATGATTTTTTACTATTCACTTAACAATGTAAAACAAAAAAGTAAATATTTGAAATATGATTTTTTTTAATATTCACTTTACAAACCCTGCAATTGTTATAATAATGATACTTAAAAATAAGTAGAATGTCAAAGGAATAGCAAAACAATTCAACAAATTGCAACAATAATAGAATTAGACTGTTGTCGTGTAATTTGTCAAAATAATCTATTTATTTAATGAAGATAACTCATTGAGTTTTAGACCAATTACATAGAAGAAAACCTAAATACAATGAGGTCTTTTAATTAAGCATACAAATGATAAATGTTCATGTGCTTTAAACATGTTAAATTAATCAGATGCAATTGAAATCCTTAAAACATCAACTTAGACTATTAATTCAGTTTAAGTGCATTCATTAACACTAAATCAATGTCTAATTATGCTAAAACATAGCAGGAGCCATTCTCAGAAAGAAATCCAAAGAAGCTAAAAAATGAATATGAACAATTAAAAGTGTTTATATATGAATCAATGTGGTTAAATACTCTCTGAAATTTCACTCTCTTAACTTCAGGGTCAGAAACAGAAAATGTAAGATATTTTACAGCTTTTTAACATTGCCTCAATGATTTTGTCAGAATGTGTGGGGAATTAAATAAAGACCTATATATGACAGTAATATATATGTCTTTGTTAAAATGAAACTTACACATTTTTTTTCAATTTATATGAATAACAACAGTAGCCTGTGTCTGTCTTCATATTTTTGTATCAACACCATACCATTCAACCTGAAAAATATGAGACAAAGCATTTAGAATTAAAACTCAATCACAATGTAATGTTGAGAATTCTGATGCATATTCTTATAATTAATTCTCTTCAAGCATGTAAAATGTTTATCAGACTTGCCAGTTACATAAAACTATTGGAGGCATTTTTGTTTGTCAAGATTTCTGTTATTAAAATTGTCAGAACATGTTCAAATCCCAGTTAAAGCTGCAATCTATATAAGTGGCAAAGCTTTTGATTACCTATTCAGTCAAAAGAACTAGCTTTTTTTTTAATTAAGACTACAAAACTTCAGTACATAAAATGAATAGGATGAATCAATTTAATTTCAATAATTGACTTTTAATTTGGCAACGCCTTAACTTGGATCTTTTGGAATAAACATCAAGATTTAGGTATTGTGTTTTAGCAATGACAAAGGGACCGGTCGCCATTTCAGCCAATCAGATGCTTGAGATTTGAGACTGATCTCCAGATTTAGTTTTCTGATCTTGGACACAGGTTGCTCCTTGAACATGAAAACTTTTCCATTCGAAAGTGGTTACAAATAAAACAGTTACTACACAGGACTAATAACTCTATAAAATATCACCTTGCAAAATAACTTTAGTTTGTTTAATAGACTTTATTAAGTCATATGATAAACAAATTGCTTATCTATACCATGTCAGTGACTGTTTCTTTAGTCAAATTACAAGAACATTGATTTAGCAGAGCGAAATGATAAAGTATTTTTTTAATTTAGTTAACCACAAAAACAAAAACCCGCTTGGCCTGTTGACATGGTTAAACAATATTATTTTTCTGATAAATTTCATGTGAAATTAACCCGAAGCCCTTAGATAAAAAGAAGAAGTTCTCTTATAATAAAAATTTTCTAGTAGTTTTCTTCGACCAGTAGTACTAAAGTACGACTTTTCTCACTTCATATTTTATTTTCGTAGATCATCTTGTGAATTGTCATTTAATATATAAATGAAGCCTTTATTAAATACCGAATGCTACATGCGATACAAACATATTTTCCAGCTTACCACAAGTGATTGTCAACCAATGGATTAATTTCGGCTTTTCTGACATATTTGAACAAATGCTTATATGCTTATACCTAGCCAAGAGGTATCTTTAACATAAAACCAAGAGTTAAGAAAGATTGTCACTGTCTTTATTTGAGGCGCGTCACGGGAAAAGGTACCTTCGGACCGTTGACGTCAATCCTTAAAATGACGTCATTAAGTTGAGCAGACGACATTAATGTATTATGCATTTCGCGTTAAAAATATCATGTTATTGTCAAAATGAGTAAGAAAATCACTTCTTAGTTATGAGAAACTAAACGATAGTTGTAAGTTATTTCCAAATATACTTTTAACTAAAAGGTCTAAAAATATGACCGAATGCACCTTCTCCCGTGACGCGCCCCATTTAAGATCATCAAAGTTAACGAGTTTGATCCTCCGACTTATTACTGAAATATGCTGACACAACAATATAGCCTGGGCTATAGTAGACTATTCTTAATCAACGTATTGAAGGTACTAAATAAATGAGACCGATGCGACGCCATACCTACACCTGACCTGAAGGTCATATAACTGAGATTAGAGACCAGTCTCAAATCGTAAGCATCTGATTAGCTGTAATGGCGACTGTTCGCATTTTCACCCAATCAGATGCTTGAGATTATTTGAGACTGGTTTCTCTGCTTAATTTTATAACCTTGGGCACCGGACTGAAAATAAGAACTACTTTTTAGTGGCTCTAAGGCATGCGGTTTGTTACTTATTTAGACCAGTTGAGATTGTCAAGAGTCAGCAAACTGTGGATCTGTCGACCCAAAAACAGCGAAGAGTGCATATCATGAATAACAACACTCAGAAAATAGAACCTCCTCACAGAGCCAGATACCAAAAGAGGAAAAATAGAACGTGTTTATAAAAAGATCAATTTTAAATAAGACACCACAATCAATTAACGAAACAAAAAGAACCTGACGGGTTACCGGGTAAAAAACGGTCAGTAGCAAACAATTTGCAAACAAAACCCCGGCGGCATGGTTTATCAACCACACACTTGAACAAACATTTTACATATAAACAAACAAGAACAAATTGTCTTGGTGAATTAGCTCCTATTCACCATTCAACTGGATAATGTTATAAGCACAATTTTACCTTTGGCATTGTCTGTGATATGCAGGATTTATATTCTCAGATCCCCCTTTCAACACCAAAGAGGAAAGAAAGAATGTGTTTATAAAAAAAGATCAATTTTAAATAAGACACCACAGTTAATTAATGAAAAAAAAAGAACCTGATGGGTTACCGGGTAAAAACGGTCAGTAGCAAAACAATTTGCAAACAAAAGCCCGGCGGCATGGATCATCAACAACACACTTGAACCAACAGTTCCAAAAAGTGATGAAATATGCATACCAGGAATTGCCACACTCACAAAACACAACCTTCCCACGCAGCGAAAAGAAGAGAGGAAAAGAGAGCATGTTTGTTATAAGTATGTTAAATTCAAATAAGACGCCGCAAACAATTCAAGACAAAGAGAACCCTTGGAACGGTCAGTGGCAAAACAAATAGCCACTGGGAGTGAAACCAGGTTCCAGGGTGCAGCCTTATTAACAATCAAAGTACTGAAAGTACAGAAAACCAGCGAAGCGATTTTGCTTATTGAGAATAACCAGTGCCATGATTCTCATACATGTATCCATTTACGAAAAAGCAAAAGAACTTGGTTCACTCGCAAAGACCTTCATCTTGTCTAAATGATAGTGGAAATAAGGGTTTCCATGTATTATCTGGATGAAGGCTTCTGTTAACCCTTTACTTCATAGATATACCTTCATAGCTTGGGCGAACAGTTTAGATCCATATCAGCTGGCACATCTGTGCGATCTGATTAGGATTTAAACTGTTCGCTTTTAGAATTTTTTTTTCTGACCAGTAATCACAAATTTTAGATCCAGATCAGATGGCACTATTGTGCCAGCTGATCGGGACCTGAACTGGTCACCTATGTGATGAAATGCGTATATATTGAGTAAAGGGTTTTAAGCAAGAAATTATAATAGTGAAATCTGTGTACTGACATCCCAAAGACAGAATGAACACGAAAAATGATATAAAAAGTGAGACCCCATCGATGGGAAAGATAATGCAGTTATTTGAAATAAGAAATATATAATTGTTTCCTTCATTGTGAATAACATGTAAAGGAAATCATAGAATTGAGAATCCTACATATTAAGATAAAACAACCGAGAGTCATAACATTGCCGAAAGCATTGGAATTTAATGCTGGATAACACACATGTAAAATTGAAGACAATTTCAGAGGAAAATGAATTACTATAGCTTATACCAAAAATTTCCACCGTATTAAGTTGTATATTATAACGGGCTCGATGTTTTTTTTCATGTAGCATATTATTAGAAAAAGGTGCCAGATTTAAGACATTGGTAAACATATCATTGAGTTTTGGTTGTAAATGAGTTTGGATAAATGTCCATTAGCTTACAATCCGTTCATATAACATCAGTTTCAGCAGACAGATGTGTCGGTTTTAATTTTAGGCTTGATGATGGTTTGTCCTTATATTCACACGTACTTTTACTGTTATTTGGCTTTCTTCAAAACGCGGGAAATTGTGACGTCACTGACATTTGCATATTCAATGTGTCACTGCCCCTATGATTTCATGTACTCCGAACAAAAATAGTAGTTATCTCGAGCTTTATCGAAAACGTAAACCGAGTAAACATCTTAACCTTTGGACAAAATGTTAATTATGCATTATTCATGAAACAAATCATAGTCCGTTCCTTGGCCTTATTGTCGATGTGTCTCCTGTCACGTACATGATAGCCGGACACGTACCGCGCTTGCCCGTATTTCTGTACGAGTAATATCCGGTATACTAGTTTTAATATGTAAAATTTTACACATCTCAATAGTTTACTGTTTACTGATCAAGCTTATATGTGGAAATCCAATATATAAACATATTCAACAATGATGATTTCTTCATGTTCAGTGATTTACAACGCTCAGGAACGCCTACCATCAAATAACAAACAAGTGTTCGCAATATGTCTTTGAAATTTCAAGTGAAAGCATTTGCGCGTTGATTTCATAAAGTGGACAATTGAAGAAAAATATGCTAAGAAGTAAATTTATCATTATCGTTATTGTTAATGATAAAAAAAGAAAATAAAATATTTCGTGATACAAACAGTTTAGCCGCGGAACAAACGTTCAATATTGAAATGGCTTTAAAATGACAAAATAAAGAAAATGTTTTCACTGTTATTTTGAGCTTCGAATTAGCAGAAAAGATATATTAAATATTTTAGATTTAATATTTGGATATTGTAATATCCTAACATCGGGAATATCGTTTATATCTCTACCTTAAGGTAACATATCTGTGGCTCGCTAAAGAATCCCTGGCGGCTGCAACCCCCAGATAAAATTGGTTTACTGTTGTCGATTGCGTTCTGAATTAGAGACAGCGCAGTGAAGCAGTCAATTATTCTTTTAGCATACTAACGTGGCAAGAGCCAACTTTAAAACGTAATAGGAAACTTGGGGACTACTTTACTTACTCTGACTACTCTGAAATGCGTAAATCGCCGGTTGCCAGTGCCTCGTTTTGGTTTGATACCGATTTCGGAATTGTGATTAGTAAAACCAGCTTCGCTGGTTAAAACGAACTCGATGTTGTCTTTTTCGCATATATATGTAGTTACCAAGTAAACACATATTTTACTTCTTTTCTTAGAAAAGCAGTGGTTGTTTTGATTTTCTTTTAAAATTATACTTGAAAATGACGCACAAGTATGACAACAACATTCGGCATCATACGTCACAGTGAAAATTGTTTCAAACATTTGAAACGAATTGTTTAATATTCACCCACTTAATACCCCATCACCATTCTATATGCCTCTCTGATAAAAAAATACCATCGATCGAAGTAGTTATTTCAAGGGCAGTTATGGAAAAAAGTGACTGATTTTGAGTCTGCACCGTTCCCAAGCGTTACCTTGCGAAAACGTTGTATTTAAGTTTTGTAACTTGTCATAATTTGGTTTTATTGGAAACAAAGCTTATCTGTATTCTTGACCAGTCCAACAATTACAACAACAACACCAAACTTTATTTGCTAATCGTCATTTGCATAACTTTTGCAACAAACATAGGAATAAAACTTGCACATATGTCTAATATGGGACGCATAAATATAAAAGTTTGACATAAATAACAATAATATTACCAGAATATCTTATTAGAAACAACATCACTCAAATATTTAAAAAAAAATCACTGATTTTCCGCGTTTTCCACACAAACATTTTGGAAGGAGTGACCGAGATAACGAAATTAGATGATTGTAAGGGTGCTTTGTAACGCCGCATCAGAGCATCGCCCCATAAATAAACTTTTGTTCGTTTATGCGGTGATTTTCAACGCATAAAAATATTTTTATGCGGCAAAAAGACACATTTCTGACGCATAGAACAATTAAAACAGACGCTTGTACACAAGTGGTATATGTATATAATATCATTATTATTGAACTTTTAGCTAGGTAAATTCTGACAAAGATTTAGTAATGTCGATTTAACTCTGAACCAAACCGGTTGACTTTTTAGGCCCCCACGAAGTATTTAGAGTTGCACTCGTCCATCCGTTCGTCCGTACGTCTGTAACTCCGTCAGTCCCCAAATCTCGTGGCATCAACTCCTCATAAACTATCAGGCGTCTTTCAAACTTGCCTTTTGTAAAACGGTAAACGTTTTCGGCATTTTAGCCCAAGTCGCGAAATTTTTGTCTACAATTTGTCAAAATACGTGCTACTATAATTTAATCACGAATGTGAAAGTATACAATTTTACTATTTTTTCAGGCTTACTACTCAAATCATATATTTTCCCAACATCATTTTCTTTTTTACCTTTCAATTTCCATTGTTCTCAATCAATTCTGACTTTCTGTAAAAGTGTTTACATGCCGGATCAACATTAATAAGTGGTCTGTAACTATTAATGGTTATCGCATTCGAATAAAAGTGGATCCAGACGATGGTTCTCTAAAGCTATAGATCATGTTTTGGCCAATCTATTTATAGCTTTTTGTATCAGTTTCGACATCTGTCGGATAATCAATATTAGTGACTGTTAATCGGTTTGATTGAATTAAAAAGTGCTTTCGCAAAAGAAAAATAACAATTTCTTAATTAAATCGAACCAAACGTTATGTAGTGTCTGTTAATCCCACTTGGAATTGCTGTCTTAGGGTACTTGTATGATAATTTCCAACTGTCTGGCCAGAATCTCAAAATTAAATTTTGCTTCCCCAAAAGGGGGTTCGAGCAGCCCTGCTAAATCTCCTCTGGAGCCGCACCTGATATATTGCCATAACCAAACAACGTATTTCTAAAAACATGAGAGATCTAATTCTTGATTAAAAAAATAAATAGGATGAAAACTAACACACTTTCATTATCATTTTACGCCATTTAATTATTCCCTGGCATCAGGGCCTCTAAAATATATAAGTATTATATCACGGGGGACAGATCATACAGATCATTTCCTGTCACGGACCATACTGTAACATTAAATAATGGTGAGACCAAAGTTAGTTTGTTTTTAATAAAAATTAAACAAATTTTACTTAACATTTGCATTTAAGCATCTATAATCTTTTCAACATTCCCTCATGCGATCGGGGATATTGCTGTCCTTCATACTGTCTTGTTTGAAATAAATACGCTTTCAACAGAGCACGTTTTTTATGCAGAGGCCATCTAAGCTTTTGAAGCCAGACACATGACGCTTAAAAATGTCTTCTAGAAAACTGGCCGGTCAATAGAGCCAATATCAATGTACACATATTCCGAGGGGGTCGACTGTGCTTTACTGAATTAAGTTGGTTAGAGTAACCTCTCCTGAAAGTTACAAATGGCTTACTTTTTCAAAGGGGATAACTGTGCTTTAATGAATTTAATTGGTTAGAGTGACCTTCCCTGAAAGTTACAAATGGCGAACTTTTTCAAAGCGGGATAACTGTGCTTAACTGATTTAAGTTGGTAAGAGTGACGTCCCCTGAAAGTAACAAATGGCGAACATTTTCAAAAGGGGGATAACTGTGTTTTACTGAATTTAATTGGTAAGAGTGACCTCCCTTGATAGTTATAAATGGAGAACTTTTTCAAAGGGGGATAACTGTGCTTCACTTAATTAAGTTTGTTAGAGTCACCTCCCCTGAAAGTTACAAATGGCGAATTTTTTTCGAAGGGGGATAACTGTGCTTTACTGAATTAAGTTGGTTAGAGTGACCTCCCCGGAAGTTACATATGGCGAAATTTTTCAAAGGGTGATAACTGTGCTTTACTGATATAAGTTGGTTAGAGTGACCTCCCCTGAGAGTAACAAATGGCGAAATTTATCAAAGGGCGATAACTGTGCTTTACTGAATTAAGTATGTTAGAGTGACCTCCCCTGAAAGTTACAAATGGCGAAAATTTTCAAAGGGGAATAAATGTGCTTAACTGAATTAAGTTGGTTCGAATGACCTCCCCTGAAAATTACAAATAGCGAAATTTTTCAAAGGGGGATAACTGTGCTTGAATGATTTAAGTTGGTTAGAGTGACCTCCTCTGAAAGTGACAAATGGCGAAAATTTTCAAAGGGGAATAACTGTGCTTAACTGAATTTTTTTGGTTAGAATGACCTCCCCTGAAAATTACAAATAGCGAAATTTTTCAAAGGGAGATCACTGTGCTTTACTGATTTAAGTTGGTTAGAGTGACCTCCCTGAGAGTTACAAATGGCGAAAATTTCAAAGGGGGATAACTGTGCTTTACTGATTTAAGTTGGTTAGAGTGACCTCCCCTGAAAGTTACAAATGGAGAAATTTTTCAAAGGGGGATAACTGTGCTTTACTGATTTATGTCGGTTAGAGTGACCTCCCCTGAAAGTTACAAATGGCGAAATTTTTCAAAGGGGGATAACTTTGCTTTAAGTTGGTTAAATATCACAGAATTATGTAGATCAATTTTCGACGTTAGTGTAAAATTTTTTAAATAATTCCTTTTTTATGTTCAATACTTTGAGAGTGACTAAGTTTCAGCATGTGTTTAATTAAGTAGATTGTTTGCATGGGATAAAAACACAAGTCATTTCGTTCCGGATAGAGCGGATGTTTGTAGGAGAATTCAAATCACCAGTTTCTTTACTACAAATTTCGATTTCAATAAGATATTGACCAAATATTAACCCAGCGAGCAACCTCCGTAAGCACCTGTTGCACTGCAGCACTTCACAAGACGCCGACCACGTCTTTTGTCATGCGACGGCTGTTAGAACTGCCGCTCCAATCAAAAGACGCTGCATTTCACTTCCAAATTGATTTTGTTGTCAATCATTTTTTGTCGCTGTGGGCTCATTCCCCTTGTGGATGTTGAAACAAAACTAAAAATGATGATGATGATGATGATGATCTTAAGCATCTGAATGGGTGATGTTTATAAAACATGGTAAAAGATGACATCAGGGCAATAATCTTGTTATATTACAGAAATAAAACACAATGCACTTTGATCCTAAATGCTCTTTCCATGTACCAATAAAGGACCTGCTTCAGAATATTGCCATATCCGCGGGACCGACCGTCTTAATTAGATTTACTTATAAAGCACAGAATTTATACTTTAAACCAAAAAAGAAACTTTCGCCAAGTTTGATTATAGATATGTTAGTACAGTTTCCATCCTTTTTGGCTGAAAGCTTACGTCGACGTCCGAACCCTCCAAACAACGTCAACGACCTTCGAGCAGCATTGCTTGACGAATGGAATAATATTCCACAGGCTGACATTAACAAACTTGCGCTCTCAATGCGACGTCGCTGTCAGGCAGTCAGCATCGCACACGGCGGTCACACACGCTACTGATTGTTAACTTTAGAAACGACCCCTACCTTATTTTAATTTAAAATTCAACAATCAATCTGATCCTTTCCTCCAAAATGACGATTTTAAAAGAACCACAATACATTATTTTCGAAAATGCAAGCTTTCAGCCAAAAGGATTGAAACTGTACTAACATTTCTACAATCAAACTTGGCGAAAGTTTCTTTTTTTTTGGTTCAGTATATATGGTCTCACTCTTCTGTCACAGAATGTCATTGCTTTATCTTCTTAACACGAGAGACAACTACTGTGTAATTTTATAAAATTATGAAAAAAATAACATGAGAAACCCAATTTCTATTCGCATTTTTTGTGGTTTGAATACCATCGATATCTCAGAAATTTTGTTAAAAAATTCCGACTGTAAATATGTACTCGTTTGTGCACTTCTCTCGTTAAAAAAATCCGTCATTTAAGGCATGTATTGAGAAATTCCAACCAGAGACTCAATACGTTAAGGGATTGCCACACTCCTCCCAACTTTGTTCATCGATAAAAAGAAAATTATCAAAATCTCAACAATGTCAAAATGCCGTTCAATGAAACTTTGCACAAGTGAATGTTACTAATGAATCTTTATTTTGCATACAGTAAGACACGTTCGAAAAGTAAAGAAAAAAAGCTAGACCTTAAAATTCCTTAAAATTCTATTTACATAAATTCACAAAAACTAAGCGATACAAAACATAATTTTAAATTCCCACGTGAGCGCAATGATACTGACAAGAAAATGCTGTGTACTTTGTATAAAAATTTCAACTACTAAAAGAGAAATCAGTGATTGTCATCCGTTTACGCGACCAGGAAGCGACCAGAAACTTGAAGGTCAAATACACTTTTACTTATATCTCGTAAAGTTAACATATGTAAGTCACGAGGACACAACAAACTGTTGTCGGTATCATTTTACTAATGTGGGCTTTTAAAATGATGTTTTGTGTTGTTTAGTTTTTGTGAATTTATGTAAATAGAAGTTTAGGGAATTTTTAGATCTCGCTATTTGTCTTTACTCTTCTAACGTGTTTTACCATCTGCAACATAAAGATACATTAATTACATACATTTGTGAAAATGGTTTCATTTAACGGCATTTTGCCGTTATGGAGATTTTGATATTTTTCTTTCTATTGACGAACAAAGTTGGGAGGAGTGTGGCAATCCCTTAAATCCAAGCCGTAACATGGCCCAAGATTATAAAGCTAAATCTGAAGACAAGTCTCAAATCTGAATCATCTAATTGGCTGAAATGGAGACAAGTCTCCATTTCAGCTAATCGGATGCTTCAGATTTGAGACTGGTCTCAAAACTTAGTTTTATGATCTTGAGCCCAGGTTTGTAAGTTTGAGACTTATTTCAAGGCTTAAGAAACTTTTAACCAGGAGCATGTGTGCATGAGATAAAACAACGTGCAGGATGTTTGGTATCTCGTATTTCTCTAAAATATAAACTTTACGAAACCAGCGTACACATGAGAGGCTATCCTTACATTTGCAGAGGGTGATGCATTTATTTATTGCAATGCCTCTCAAGGCCTTGTATATTGATATAACGAATGTGACATGGAGGAGCACGTGACTGTTTAGGCTATAGACAACTAAATCAAATATTAGAAGGGAAGGGTACAGACAAAAGAGGTAAAACATGATGTAGATTGCTGTTGTTGTCAGCCGAAATGAATTAACATGGATAGATCACCGCTACACTGCTTTAGCAATTTCAAGAATCTGAAGGTAGGTGATGTAGGCGCATAGCAGCTGTGACCGCAAGAGCAGAGACCGCTAACCCCGGCGGTCACGGCTCAGACATAAGGATTCTTGGGCGACTATGCAATGCCATTAACGATATACTCCTGCCTTCAGGTCTTCGTTTTTGCATGAAAATCGTTGTCGGTTTGCCTAATACATAATACATAAAAGTCAAGGGTAAACATCCAGGAAATGGCGATATGTTGCGGGATTTCCTCAGGGTATTAAAGCCACGGTTGAGTAAGGAGGTAATACCAGTTAAATGTATGGAATACGTAGCGCTACACAGAATATGGAAAACAATGTCGTATTCAAAGAACAGGGTCGGAGGCTAGATTTTCAGAAAGGGGTCGTTGGGGTAGTCTTATGATAATTACATTATAACATTATAATTTCCAAAATTAGCAACATCTCCGTGAATCCGTGAAATTTAAATAATTCTGCATCAAACGGGGTTCGATCACACCCGACCCCCCCCCCCCCCCTCTTCCTCATCCCCCCCCCCCCCTCTTCCTCCCCCCCCCCCCAAAAAAACAACATAACATAACAACAACAACTAGAACAAACAAACAAACAAACAAAACAACGACTCTCGATCCGCCCCTAAAAACATTCATTAAGTATGGATGATCCAATTTTGTTTTAATTTTTATGTAAAATTATTATTTGGTTTATATATTATAGAGATAATCGATGTCAAATTTATGAACTGGGATCCTATTATTGCTTGCAGTATTTCAGTATACTAATGGTTTAACCGTTTTATTTACCAAATGATTACATATAATTGTATTCATGATAAATAAGTAACTTTTTCATATCGACATGCCACTGTTATGGAGCCAAAATCAATTCCTCCGCGGTCCCAGTGTTCAAATCGCTCTTGATCGCGCGTGTGATGTCTCTTTAGAATGATTTTACAATTAAGGCAAACGTAGCTCAAAAAGTTAAATCATAGTTCGACCCTGATTAGAATAAACAATAATCGTGGGTTAAGCGCAATATGGTTGTAACTAAACTTCTTTTGAAAAATGACTTTTTTTGCATAATAAGGCTCATTTTATATTAATATATTGTACATAATATGATTAAAGAAAAAAGTTTTTGAAAAAAAAACCACTAAATATTGCAAATAAATCCTAAGGCTAAATCTCATATTGAATAAATTTTGTGTGCAATACGGTTGTAACTCAAATTCAAACCATGTTGCACAAAAAAGGCATTGACTTAACTGGGATGAGTTGTAAGTAGAATCGAGATGTAACTATGTCTTTATATGTACATAATTTATAAAATATAAAATATAAGCATGAATTCAAATTGTCATTACTGGGGTTTCATTAACAGAAGTCCCCTTACCAGTTACCATGAACTATGAATGGCTTTAAATCTGAATGTTTTGAATATATAGTTGTATTCAAAGATCTCGTTTGCAATAAAAAATCATTGTTCTCATTTATGTCAAATTTTAAGTGGACAACGGTTGTAAGTCATATATTTATAAATATCTTTTTTAGAAATTATTTTTAACATTTCTTCTTTATAAGTTTATATGCATATAAACAGAAAAGAATAAACATTCAAATATGAGAATCACAAATTAGTTTTTTGTTAATACTGAAAATTTTTTAAAAAGTGACTTACAACCGTGTTGCGCTCAACCCAGCCACGATATATGCGCTGAGTAGTTTCCCTGATTTTCTCATTTCCCCTAACCAAGTTAGATAACGATGGCTAAAACAACCATATAATCATATAGACATAATACACATTGCAAACAGGTTTACAAATAGTTAAAATGGAATGGTTTGACACAAACAGCTCGCTTTTTAGGCCGTGTACTCCTTTTGCTGCATTAGCAGCAATTTTTTACTTGTTTGGTACCATTGCTTGGTAAACCGACTCATGCTAAGTGTGCCATTTAGTTACCTGTCACTTAGCACGTATTGCTATTGTTGACTACGAAGGAAATCTATAAACGTGAGGACTACAGTTTGAAACAAACACTGCACTCTCCATTTCAATCTGAGACTTGTCACTCGCTTTAACTTACGTTACACTACAGTCTATGAATGGGAAATAATCTTATCGAAATTTGAACCATTATTCTATCAAATGAGTAAGCCTGTGAAGTTGGCTGTGGGATCAACATTCGACATCCGACATTCAATGTCCCGCAGTGCATTGGACATTCAGCACGACATTCGATTCCATGCATGTTTTGGATTGTCCCGCAGTGCATTGGACATTAAGCACGACATTCGATTCCATGCATGTTTTTGAATGTCCCGCAGTGCACTGGACATTCAGCACGATATTCGATTTCATGCATGTTTTTGAATGTCCCGCAGTGCAATCGACATTCAGCACGACAGTCAAGTTTATACATGACTTCGAATGTCCCGCAGTGCATTCGACATTCAGCGCGACATTCGATTTCATGCATGTTTCTGAATGTCCCGCAGTGCATTCGACATTCAAGTTCATACATGACATTCGATTCCATTCATGTTTTTGAATGTGCCGCAGTGCATTGGACATTCAGCACGAAATTCGATTTCATGCATGTTTTTGAATGTCCCACAGTGCATTCGACATTCAGCAAGACATTCGGTGTAATGCATGTTTTTGAATGTCCCGCAGTGCATTGGACATTCAGCACGACATTCGATTTCATGGATGTTTTTGAATGTCCCGCAGTGCATTCGACATTCATGCATGTTTTTGAATGTCCCGCAGTGCACTCGACATTCAGCGCGACATTCGGTTTCATGCATGTTTTTGAATGTCCCGCAGTAAATTCGACATTCAGCACGTTATTCAAGTTCATGCATGTTTTTGAATGTCCCGCAGTGCATTCGACATTCAGCACGAAATTCGATTTCATGCATGTTTCTGAATATCCCGCAGTGCATTCGATATTCAGCAAGACATTCGATTTCATGCATGTTTCTGAATGTCCCGCAGTGCATTCGACATTCAGCACGTTATTCAAGTTCATGCATGTTTTTCAATGTCCCACAGTGCATTCGACATTCAGCACGACATTCGATTTCATGCATGTTTCTGAATTTTCCGCAGTGCATTCGACATTCAGCACGACATTCAATTTCATGCATGTTTCTGAATTTCCCGCAGTGCATTCGACATTCAGCACGTTATTCAAGATCATGCATGTTTTTGAATGTCCCGCAGTGCATTCGACATTCAGCACGACATTCGATTTCATGCATGTTTCTGAATGTCCCGCAGTGCATTCGACATTCCGCGCGAACTTCGATTACATGCACGTTTTTGAATGTCCCGAAGTGCATTCGACATTCAGCGCGATATTCGATTCCATGCATGTTTTTGAATGTGCCGCAGTGCATTCGACATTCAGCAGGACATTCTATTTCATGCATGTTTTTGAATGTCCCGCGGTGCATTGGACATTCAGCGCGACTCTCGATTTCATGCATGTTCGTAAAAGTCCCTCAGTGCATTGGACATTCAGCGCGACATTCGATTTCATGCATTTTTTTGAATGTCCTGCAGTGCATTCGACATTCAGCACGACATTCGATTTCATGCATGTTTTTGAATGTACCGCGGTGCATTCGACATTTAGCACGTAATTCAAGTTTATGCATGACTTTGAATGTCCCGCAGTGCATTGGACATTCAGCGCGACATTCGATTTCATGCATGTGTTGAATGTCCCGCAGTGCATTGGACATTCAGCACGACATTCGATTTCATGCATTTTTTTGAATGTCCTGCAGTGCATTCGACATTCAGCACGACATTCGATTTCATGTATGTTTTTGAATGTCCCGCAGTGCATTCGACATTCACCACGACATTCGATTTCATGCATGTTTTTTGAATGTACCGCGGTGCATTCGACATTTAGCACGTTATTCAAGTTTATGCATAACTTTGAATGTCCCGCAGTGCATTGGACATTCAGCGCGACATTCGATTTCATGCATGTGTTGAATGTCACGCAGTGCATTGGACATTCAGCACGAGATTCGATTTTATGCATGTGTTGAATGTCCCGCAGTGCATTGGGCATTCAGCACGACATTCGATTTCATGCATGTTGTTTAATGTCCCGCAGTGCATTCGACATTAAGCACGTTATTCAAGTTCATGCATGACTTTGAATGTCCCGCAGTGCATTTGACATTCAGCGCGACATTCGATTTCACGCATGTGTTGAATGTCCCGCAGTGCATTGGACATTCAGCACGGCATTCGATTTCATGCATGTTGTTTAATGTCCCGCAGTGCATTCGACATTCAGCACGACATTCGATATCATGCATGTCGTTTAACGTCCCGCAGTGCATTCGACATTAAGCACGTTATTCAAGTTCATGCATGTTTTAATGTCCCGCAGTGCATTGGACATTCAGCGCGACATTCGATTTCACGCATGTGTTGAATGTCCCGCAGAGCATTGGATATTCATCACGAAATTCGATTTCATGCATGTTTTTGAATGTCCCGCAGTGCGTTCGACATTCTGCACGTTATTCAAGTTCATGCATGACATTGAATGTCCCGCAGTGCATTGGACATTCAGCGCGACATTCGATTTCATGCATGTTTTGAATGTCCCGCAGTGCATTCGACATTCAGCAAGATTTTTAATTTCATGTTTGAATGTCCAGCAGTGCATTGGACATTTAGCACCACATTCGATTTCATGCATGTTTTTGAATGTCCCGCAGTGCACTCGACATTCAGCAGGACATTCGATTAAAACACCTTCCGGTTACACTTAAGCTTTTCCAGTAGCTTCGACATTCAGCTCTGCATTCAAGAGACGGTTATCCCCTTTATGTTTTATGTTTTCTATTGGTATTCATATCTGCATTTGAACATTGAGAGCTGTGAAATAGACGTTGGGCATTATATATGAAGTTCGACGTTCGATATTTAAAACCAATTCGACATCCGACAATAAAGCAAGTTGAAGTGGTCCGGAATAAACTATGATGGGGTGATCCGGAACTACCATTTTTATTGTTGTAATGAATTTGACGTAATTTCTTCATTTACTTACTCTTATGTTTTTAGTAACTAATTTATACCTTTAGTCCGAATGCAAGTGACTGTTTTTCTAACCATTTTGATGGAATATGGTGCAGTTGCTTAAGCAGGACCAATTTTACTTTGAAAAATGTTGGTTAACTTTTAGTGTCCGGAAATTATCCGGACTAATTTTTTGACTCGGGAAGTTATGTTCAGGCGATAGCCGGAAGTGATCCGGATTAGAAAATGCTGGGGTGATTCGGAACTACCCATTTTTGTTATTTTAGTTGAATTAAACGAAATTTCTTCATTTACCCAAACTTAATTCATTAGTAAGTTAACTAAATTGTACCTATATTCCGAATTCAAAAAAAAAGCAAAATATGCAGATCAGGAATCGCCACACTCAAAAAACACAGCCTCCCCACGCAGCGAAAAAGAAGAGAGGAAGAGAGAGAGCGCGCATTTTTTATATAAGTATGTCAATTCAAATAGGACGCCACAAACAATTAACGAAGAAGAGAACCTTTGGGGATACCGCCTTGGAACGGTCAGTGCCAAAACAAATTGCCACTGGGGGTTTAAACCAGGTTCTAGTGTGCACCAACCTCACACTTGCCCCAACAGCTTCTGTTGGGACTGTTTCTTTGACTAAATTGAAGAATTATGGAACAGTTGCTCAAGTAGGACCAATTTTACCTTGCAAACTATTGATTAACTTTTTTTCACAAAAAATCAAGCAAATTTTTGTTGGATTCGGAAAGTAATGTTCAGGCGATAGCCGGAAGTGATCCGGTTTAATTCATATCCCGGTGGTCAGGAACTTCCCATTTTTGTAATTCTTATTGAATTAAAAGTATTTCCTTCATTTAATCACATTGATCGTTTAGTTACTAATTTGTACCTTTATTCCGAATGCACGTGATTGTTCCATTCACCATTTTGGAGGAAGATGGTAAAATTGCTAAGGTATGACGAATTTCACCTAGAAAATCTTAAGTTATCGTTTTTCGGGATTGTTTTTGTTTTGTTGAGGCGGAAGTGATCTTCAATAAACGATGTTGGGATGAAACGGAACTGTCCAAACACATGTTAATTAAATGATTTTGTCATGTACTCCTCTATTTTATACCGGGTGGGATACACCGTATTTAAGTAAACGGAACGCAATGAAAACGCATCACTCTTAACACCTGAATGAATATATTTTTGCTTTTGCAAGCACTATTTTCTATGTCAAGCAGTAGCGAAAATTCTTTAAAGGAATATGGTACAGTTGCTAAAGTATGACCGATTTTAAGGTTTACTTTTAGTGACAGAAAGTTATTCTGACTAATTTGGACTTGGGAAGTAATGTTCTGGCAATAGAGAAAGGAATAGGGTGATCTGGAACTACCAAAATGTATTGAAACAAGTAATTACCTTTGTTTTTCACCGAATGAATATTGGTAACCTTCGCAGATGGGTTACTTTGTTAAATGTCTTTACGGACTCAAAAGCTCCGTTTTGTATTTTTGTTTTAATATAAACAGGTCAGTTTACAGGGGATGATTTACAGGGGATGATAAACATAACGCCGAGTTTCGCCTTTTTTTTCTGTCGACTTTTTTAAAAATTTTGAAAAATTTCCGAATTTAATGTTTTGATGTTTTTACTTAAAAAAATGAGAAAATTCTAATCGAATAAGCGAATTAAATTTGGCGGTCACCGACTTTGTTATTGCACCATGTCCGTTTTTAGCACCCCACCCCAACCCCCCTTTAAAACGTACAAAATAAAGTGCCGTTTCTGCAAGTTTATCACCCTTTATCTAAATTGTACAATCTTGCAGCAATTACACTGACTTATGGTAATTTAAGAAATAAAAATTGAATAGAACATAATTTTTGAAACAATCTGCTATTTCAGTTCCTTACATAATTATGTTGCATTATAATTTTAAAGTTAAATTAGTTAACTCGGCTTTTCGCCTAAATCCTCGTCGTAGGCTGCGATGAGAAACCTCGAGAGATACTGTGGTATCATTAAATTGCATGCGGATTTAATTTTCGCGTCATTTGCACTAGGACACATACGCGAAAGAAAGTCCAGTGAATTTTAACCATATGGATTTGATGTTTTATAAAATGATTTATGTCGGGGCTCAACTGTCTGCATCACCTAAATATTTCGTTTGGTGATTTGGTTCTAATTGTAAAAAAAAACTTCTGTTAATATGTCGGCCAATCAAAACAGATTAAACCCACACCATCTTTGATTTGTTCCTCAAACAATGAAGACGGAATTTCAATTCAGATTGAACAAGGATAGCTTTTAAAAAAGCTAGTAGACGGCTCGCTTAGCATATTGAATTGAAATGGATAAGACTATAATTATGTTAACTCATTTAAACTGTATGTAAACGCATATCACCGACATATCAGAAAAATATATAGTAAAATAAAATCGAATGTTTTACAATAAAATCTAATGTGATATGTCTTGTGAAAGAAAATGTAGACTTGTGTGACATTAAACTGGAAAATGGCAAAGGCTGAAACATTTTGATATCAAACAGTTTAAATAGACCTTTTTAGACGGATACAAAATTATAAAAAAAACTAGCAGTTTTACTTTACTTTTGCATTTTAAACTGAAAACTGAAGAAACTTCAAATACACATCCAGTTTGAAATTAAAAATAATAATAATAATAATAATAATAATAATAATAATAATAATAATAATAATAATAATAATAATAATAATAATAAATTATAATAATAATAGAAAAGTTCAATCTCATAATCTATTGCGGTTCCTTCTAGATTTATTATGGGCCCAGGCACCACTTTCCCACATAATAGAAGAAATTCTTCGTTTATTGTTCAATAGAGACAAATTCGATTGAAAATCATAACATCTAAAACAATGCTATCGGACTGAGTTTAACTGTGGCATACAACCTGAGATCCATATATGATGTCTTCATTTACACCTATAGACCTTTAACAGAGTTTTCTTTCATACACACACCGAGAAAACACAGCAATTCAAATTTACAACGAAATATTACAGACATAATATGTGTTTTAAACCTATATACAATTTTATTATTAAAGACTCCAGAAGATATTTTACTTACAATTTTAATTTTCTTAAATCTTTTTGACTGCACATTTCACCGGGACATTATATATACCGGATCACTTCCGGCTATCGCCTGAACATTACTTCCCGAATTCAACAAAAAAATTGCTTGATTTTTTTTGTCATAAAAATTTAATCAATAGTTTGCAAGGTAAAATTTGTCATACTTTATGCTAGCGTCACAATTGCTAAATTCCACCGGCCGAATTTAGACATCGGCAGAGTCGTGAAGTTGGCTGCCGCCGGTCGATTTTTTACACATCCCTGAGAGCAATCACATATAACTGCCAACAAAATTTTGTCTGCGACAGTTGGCTTCAGAGGCTCGCGGGAAGATGACACCCCAAAATATCCGGCAAGTGGCAGTCAAGGTGGCAGGCGGCGGCAGCTAGAATAAAACTGCCACCGCCCTGCGACCTGGCGGGGGACAGCCCATTTACAACTGCCGCCGGCCGACGATTGAGCGATCTAGCTGCCACCGCTCTGCTCTCACCCGATATTCTGACGGTGGCAGGCCGATTTTCGGTCGATATATAAATCATACCTTGTGGGCTTGATTTCTCATAGTTGTAAAAGTTGTAACATCACAATATGCGGTCGAAGGTCAGTGTTAATAAGGGAAAGGGTAAGGCGCCAACCCCAAAGAGAAAAATACAGGAAGTAGGGGCTCCATGTTTTGAAGTTTAGAACATTAGAAAATGGTTAAAATGACTGATTTAGACTGAAATCAAACTGATTTGCATGTTAAACTACATAATACATTCTAAATAATGCTATAACAATGAAATACTATGCATATTATAAGAATTTAAGTTTTAATTTAGAAGTTGCAAATTGGATTTATTCATAACGTACCTGGAAGAAGATATCGACATCCATTCGCAGGAAGGATATTAACCCCCCACGATTTTCTATTCGAAGCTCGTTCATAAGCGTGTCATACTGGCCGAGAAACACTCTTCGCTGCAACCATGACCGCACCCAAACCGTCCGTCTTCGTCACTGCTGTTGGGCACGCTGTTCTTCTTCATGCAGAAGAACAGCAAGAACAAACTGCTGTCTTCGTTCATTTCTTCGAAGCCGCCAATTTAACTCCGCTATTCTTAAGTCTCTTAGTCGATCTGGTGTAATTAAGAACGCCAAGGGAACTGTTATGTATGTAATAGTCAATTAATTATAAACTAATGTCTGGTAGTCTAAAATCGGCAGATCGCAGTCCTGCCACCTACCGACATTGACTGCCGCCTCCCAGCCTCCGCGCTGCCACCGGCCGATATATTGAAATCGGGCGGTGGCATGTCGGTGGCAGAGCGGTGGCAGGCCGGGTGCTGGAGAGTGGCAGTTAGTTTCTAGCAGTCACCGGCCGATTTTTTTTGTAGACTTGAGGTCTCGATCGCGGAAGAAAAATCGCCCTGCGCCCCGCCTGCCACTTGCCTGCCACTGCGCCACCTGCCGATTTGCAAAAAAAATCGCCACGAAGTCTCCAGAAATTTAACATTTTCTTAAAAAATCAGCTGCTTGCTGGCAATGTCCAAAGTGCCGACTGCCGCCGGCCGATCGTATCTGCCGCAGTCCTGCCACAGGCCAATATTTAGTGAAAACTGGCATTTACAATGTCGGCCGGCGGCATTTAGTGATTTGTTACGACAGTTTTAGCAACTGTTCCATAATTCTTCAATTTAGTCAAAGAAGCAGTCACTTGCGTTTGGAATATAGGTACAAATTAGTTACTAATGAATTAGGTTTGGGTAAATGAAGAAATTTCGTTAAATTCAACTAAAAAAGGGGGGATAGTTCCGAATCACCTTTACATGGTCTATTCCGGATCACTTCCGGACTTCGCCTTGACATTACTTTCCTAGTAAAAAAGTAAGTCCGAATAATTTCCAGTCACTTAAAGATCACCAAGTATTTGCAAGGGAAAATTGGTCATACTTTAGCAACTGTACCATAATCATTCAATATGCTCAAAGGAGCAGTCACTTGCAATCGAAATAAAGGTTAAAATAAGTAACTTTAGAATAACACGTGAGTCAATGAATAAATTGCGTAAATTTTAATAAAAAATTTAAAAATGGGTAGTTCCGAATCACCCCAACATGGTCTATTCCGGATAACTTCCGGCTATCGCCTGAACATAACTTCCCGAGTCAAAAAAATTAGTCCGGATAATTTCCGGTCATTAAAAGTTAACCAACAATTTTCAAAGTAAAATTGGTCCTTCTTAAGCAACTGCACCATATTCCATCAAAATGGTTAGAAAAAAAACAGTCACTTGCATTTGGAGAAAAGGTATAAATTAGTTACTAAAACATACGAGTAAGTAAATGAATAAATTACGTCAAATTCATTACAACATAAAAATGGAAGTTCCGGATCACCCATCACAGTTTATTATATTACACTTGAACTTGCTTCATCGTCGAATGTCGAATTGGTTTTAAATATCAAACTGCGAACTGCATATTTAATGCCCAACGTCTATTTCACAGTTCTAAATGTTCAAATGCAGATATGAATACCCATAGAACACATAAAACATGAAGGGGATAACCGTCTCTTGAATGCAGAGCTGAATGTCGATGTCACAGCTGTACAATGGTGAATGCACATCTGAATGTCCAACCAACAGGTAAACATTGAAGGACAAACCTTTTTGAATGCCGAGCTGAATGTTGATCTCTTTGCTGAACAGACTTTTAATTTTTCTCCTAGCGAAATTTGGGAATTATTAGCCGAGCGGAAAGCGATTAGAGCTACTGGAAACAGTCAAGTGTAACCGGAAGGTGTTTAAATCGAATGTCCTGCTGAATGTCCAATGCACTGCGGATCATTCAAGGTCTTGAATAACGTGCTGATGTCGAATGCAATGCGTGACAATAAAAAAAAGCATGAAATAGAATGACGTGCTGAATGTCCAATGCATTGTGGGACATTCAAAAACATGCATGAAATCGAATGCCGTGCTGAATGTCGAATGCACTGCGGGACATTCAATGTCATGCATACACTTGAATATCCTGCTGAATGGCGAATGCCCTGCGGGACATTCATAGTCATGCATTTAAAATAGAATGTCGTGCTGAATGTCCAATGCAATGCGGGACATTCAAAAACATGCATGAAATCGAATGTCGTGCTGAATGTCGAATGCACTGCGGGTCATTCAAAAACATGCATGGAATCGAATATCGCGCTGAATGTCCAATGCACTGCGGGACTTTTACAAACATGCATGAAATCGAATGTCGTGCTGAATGTCCAATGCACTGCTGAACATCGAATGCACTGCAGGGCATTCAAAAAGATGCATGAAATCGAATGTCGCGCTGAATGTCGAATGCACTGCGGGACTTTTACAAACATGCATGAAATCGAATGTCGCGCTGAATGTGCAATGCACTGCGGGACATTCAAAGACATGCATGAAATCGAATGTCGTGCTGAATGTCGAATGCACTGCGGGTCATTCAAAAACATGCATGGAATCGAATATCGCGCTGAATGTCGAATGCACTGCGGGACATTCAAAAAGATGCATGAAATCGAATGTCGCGCTGAATGTCCAATGCACTGCGGGACATTCAGAAACATGCATGAAATTGAATGTAGTGCTGAATGTCGAATGCACTGCGGAACAATAAAAAACATGCATGAACTTGAATATCGCGCTGAATGTCGAATGCACTGCGGGACATTCAAAAAAATGCATGAAATCGAATGTCGCGCTAAATGTCGAATGCACTGCGGGACATTCGAGGTCATCCATGAACTTGAATGTTGTGCTGAATGTCGAATGCACTGCGGGACATATAGAAACATGCATGAAATTGAATGTCGTTCTGAATGTCGAATGCACTGCTGGACATTCAAAAACATGCATGAAATCGAATGTCGCGCAGAATGTCAAATGCACTGCGGGACATTCAAAAACATGCATGAAGTCGAATGTCGTGCTGAATGTCGAATGCACTGAGGGACATTCAAAAAATGCATGAACTTTAATGACGTGCTGAATGTCGAATGCACTGCGGGACATTCAAAAACATACACGCAATCGAATGTCGTGCTCAATGTCCAATGCACTGCGGGACATTCAAAAACATGCATGACTCCGAATGTCTTCCTGAATGTCGAAAGCACTGCGGGACATTCAAAAACATGCATGAAATCGAATGTCGTGCTGAATGTGGAATGCACTGCGGGACATTCATTAACATGCATGAAATCGAATGTCGCGCTGAATTTCGAATGCACTGCGGGACATTCGAAGTCATGCATGAACTTGAATGTTGTGCTGAATGTCGAATGCACTGCGGGACATTCAAAACATGCATGAAATCGAATCTCGTGCTGAATGTCCAATGCACTGCGGGACATTCAAAAACATGCATGGAATCGAATGTCGTGCTGAATGTCCAATGCACTGCGGGACATTGAATGTCGAATGTCGAATGTTGATCCCACAGCCAACTTCACAGAAATGAGTTGGAAAATACTATTAAAAATGGTAGACTTATGCTGTACAATAACAAAGAAATCTATCAAGCCTTTTAACTTCCCAAACAGTTCATCCTGGGATTTTTTTTTCATTTTCTGAAGATGTAAGTAAAGCAATCAACTGAGAATGGGTTAATCACCAAACATAGAAAATCCTGTTGGTTACCATTTCTTTTTTAATAAACAAATGTTTTTACGAATAACGTGGAAAAAAACTGTCTTTTATTTGTTTTAGTTTATAAATGTAAGTTTCTCTGATAGTATTATAAGTATTTTCTTATGTCTTTATCTAATTTATGTTTTACACACATTTGTCAATAAGTGTTTCATGTTTTGAAAAAACTACTTCTGGCAGTAATTGCCAATTAGAGTGAAGTTCGTAATCGTGTTTCGAACAACAATAGATAAATGTCTAGCATATGAAATCAATTGACTTTCTGAAATGTTGATAAACAAGTAAATATCTGTGTAAAGTACGCAACAGGAATGGCGTCTACTTCACAAGGAAACGTTACTTTGCGCATGACATGGTTATTTTAAAATAAAAAAAATAAATGTTTAATGCTAAAAACGCATATTCAAATAATATTCGAAACGTTTCTTTCCGAAGTTGATGCAACTTCATGCTTGGAAGAAAGAAACTTAATGCTGGTTGTAATGGTTGGGGTGTATTTTACAATTTTACGGAATTAGCTTGTAAGTTATTCTAATTGCATAACTATCAAATACAAGTTATTGATAGAATTTAAGTTAAGTTTTTGAGGCGTTTTTTTTTTTTATAATTTCTGTATTGTAAGGAGCATGTAAATGTTATACTTCTCACATTTTATCTTTTAATTTATAAAATAATACTGTGTGTAAGACTGTTATTTATTAAGTGAATTCACGTTGGCCATGATATTGGGCCTCGGGCAGTTATATTAGCCATCGGCCATTTGCCTCGGGCTAATATGATTTCCCAATTTATAAACACAACATGTCAGCATATCGGAGGCAACTGAAACTCGACTCCACTTTCCAATGTTCTGACCAACCCGTTCATGTAACTTTAATTTCTCCGCATGGACATGGTGCATGGTGCACACTTTTCATAACTGAAACAAAATAAAATACATCTTTTTGACTTCTTTCATGAACTTGCCGTTTGAATCTCCTCTTACGTTCATAAACCAAGGCATTTATTAGAACAAGAGTCACAAAATCGACCATAGTGTTTGTAAAGAGGATAAACTAAAAGCAGCCAAAACTGCTAAAAATCTTCTCTGTAGCAGCTTAGCAATATTATTATTGAAGAATTGTATACAAATGTGCACAGTTATTTCAGAATATTTAAATAAGGAGACATGAATTTTCGTTAACGGAGAAAAAACAATCTGACTTTTGTTTTTGTCCCTACCTTGAATAAATTTCAGCGGTTTCCAAACGAATGCAGCAAATTTAATGATTTTTTCGTGAAAATTATTTATCTTCTTATGTTTCAAGTGTAAACATCAACGCCGATAAAATACAAAAATATTATCGGTTTATTTAGTAACATTGGTCAATCACTTTCATCAGTACACGTTAATCGTCGTGTTGTTGGATTTGTACGATTCATTCAACTGTCAAAACAGAAAAGTCCTTAGCATAACGACACATACAAACATAAATTTAACAAACAATTAGGAAATATAGAATAGCACGAGTTAAGATTTTATTAATTTAAGGGAGATAAATCTGTAATTCTCGAGTTATTCTATTTTTGAAGTTATCTCTGGATGAGCTCCCTTGCACTTACCTGCAATCACACAGGCGCTTAGTTCACCCCCACATTAAGGTCAATTCTTTGTCAAAAATATTTTGGTCAGCAATTGCACAACATTGATTGTGCGTGATTTACAAAATAAATAGTAACTTAGGAAGATAACTGGATTGTTGAATTAACCACAATCTAACAGACACGAAGTTGAGTGGAGAGGGACTGGTCCACAATTTTGCTTGTTGCCTATAATGTTTGTCTATGATGTCAATTTGTGATGTACATCTAATCTGATAAGGATATCTGCTATGTAGTGTCCACTACATAATAAAATTATAAACGATACCATTGTTGTGTGTGTTTGTTATATATAAGTGGTCAAGTGCCCTGATAACACGACCTCAAAACTAATTTAGTGTAAACATTGTATTAAAATAAAAGAAATAATGATTGTTTTTTTTAAGTGGCCAAACACGACCAATATCAAAACATGGCAGGCCAGTTTGATTAAGCCTGTTTATCGGCAGTTATTGAAATGCAAATTACTGTCCACGCTGCTAAGCCGAGCAGTTCAAGCGCAACATATATTTACATAGATCTATGTATCATGCACAACGGTATTCAAAGGGTTAAATGATAACATCACTGAACTGGGGCGCGTCTCGGGAAAGGTACCTTCGGACAGTTGACGTCAATCTTTTAAATGACGTCATAAATTTGAGCAGACGAAATCATTTATTATGCATTTCGCGGTAAAAAAATATACAATTGTAAATTTGCATTTGTGCATTATCGGGTATGCTCTAGAAGTGTGACAATCATTTTGTTGGGAATTTATGTCTCAGAAGTTTGGTCATCTAAAGCTGTATTTCGAATTAATGTACGTTGTGATTTATTGTTTGTGTGTTTGAGTCATCAATATCGTTTTGTCTAGCAACACGTAACGAGCGGGTGGGTTTCGCAGCTAATTTAACAAGACCCCACTTGTACTTGTTTGTTCCTGTTAGAACATTTTGGGGCAGTTGTGAGGTCGTTGCACTCAAGGTTCTGGTTTATACCACCTATTTCATTTTGTTTAGACCATGCAACTTTTTTCTTTCTGGCTGTGTCGGGAAGTGATTGTGTCTTTTGATGTGACAATTCCTGAATGTCGAACGTCGAACTGCATTTTGAATGTCGAACTGGTTTTAAATGTCGAACGTCGAACTGCAATTTGAATGACGAACATCGAACTGGTTTTGAATGTCGAACGTCTAACTGCAATTTGAATGTCGAACGTCGAACTGGTTTTGATTGTCGAACTGCATTTTGAATTTCGAACGTCGAACTGGGTTTGAATGTCGAACGTCGATCTGGAATTTGAAAGTCGAATGTCGAATTGCTTTTAAATGTCGAACTGCATTTTGAATGTCGAACGTCGAGCTGGTTTGGAATGTCGAACGTCGAACTGCAATTTAAATGTCGAACGTCGAACTGGTTTTGAATGGCGAACGTCGAACTGCAATTTGAATGTCGAAAGTCGAACTGTTTTTGAATGTCGAACGTCGAATTGCAATTTGAATGTCGAACGTCGAACGTAGAGCCAACCTCACACACATTTCAATCATTCGTAAGTTTTAAGACTGATTTTTAGAATTATTGAGGTAATACGGATCTGACATTAAACACCCCTGGACCATGACCTTTTACTCCAAATACAATTTGCAATCATCTTCTATTAAAAAAGTCCAATAATCATCACATAAAATCATGGAATTTTGATGACTCTTTATTTTCCCCCCACCGCATAGCGGCTGGAGGATATAGGAATATGGTCTTCGTCCGTCCTTCCGTGCGCGCACATTTCGTGTCCGGTCCATAACTTTAATGAATTTCATGAAACTTTAGTCAAATTATCTCCCCTGCTAGATAAGAGCAGATGAACAATTAAATGACAATTCTGAATCTTTAAAAATTATCATTTTTTAAATTGAAATATCTCTTTAATATTTCAGAGTGTAAAACAAACGGAAGGCAATTCTTGGTGCTCCATCTCCGAAAATCTTTGACAATGAAATGTGTTTCGACTGCTCTAACTGAAATATAGTTATAGTGATGACAAATATTAACCAAATTTAACATAAATTCATATTTGATTAGAATGGTTAGATGATATTTGTTATTTCAGAAGCAAAATTATTAAAGCCGAAAGATACCTAAGCTTATTAAATACACAATTTCTATTTTGACAAAACCCCCATAATAACCATCAAGTAGCTGCGGACCAGATTATAGATTTAATATTTGCTCAATAATGTTGGACTCAAGTACCGTTAGGAATTAGTGACGTACATTTCTTAGTTCAATACAGTAAAATACCTGTATAATCAGATCACTTCTAAAGTCAAAGCCTGTTGAAAAGACAGAAAAAGATACAGAAAGCCTAAGAAAGCCTAAGAACGTAAGTGATTTTAAATGTTTTTGAGGAATAGAACTAACAAAATACAGAATTTGTAACAAACAAAATGATATTTTAATAGAACATAATATTAATCAGTCAAAGTTATGTTTTAATGTAACAATATGCGAAGTGTGAAGCTCAGTATTGGTGGTCATATAGTGTTCAGGTGTGCACATAGTGTTCAGGTGTGCACATAGTGTTCAGGAGTGCACATAGTGTTCAGGTGTGCACGTAGTGTTCAGGTGTGCACATAGTGTTCAGGTGTGCACATAGTGTTCAGGTGTGCACATAGTGTTCAGGAGTGCACATAGTGTTCAGGTGTGCACATAGTGTTCAGGTGTGCATATAGTTTTCATGTGTGCATATAGATTGATATGATCTTGAGAGCATTAAACAAAAGTCGAATAGCCGAACATGTAATGTACTATGGAATAGAAGTTGTGAGAAATTACATAAGCGTATATTACAAAGAAAGCTTGAAATGAACAGTGAATCCATTGGACAGACGCTGCATAGAGTCAGGCAGAAAACGCAAAGACACCATGATTTAGTTTTATAATCATAAGAAAAAGTTGGAATGAAATAAAAATAAACATCAGAAAGATTTTCGTTATGCAAAGACCGAATGAAACTAGAGTGTGGAGAAAACAATTGTGACTCAGTCATGTAACAAAAACAATAAATAAAAGTACATAAGGTACTGCATTGAAAGTACTGAAACAAAAAAAATCAAAGCATAGAAACTACTGAGGGTCGGCTTACCTAATGTTTGGCCTTTAACTATTAGTAGATTCAAGTAGAGTTATTAATGTACATTCGACAGGACGTGAGGTTTTTTATACATTCTATATAGTTCGTTCGGCTGAATGATAGTATGGCGCTACACTTGTTTATAAATCAAATCCCAAGCTAACATATACCGCTACAACAAACCTCAAAGATGTCTTTCTTGTTCAATCAAAAAATCTACTTGTGTGGGAAGATATCAACTGTTGTTATAACTATGGTTAAATTTCATCTTGTACAACTGTTGCTTTTAATAATTATTGATACTTCAAAAATCTAACAGAATGGTAGGTATTTCTTTAGTCAAAACAGATTTGAAATCACAATTTATGGTCAGCTGGTTCGTGTGCTGATTATGAAATCTATTGCCTTAAGCTAGATCCGGTTAACTCTTTAAATCACAAAAGCAAACAACATCTGGGTCACTGTGTGAAACTGGGATCCATTGTTTATTGTTACTTATAATTATCCATTTTGCTCATTGGACGATTTCAGCGAATGGAGTGATTTAGCTCCGCTTCATTTTTTTCTTTGTATTGTAATAATTTCTAACGAACTTACGAAACACAAACCGATGTTATTTATAAATGGAATAATTCACTCCGTGAATAATTTCGCTCAGGTATTAATACAAAGTTGCATCTTTTCAACGACATTGTTGAGAATATACATGCATATTGTCAAATAGATTTACCGCTACAATACGCAGTGTTGCGGATCCGTTATTTTCCAAAAAATGTAGTTATAATAATAAGCCTTCGTTTGATGGCGATATATAGATATGGTAAATGCGGACTGCACGGTTCGATAATGATTGTGAAAATGAGCGGCATTTATACAAAGACTCTTTATGTAGTTTTAACCCTTTCTTCCATATACATGTCTTTATGTCATGGGCGAACAGTGTAGATCCAGATCAGAGTGCCGTCTGATCAGGATCTGCATTGTTCGCTTTTTGATTTGTCAGGTTATTTCTGACCAAAGTGCGACCAATGCAGTTGTGTTCTCACGACTTCGTGATCCTAAGAAAGTCTCTATACCAACCACGTGACCACATATATTAATGCGCGTATCGGTTGCTCTTATAAAAAATAATTACGTACCACATGTTGTATGTCATTTATCTGGGTATGTGTAAAATTTTGTTCAGCTCCGTTCTGTTCTGTTCTGCTCTGTTCTGTTCTGTTCTGCTCCGCTGTACATGTTTTTGGCTACTTTCTTCAAAAGCAATTAAAGGTCGATATTATATAAATTATACTGTGTAGTGACAGTTAAGTAGTTAGATTTCAAAAAATACTAAGCATTGAAAACTCGATTACATTGTTCAATTGAAAGTTTGTGGTAAATGAATAAAATCAGATAAAGAAAAAAACTTTTACTGAAATTTGCCTTGTTTCCTTCTAATTTTCATTTAATAGGGTATTACATTTTCTGAAATCATTCGGTTAAACATGAAATACAGTTTATAATGCGTTTCTCCTATTTCATGAATTACAGTATAATGATTTAATTCTATTTATTTTCTTTTTCTCCAAGATATGACAATAAAAGATTATTAAGAACAGCAGAATATAATAGACTGATTTCCCGATAATTCAAGGGAACTCTTCTGTCTTTGGTATTATGTTTGGGTAAATACAACAATTCTTTTAGTGTTTTATAATTTTGACAGCAGAACTGATATATGCCGTACTATGAGTTGACTATTGTTTTACGATCCATATATGTCTTAATTAAGGTGCAATTACTTAGTTTTACCATAGAATGTTTTCAGTGTTTTAGATGTAAAGCTACTGTATTTTTAGTATCAAACAGTCTCTTATAAATCAATCATGATTGGTCACATGCATGCACTATTACATGTATATAGTTTCATTGTATAAATTATGCTGTGTATATGTAATGTGAATGAGACTCTAATAAAACAATTGAATTGAATTGGTATAGGAAATATCATAGCTTTTTCTCCAAACCAAACCTGTATCAAGATATAAATTGAACAGTGCATGAAGTACATCGATAATACCAGGAAACTTTAAAACTTCGTAGGATATTTTATCCAAACCCACACTTTTACCGTCCTTTGATTTGTTTACAACCTTTTTATGTCTGAAAGTGTAATTGTTACGTTCAAAAACCGATTCCCTTTAAAAAACGGATCTAACATATTACTTTCTAAAAATGATTTTTTACGCAAAATGTTTTCATAAAATTTACTATCAAAATCTAAACTGTTTTCAATACAATTATAGATTTTTCCTAATTCATTGTCCATTTACTGAAAACAAATCCTTCATCGGAGATTATATTTATATGTGGTGTACATGCATAATCGGTTGACAGAACGCATCGAAAAGGCGACATGATATCTAAGAGCAGCCCCTCGTGATATATCATTACGCATCTGAACTCCGCCCCTTGATTTATCCTGCTATAAATTACCGGTAGCTATTGATTATTTCTTAAGCATCTAAACTCCACCAAGAGATATATCCTGCGATATATACCGGAAGCAATTTATTGTTTTTTTAAGTAAAGGGTCGAAATTGGAAGCGAATTTGTTCTTTCGCAAGAATTATGTTTCTATAGCATTAATTTAAAGATTATTATATAATATAGCGTAAAATATTAAAATGTTTGAAAGATGTGTTTCGTAATGACTGTTTCATTTATAGCGAGTTTACATTTTGTATCATTTTGTACGATCGCTTTTAAGTAAGATGGAGGCGTTCGTCTGCAAATATTGTCTATACAATCGGGTAAATTTGAAAAATTTCAAATATGCACATCCAGCAGACACAGCCTCCCACACAGCCAAAAAGTAAAGAGGAGAAGGGAGCAGTGTTTTACAATAATCCGTGTCAAATAATAAGATATAATAATGGAGAAATAATAAAAACATTGAGTACAAAAACACGATGAGAGGAACTGTTTTGAAATAATCAAACAGAATATATATTTTATGTTCCAGTTAGACTTGAACAACTGACAGGGACGGGTGCAGGTTATGAACTGAGAAAGCATTTGGTTTGCTCATGAAAAAACCTATGACGGGTTACTTTAGCATTTACTTTATTATTGGTAATACTAGTGCCATTAAAAGTTGTTAAACTAACTGAAGAAATAAGTAAAAACACTTCGGCTTTTACCTGTAACCTTTTATAATTCGACCACGTGCTATCGTGGCTTACAGCAAGGTTTGGGTATGTATATTTATGTCTGATTTGGTGACGATATTTTTATATTAGTGCTATTGATTATTAAAGCTGTACTTTGGTAAACTTTTAGACCAGAAAACAAAAATAAAACACACGGCTATGTGGATCGCCCCATAGGGAGCGATTATTTTGAGTTTGAAATTCGTCATGCAAATGCATTGGCTAGTAAAAGATAGTTGGTGTTAGGAATTGTCTCAGCACCTTTTGAGGCACCTGATCCGGTCTGCGGCTAAGTCTGAATTTAATCACCTGTCTTCTACTTTGTTTTCTGCATATTCAGGCAAACTTTTGCACCTACACAGAATACATCGTTATGCAGCGTTGGGAGCAGTTACCTTGAAACAGATACGTTATCATTCGACTACGGAGGCGGTCCATATTAACCACGTGGTTTATCACGGTACAGTTCGTGACGCGTTTACATTAAGACGGAACTGCAGATAAAAAATCAACAAATGAAACATAATTATACATACTTAAAACGTTGCTGTAAGCCATACTGGCACGTGGTTAGATCACAAAAGCTAACGGGATATGATTTCATTTAATCTATAAAACTTAAGGACACATTGTGATTAATATTACCTACTTTCCAAATATAATAAACAATTATTTACTTATTAGCTGGGAAATATGCTGTGATATTGACCTAAAAACTCGTTATTGACCGAGGCGATAGATGAGGTCAATAACGATTTTTGCGGTCAATATCAACAGCATATTTCCCAGCTATTAAGTAAATAACTGTTTTATTACATGAACTATAAATAATATAAAAGATGGAAACTTTCGCATTCTATTTATAGACAGGTCAATATCAGCGAAAGCGGGTCAATATCTAGATTTATTGACTCTGTTATTTTGGGGGTGTGACCAATCGCGTTGCGTCTATTTATAGTTCATGTAATAATTAATGTTATCCAATTTCTCATGTAATACAAGATAAAAAATCCTCTTCTGCCGAAAGTTTTGGCATGGTTTAAATCATTTCTATAATTACATGAAAATATCAGTTCTGCCTGCCAAGATATTTTACTTCATACGAATATATGTTTGACTATTCAAGATAAAAATCTTTCTATGCACAGTAATTACATGTATGATGTTATCACGTGCAAAAAATCGCGATTAAAAGTAAAAGGGAGGTCCTATGCGTTTCAATGTTATAGATGCTTAGTGCGCTAATTAATGCATGTACTTTAAATTGATATCGGTAAATAATGAAAAAAAATCTATTTGTTCGGACCGCCTTTTCACCGGGATATGATGTATGCTCCTACAAAGGACTACATGATACGATACACTTTCAACCGGAATTCTACTAAGGAAACTATGAGACAATGGTAATTATTAACCATTAGATTTCTCACCTCTTGTTCTATTAACAATGACTCGAGGGTCAAGTCTATAGTTGACTCAGTTGATGTTGATGCAGCATGTGTAATACGGCCCCCTTGGGCCACATCTGGTGGAGGGGGTGGGGGGCTAGACTTTCCTAAAATATAATGAAATTTAACATTACATTTCATTAAAGTACAATACTTAACCTAGAATATTGTTTAAATTTTTTAATTACTTGTATTTTTTTAGTTAAATCTTCTTACTCAAGTTAACAAAAAATGGTATGAGATGCTTGAGATTTGAGACTGGTTTCCAATCTCAGCTTTATAACCTTGGCACTAGTTTAATGTTGTGTGGAAGGAATGTTTAAATCTTTTTTCTTTTTGCAAGCAAATATATCATTATTAATCAATTATACAGAACATGTATCATTATTTTTTGTCTGAAAGAATGATTGACATTTGCTTCAAAACTATAGATTTTACAACAATACAAGGAAATCTATAAAATACCAACACTTGTGCAAACAGACTGCATTAGCAAAGTCTTATAATAGTTTGATGTTTTTGTCATTCAGTCAGAAATGCATTCTAAGAAAAACAGTTTAGATCCTTTTCAGTCTGTGCACATCCACAATTTTATCAGGATCTACCCAAGAAGCCAATTAGTCAAAACGTGGGTTTTTCGTCTTATTTTTTACGTTTTCTCTATTATTTGACCCTGTTGAAAAAAAACTGTATTTTTTGCATGTAAATTTTCCTGATTTGCATTTTTTTCACATAATCTTTTACACAGAAGCCAAAACAAGCAAAACAAACAATCCTACCTCCTTGGTCATGTCTTTCCTGTTCGCTGTCATCATCTTCTTCTAGCAATCTTGAAAAATTTGACTGTTGGCTGACATCAGGCTGGCTGACATCATCTTCTTCAAGCAATCTTGACAAATTTGACTGTTGGCTGACATAAGGCTGGCTGACATCATCTTCTTCAAGCAATCTTGAAAAATTTGACTGTTGGCTGACATCAGGCTGGCTGACATCATCTTCTTCAAGCAATCTTGAAAAATTTGACTGTTGGCTGACATCAGGCTGGCTGACATCATCTTCTTCAAGCAATCTTGAAAAAATTGACTGTTGGCTGACATCAGGCTGGCTGACATCATCTTCTTCAAGCAATCTTGAAAAATTTGACTGTTGGCTGACATCAGGGAGCTGACATCATCTTCTTCAAGCAATCTTGAAAAATTTGACTGTTGGCTGACATCAGGCTGGCTGACATCATCTTCTTCAAGCAATCTTGAAAAATTTGACTGTTGGCTGACATCAGGCTTGCTGACATCATCTTCTTCAAGCAATCTTGAAACAGAATGATATGGATCTACACTGTTTGCTTTTAGATTCATTCATTAAATTTCTGACCAACAATTCAACAGAGAAGTTCCAGATCTGACTGGAAGGATAAGCAAGGTGATCTGGATCTACACTGTCGCAAATGAAGAAATTGTGCAGAAAATACATGTAAATGTACCCCGGTATTCTGATTACTGTGTCACATTGAAATATATCATCATCATGTACAGCAACATCGGTTACATCAAGAATGATAACTCCTGTTTGACAATTGTTTGAGTTATTTTATCATGAAACTAACTGTTGCCAATAACTAAATCTTTTTGTCATATATGATTTAACATAGGCCCACATTTAGACTTTTTGCTGGCAGGCGACAAATGTGTTCCGTGGAACACCATATTCTAGTTTTAACAGTTTGGCTACACCTTATGGCATCTTACGAATTTTTCTAAGCATACCGGTATACGGTGAATGTATTGATTGTTTGATACAGCATATAGCCAACTATATACTTGAATCACAGTATACTAGTAATACCGCCCACCACAGCTAAAACTGTTGAAAATTTCCTGTTCAAACATACTTTTTCAGCTAAACTACAGTCTAGTGAAGAATAATGAAGCATAAAAATATCAACGCAGTGCAAACTTTGAATGTGTTTTATCTGCAGTTTACTTGCGTCTTGAAAAATAAGAGTCTACGCACTGTACAGCGGCACTTGAATTTTGCTACGCTGCGTTTCACGGCATTTCATGCGACGGTAGAATATATATATGTATTGGTTGTTGAAATATTTAACTATTTCTTAACTGAGATCATCCTCGTCAAGTCATCTCTTTAACATTCCAAATAAAAAACACTAAACTTGCTGACAGATCTCTTGCAGTTGTTGGACCTCATTGGTGGAATTCATTACCAAAATTTCATTTAGAAGGATATTACTTATGAAAAGCAATTATGTCAAAACTAAAGACATTATTTTTTTAGCAGTTGAACACTAAGAATTTTTTGTTTATGACTATACCTCAAATACCAAATGCTACTGGACTGCTACCTTTACATTTCAGCAGCCTAGACAGTATGTAAATTTACCGTATAATGGTTTTTTTTCGCAAGCATAATATTTTCGCTATTTTCGCGACCGACGTGAATTCGCTAAAATTAAAAACGCTAAACATTCCCAACATCGTAGTCGTCAATTTCTGTGAGCGCAAATTCGCTAAAATAAAAACCGCCAACAATTTTTTAAATTCTTTTGGGGTTATTTGTCACATTTTATACTAAATTTACTGAATTATGCATATAGAAATGGCCGCTTATCCGTTACGCAAACTCAAGGTGTTATAACTTGTCTACCAAAACCAAATAAAAATAGAATGTTTTTAAAAAATTGGAGACCGATTTCTTTGTTAAACGTGATTTATAAATTAGCATCAAGTGTTATTGCAATTCGAATGAAAAAAAAATTTAAATACGATTATAAGTAACGACCAAAAAGGATTTATAGCGGGTAGGTTTATTGGAGAAAACATCAGACTTATTTATGACATTCTTTTTGAAGCTAAAACTCAAAATATACCAGGTCTATTGCTGTCTATCGACTTCCAGCAGGCTTTTGATTCTATTTCTTGGAAATTTATACATAAAGTTCTCGATTATTATAACTTTGGACCTTCCTTTAAAAGGTGGATTTCTTTATTTCAGAAGGGATCTGAGTCTTGTATTTTACAAAATGGTCATTTATCAGATTTTATTAAAATTGGTCGAGGCTGTAGACAAGGTGATCCAATATCACCTTATCTTTTTATTTTAAGTGTAGAAATTCTCGGTTCCATGATAAACACTTTTATTGATTTCGTGTAGACTCGTACACATTACTTTACTTACAACAACGCATAAAACACTTAAATTATAATCAATTAAACAATCATAACTAATGCTTTGATAGTTAAAACTTATCGTTTAAGTCACTTGAATAACAGAATAAAAAAGAAAATACATTACAATGATATTTGACATGTAATATTTGTAGACTGATGCTATGAGGCATTAACCACCGCAATAACAAATGAAATGACTGTCATTGACAGACACCATAAACTTCGAAATGTAAAATAAGCCTTACATAACCCATCTTTATTTCTTCTTCAATATATGCCTTGTGTTTTCTGTGTTTTCTGTCCAAAAATGTCAACTCGGTGAGTTCGGTCAGTTGTAAAGTCTACACCGGAACGTGCAATGCAGATAATTGCTGTTGAGTATCACACACTTGCTGTCGATGCGCATCACTTTACCGTTACACGCGTTAGCCCCCAGTGAATAATCATCACATAAAATCATGGAATTTTGATGACTCTTTATTTTCCCCCACCGCATAGCGGCTGGACGATATAGGAATATGGTCTTCGTCCGTCCTTCCGTGCGCGCACATTTCGTGTCCGGTCCATAACTTTAATGAATTTCATGAAACTTTAGTCAAATTATCTCCCCTGCTAGATAAGAGCAGATGAACAATTAAATGACAATTCTGAATCTTTAAAAATTAGTATTTTTTAAATTGAAATATCTCTTTAATATTTCAGAGTGTAAAACAAACGGAAGGCAATTCTTGGTGCTCCATCTCCGAAAATCTTTGACAGTGAAATGTGTTTCGACTGCTCTAACTGAAATATAGTTATAGTGATGACAAATATTAACCAAATTTAACATAAATTCATATTTGATTAGAATGGTTAGATGATGCTATTTGTTATTTCAGAAGCAAAATTATTAAAGCCGAAAGATACCTAAGCTTATTAAATACACAATTTCTAATAAAATTATTTTGACAAAACCCCCATAATAACCATCAAGTAGCTGCGGACCAGATTATAGATTTAATATTTGCTCAATAATGTTGGACTCAAGTACCGTTAGGAATTAGTGACGTACATTTCTTAGTTCAATACAGTAAAATACCTGTATAATCAGATCACTTCTAAAGTCAAAGCCTGTTGAAAAGACAGAAAAAGATACAGAAAGCCTAAGAAAGCCTAAGAACGTAAGTGATTTTAAATGTTTTTGAGGAATAGAACTAACAAAATACAGAATTTGTAACAAACAAAATGATATTTTAATAGAACATAATATTAACAAGTCAAAGTTATGTTTTAATGTAACAATATGCGAAGTGTGAAGCTCAGTATTGGTGGGCATATAGTGTTCAGGTGTGCACATAGTGTTCAGGTGTGCACATAGTGTTCAGGTGTGCACATAGTGTTCAGGAGTGCACATAGTGTTCAGGTGTGCACGTAGTGTTCAGGTGTGCACATAGTGTTCAGGTGTGCACATAGTGTTCAGGTGTGCACATAGTGTTCAGGAGTGCACATAGTGTTCAGGTGTGCACATAGTGTTCAGGTGTGCATATAGTTTTCATGTGTGCATATAGATTGATATGATCTTGAGAGCATTAAACAAAAGTCGAATAGCCGAACATGTAATGTACTATGGAATAGAAGTTGTGAGAAATTACATAAGCGTACATTACAAAGAAAGCTTGAAATGAACAGTGAATCCATTGGACAGACGCTGCATAGAGTCAGGCAGAAAACGCAAAGACACCATGATTTAGTTTTATAATCATAAGAAAAAGTTGGAATGAAATAAAAATAAACATCAGAAAGATTTTCGTTATGCAAAGACCGAATGAAACTAGAGTGTGGAGAAAACAATTGTGACTCAGTCATGTAACAAAAACAATAAATAAAAGTACATAAAGTACTGCATTGAAAGTACTGAAACAAAAAAAATCAAAGCATAGAAACTACTGAGGGTCGGCTTACCTAATGTTTGGCCTTTACCTACTAGTTGATTCAAGTAGAGTTATTAATGTACATTCGACAGGACGTGAGGTTTTTTATACATTCTATATAGTTCGTTCGGCTGAATGATAGTATGGCGCTACACTTGTTTATAAATCAAATCCCAAGCTAACATATACCGCTACAACAAACCTCAAAGATGTCTTTCTTGTTCAATCAAAAAATCTACTTGTGTGGGAAGATATCAACTGTTGTTATAACTATGGTTAAATTTCATCTTGTACAACTGTTGCTTTTAATAATTATTGATACTTCAAAAATCTAACAGAATGGTAGGTATTTCTTTAGTCAAAACAGATTTGAAATCACAATTTATGGTCAGCTGGTTCGTGTGCTGATTATGAAATCTATTGCCTTAAGCTAGATCCGGTTAACTCTTTAAATCACAAAAGCAAACAACATCTGGGTCACTGTGTGAAACTGGGATCCATTGTTTATTGTTACTTATAATTATCCATTTTGCTCATTGGACGATTTCAGCGAATGGAGTGATCTAGCTCCGCTTCATTTTTTTCTTTGTATTGTAATAATTTCTAACGAACTTACGAAACACAAACCGATGTTATTTATAAATGGAATAATTCACTCCGTGAATAATTTCGCTCAGGTATTATTACAAAGTTGCATCTTTTCAACGACATTGTTGAGAATATACATGCATATTGTCAAATAGAAACTCCGTTAATGACGTTCTAAATAGATTTACCGCTACAATACGCAGTGTTGCGGATCCGTTATTTTCCAAAAAATGTAGTTATAATAATAAGCCTTCGTTTGATGGCGATATATAGATATGGTAAATGCGGACTGCACGGTTCGATAATGATTGTGAAAATGAGCGGCATTTATACAAAGACTCTTTATGTAGTTTTAACCCTTTCTTCCATATACATGTCTTTATGTCATGGGCGAACAGTGTAGATCCAGATCAGAGTGCCGTCTGATCAGGATCTGCATTGTTCGCTTTTTGATTTGTCAGGTTATTTCTGACCAAAGTGCGACCAATGCAGTTGTGTTCTCACGACTTCGTGATCCTAAGAAAGTCTCTATACCAACCACGTGACCACATATATTAATGCGCATATCTCTCTCTGTAACAATCATTGTATGTTTACTCTAACTCTGTTAGTTTAGTTACAAACTAGACTCATTCTCCTTGTAACATTTTGTTAAACGTTGATACATAGCAATTCATACATATCTCTCAGATTTCGAATCGTATTAATCATTGTAAAATTATGTATTTGATGTAGTTCCCCACATCTGCAGCCCCGATCTTACTAGGCTGTACAAGTCATTGTGATACATAAGTTTGAAAACCGGAACCGAAATAAAAGTGTGTATCGGTTGCTCTTATAAAAAATAATTACGTACCACATGTTGTATGTCATTTATCTGGGTATGTGTAAAATTTTGTTCAGCTCCGTTCTGTTCTGTTCTGCTCTGTTCTGTTCTGTTCTGCTCCGCTGTACATGTTTTTGGCTACTTTCTTCAAAAGCAATTAAAGGTCGATATTATATAAATTATACTGTGTAGTGACAGTTAAGTAGTTAGATTTCAAAAAATACTAAGCATTGAAAACTCGATTACATTGTTCAATTGAAAGTTTGTGGTAAATGAATAAAATCAGATAAAGAAAAAAACTTTTACTGAAATTTGCCTTGTTTCCTTCTAATTTTCATTTAATAGGGTATTACATTTTCTGAAATCATTCGGTTAAACATGAAATACAGTTTATAATGTGTTTCTCCTA
Source organism: Corbicula japonica (assembly GCA_038501625.1). Lineage (NCBI taxonomy): Eukaryota > Metazoa > Mollusca > Bivalvia > Venerida > Cyrenidae > Corbicula > Corbicula japonica. The sequence goes on from JAZAYU010000057.1 coordinate 285,799, forward strand.
TTTCATGAATTACAGTATAATGATTTAATTCTATTTATTTTCTTTTTCTCCAAGATATGACAATAAAAGATTATTAAGAACAGCAGAATATAATAGACTGATTTCCCGATAATTCAAGGGAACTCTTCTGTCTTTGGTATTATGTTTGGGTAAATACAACAATTCTTTAAGTGTTTTATAATTTTGACAGCAGAACTGATATATGCCGTACTATGAGTTGACTATTGTTTTACGATCCATATATGTCTTAATTAAGGTGCAATTACTTAGTTTTACCATAGAATGTTTTCAGTGTTTTAGATGTAAAGCTACTGTATTTTTAGTATCAAACAGTCTCTTATAAATCAATCATGATTGGTCACATGCATGCACTATTACATGTATATAGTTTCATTGTATAAATTATGCTGTGTATATGTAATGTGAATGAGACTCTAATAAAACAATTGAATTGAATTGGTATAGGAAATATCATAGCTTTTTCTCCAAACCAAACCTGTATCAAGATATAAATTGAACAGTGCATGAAGTACATCGATAATACCAGGAAACTTTAAAACTTCGTAGGATATTTTATCCAAACCCACACTTTTACCGTTCTTTGATTTGTTTACAACCTTTTTATGTCTGAAAGTGTAATTGTTACGTTCAAAAACCGATTCCCTTTAAAAAACGGATCTAACATATTACTTTCTAAAAATGATTTTTTACGCAAAATGTTTTCATAAAATTTACTATCAAAATCTAAACTGTTTTCAATACAATTATAGATTTTTCCTAATTCATTGTCCATTTACTGAAAACAAATCCTTCATCGGAGATTATATTTATATGTGGTGTACATGCATAATCGGTTGACAGAACGCATCGAAAAGGCGACATGATATCTAAGAGCAGCCCCTCGTGATATATCATTACGCATCTGAACTCCGCCCCTTGATTTATCCTGCTATAAATTACCGGTAGCTATTGATTATTTCTTAAGCATCTAAACTCCACCAAGAGATATATCCTGCGATATATACCGGAAGCAATTTATTGTTTTTTTTTAAGTAAAGGGTCGAAATTGGAAGCGAATTTGTTCTTTCGCAAGAATTATGTTTCTATAGCATTAATTTAAAGATTATTATATAATATAGCGTAAAATATTAAAATGTTTGAAAGATGTGTTTCGTAATGACTGTTTCATTTATAGCGAGTTTACATTTTGTATCATTTTGTACGATCGCTTTTAAGTAAGATGGAGGCGTTCGTCTGCAAATATTGTCTATACAATCGGGTAAATTTGAAAAATTTCAAATATGCACATCCAGCAGACACAGCCTCCCACACAGCCAAAAAGTAAAGAGGAGAAGGGAGCAGTGTTTTACAATAATCCGTGTCAAATAATAAGATATAATAATGGAGAAATAATAAAAACATTGAGTACAAAAACACGATGAGAGGAACTGTTTTGAAATAATCAAACAGAATATATATTTTATGTTCCAGTTAGACTTGAACAACTGACAGGGACGGGTGCAGGTTATGAACTGAGAAAGCATTTGGTTTGCTCATAAAAAAACCTATGACGGGTTACTTTAGCATTTACTTTATTATTGGTAATACTAGTGCCATTAAAAGTTGTTAAACTAACTGAAGAAATAAGTAAAAACACTTCGGCTTTTACCTGTAACCTTTTATAATTCGACCACGTGCTATCGTGGCTTACAGCAAGGTTTGGGTATGTATATTTATGTCTGATTTGGTGACGATATTTTTATATTAGTGCTATTGATTATTAAAGCTGTACTTTGGTAAACTTTTAGACCAGAAAACAAAAATAAAACACACGGCTATGTGGATCGCCCCATAGGGAGCGATTATTTTGAGTTTGAAATTCGTCATGCAAATGCATTGGCTAGTAAAAGATAGTTGGTGTTAGGAATTGTCTCAGCACCTTTTGAGGCACCTGATCCGGTCTGCGGCTAAGTCTGAATTTAATCACCTGTCTTCTACTTTGTTTTCTGCATATTCAGGCAAACTTTTGCACCTACACAGAATACATCGTTATGCAGCGTTGGGAGCAGTTACCTTGAAACAGATACGTTATCATTCGACTACGGAGGCGGTCCATATTAACCACGTGGTTTATCACGGTACAGTTCGTGACGCGTTTACATTAAGACGGAACTGCAGATAAAAAATCAACAAATGAAACATAATTATACATACTTAAAACGTTGCTGTAAGCCATACTGGCACGTGGTTAGATCACAAAAGCTAACGGGATATGATTTCATTTAATCTATAAAACTTAAGGACACATTGTGATTAATATTACCTACTTTCCAAATATAATAAACAATTATTTACTTATTAGCTGGGAAATATGCTGTGATATTGACCTAAAAACTCGTTATTGACCGAGGCGATAGATGAGGTCAATAACGATTTTTGCGGTCAATATCAACAGCATATTTCCCAGCTATTAAGTAAATAACTGTTTTATTACATGAACTATAAATAATATAAAAGATGGAAACTTTCGCATTCTATTTATAGACAGGTCAATATCAGCGAAAGCGGGTCAATATCTAGATTTATTTTCTAATTCACTGCGTTCAAACGAAAATAAATTATTTATCCCATATTCAAGTAATTCATAGATAGGAAAAGAAATAAAAACACCAAGTACAATAGGAATGGTCGTATTGCATTGCTATATACTATATTTCAACGACAACATTTCATTAACGTCTATTAGCCCATCTTTCCTGCATCCTCGTCTTGGTTCGTGTCAAGCCGCACAACCGGAATCCTCGAGCCTGCTGCAATGAATGTCTATTACCATCCAGAACCTACTTGAATAGAAAAATAACATCATCTTATACATATGCAAAAGAAAAACAGCCAGTATTGTTTGCTAATAATCTGCGCCCAAAGTTAAAATAATGAAACAGAAAACGCCAAAATTTAACTAAACGTCTTTGTGTAAATTCCTATCATCTTATTCAACTTTTTACATTCGACTTAACTCGCTTACATTAAGAACAATTAAAGTCAGACAATCCAGCGCCAAGTGGCACTCACTTTCAAGCCAGTCAGCTAGTCTTCCACAAAAACAACTTCATTCCATCACAGCGCCAATCGGCACTACAGCGCCAATCGGCACTTCAATTTTACGCCACGTGGCGAGGTTCGTTCCCAGGAGGGGCAATATCTGATAATCAAACTAAACACTACCAATGCAGCGCCAAACGGCACTCACTTTCAAGCCAGTCGGCTAGTCTTTCACAAAACAATTCCATTCCAACACAGCGCCAATCGGCACTACAGCGCCAATCGGCACTTCAATTTTACGCCACGTGGCGAGGTTCGTTCCCAGGAGGGGCAATATCTGATAATCAAACTAAACACTACCAATGCAGCGCCAAATGGCATTCACTTTCAAGCCAATCGGCTAGTCTTTCACAAAACAATAAAATTCCAACACAGCGCCAATCGGCACTACAGCGCCACTCAGCGCTTCAATTTTACGCCACGTGGCGAGGTTCGCTCCCAGGAGGGGCAATATCATCTGATAATCAAACTGAACACAACCAAAGCTTCACCAAATGACATTCACTTTCAAGCCATTCGGCTAGTCTTCAAAAAACTATTCCCTAACACAGCGCCAATCGGCACTTCAATTTCACGCCACATGGCGAGTTATCACTCAAATCGTTAACCTGATAATCGAGTTAAATACAACCAATGCCGCGCCAAGTGGCACTCACTTTCATGCCAATCGGCTAGTCTTCAAAACGCAATTCCATTTAAATACAGCGCCAATCGGCACTACTTCGCCAATCGGCAGAACAATTTCCCAACACAGCCAAGCGGCTACACAGCGCCAAGTGACACCTCAATCTAATTCCAATCGGCTATTCTCTTAGCAAATCAATTACAAACAGCACCATGCTACACTTCAATTTTAAGCCAATTTGCGGGTTTAAAGCAACTCCTTATTTAAGTTAATGCAATCAAGCACTTCTAAGTCAAATTAACAGCGCCAAGTGGTTAAATTTGCAGTCCAAAAAATCATCATGCTTATCAATTTATGTTAAGCGTTTTTCGATTATTTTTAAATGAAGTGGCTAATCTTTTCTCTTAATCGAATCGCATATAGCGTTCACATTTTGTCAGGTTATGGGAGATCAGTCCATTAAAATCAAATATTTTGGCCAAATCAATTAAAATGCTACATTCTCCGCTAAGAAGTTTTCTTCGTCCTTATCGTTTTAATCGTAGAAAATATATCCAATTTCACGTGTAAATCGTGTCAAATTATTCTTCCAATAACTAATGATCTTAATCAAGATAAAATTTAAATTATACAATTTCTAATTTTCACGGTAACTTAAAATCAAGACGCATTTAAGCAAATGCAATTAAATATGCTGAAATGTTAGTCAAGTTGCTTTTCTTGTTTCGAACAAATGCCATTCTTGGCAAGTGACAATTAAATTTAAGACTAAGTGGCGATTTCGGAATTCGTTATACACCATGAGAATCGAACCAAACACATCCACGCTAATACAGCGCCAAGTGGAAACGTAATATTGATGCAATTGAATATAATTAAACGCCAAGTGCGCATAAAATTTTACTCCAGTAGCGAGATTAAGGCCACATCAGCCTCTAATGAAAACAAAATACATCCGGTTCAATGCAATGTTATGTTAAACTACTGATTTAGTAAAGTGATTGTTTTGTCTAAACAAACACAATAGGATATATCGCACACTTTCGCCAAGAGGCGATTGATCAGAATCGAAGCAAACATACCCAAACACAAAATAACAGAACGCACAATCTAACTTTCAGCCAAGTGGCTTGTTCACATAAAATTGTAGAAAATGTTCTCAGTCCAATGCAGCTTCTGAAAAGCGTTTGATATATACGTCAAAAATTACGAACCATTCTAATTGCGAAAAGAATCATTTGAAATTTATCTTTCATAACTTCTAAGTGACTTTTAATGCAAACTACCAAATCTTGATAACAATCGTAGAAACAAAATGAGACAAATAAGGTAATTAAGCTGCCACCTATCAACTAAAAGTGTACAAAAGTGTTAACGGAGTTCTAACCGTCTTCGCAAATGGTGAAATCAAACACATAAAATGAGGGTGGGTGGGACGGGAAATTAGAAATATTTAATATGTCTGTACAATAGCAATGCGACGACTCGAATGAATTTTATCCAAGGTTTACACCATATATAATGACACTGCACGAGAATTTCGTGAATCCTCACAACCAATAACCTTGAAGCATATATGAGATGAATTACATAGAAACGTGGATAAATAAATTTATTGACTCTGTTATTTTGGGGGTGTGACCAATCGCGTTGCGTCTATTTATAGTTCATGTAATAATTAATGTTATCCAATTTCTCATGTAATACAAGATAAAAAATCCTCTTCTGCCGAAAGTTTTGGCATGGTTTAAATCATTTCTATAATTACATGAAAATATCAGTTCTGCCTGCCAAGATATTTTACTTCATACGAATATATGTTTGACTATTCAAGATAAAAATCTTTCTATGCACAGTAATTACATGTATGATGTTATCACGTGCAAAAAATCGCGATTAAAAGTAAAAGGGAGGTCCTATGCGTTTCAATATTATAGATGCTTAGTGCGCTAATTAATGCATGTACTTTAAATTGATATCGGTAAATAATGAAAAAAAAAAAATCTATTTGTTCGGACCGCCTTTTCACCGGGATATGATGTATGCTCCTACAAAGGACTACATGATACGATACACTTTCAACCGGAATTCTACTAAGGAAACTATGAGACAATGGTAATTATTAACAATTAGATTTCTCACCTCTTGTTCTATTAACAATGACTCGAGGGTCAAGTCTATAGTTGACTCAGTTGATGTTGATGCAGCATGTGTAATACGGCCCCTTGGGCCACATCTGGTGGAGGGGGTGGGGGGCTAGACTTTCCTAAAATATAATGAAATTTAACATTACATTTCATTAAAGTACAATACTTAACCTAGAATATTGTTTAAATTTTTTAATTACTTGTATTTTTTTAGTTAAATCTTCTTACTCAAGTTAACAAAAATGGTATGAGATGCTTGAGATTTGAGACTGGTTTCCAATCTCAGCTTTATAACCTTGGCACTAGTTTAATGTTGTGTGGAAGGATTGTTTAAATCTTTTTTCTTTTTGCAAGCAAATATATCATTATTAATCAATTATACAGAACATGTATCATTATTTTTTGTCTGAAAGAATGATTGACATTTGCTTCAAAACTATAGATTTTACAACAATACAAGGAAATCTATAAAATACCAACACTTGTGCAAACAGACTGCATTAGCAATGTCTTATAATAGTTTGATGTTTTTGTCATTCAGTTAGAAATGCATTCTAAGAAAAACAGTTTAGATCCTTTTCAGTCTGTGCACATCCACAATTTTATCAGGATCTACCCAAGAAGCCAGTTAGTCAAAACGTGGGTTTTTCGTCTTATTTTTTACGTTTTCTCTATTATTTGACCCTGTTGAAAAAAAAACTGTATTTTTTGCATGTAAATTTTCCTGATTTGCATTTTTTTCACATAATCTTTTACACAGAAGCCAAAACAAGCAAAACAAACAATCCTACCTCCTTGGTCATGTCTTTCCTGTTCGCTGTCATCATCTTCTTCTAGCAATCTTGAAAAATTTGACTGTTGGCTGACATCAGGCTGGCTGACATCATCTTCTTCAAGCAATCTTGAAAAATTTGACTGTTGGCTGACATCAGGCTGGCTGACATCATCTTCTTCAAGCAATCTTGAAAAATTTGACTGTTGGCTGACATCAGGCTGGCTGACATCATCTTCTTCAAGCAATCTTGAAAAATTTGACTGTTGGCTGACATCAGGCTGGCTGACATCATCTTCTTCAAGCAATCTTGAAAAATTTGACTGTTGGCTGACATCAGGCTGGCTGACATCATCTTCAAGCATATTCTGGTTTTAACAGTTTGGCTACACCTTATGGCATCTTACGAATTTTTCTAAGCATACCGGTATACGGTGAATGTATTGAATCACAGTATACTAGTAATACCGCCCACCACAGCTAAAACTGTTGAAAATTTCCTGTTCAAACATACTTTTTCAGCTAAACTACAGTCTAGTGAAGAATAATGAAGCATAAAAATATCAACGCAGTGCAAACTTTGAGTGTGTTTTATCTGCAGTTTACTTGCGTCTTGAAAAATAAGAGTCCACGCACTGTACAGCGGCACTTGAATTTTGCTACGCTGCGTTTCACGGCATTTCATGCGACGGTAGAATATATATATGTATTGGTTGTTGAAATATTTAACTATTTCTTAACTGAGATCATCCTCGTCAAGTCATCTCTTTAACATTCCAAATAAAAAACACTAAACTTGCTGACAGATCTCTTGCAGTTGTTGGACCTCATTGGTGGAATTCATTTCCAAAATTTCATTTAGAAGGATATTACTTATGAAAAGCAATTATGTCAAAACTAAAGACATTATTTTTTTAGCAGTTGAACACTAAGAATTTTTTGTTTATGACTATACCTCAAATACCAAATGCTACTGGACTGCTACCTTTACATTTCAGCAGCCTAGACAGTATGTAAATTTACCGTATAATGGTTTTTTTCGCAAGCATAATATTTTCGCTATTTTCGCGACCGACGTGAATTCGCTAAAATTAAAAACGCTAAACATTCCCAACATCGTAGTCGTCAATTTCTGTAAGCGCAAATTCGCTAAAATAAAAACCGCCAACAATTTTTTAAATTCTTTTGGGGTTATTTGTCACATTTTATACTAAATTTACTGAATTATGCATATAGAAATGGCCGCTTATCCGTTACGCAAACTCAAGGTGTTATAACTTGTCTACCAAAACCAAATAAAAATAGAATGTTTTTAAAAAATTGGAGACCGATTTCTTTGTTAAACGTGATTATAAATTAGCATCAAGTGTTATTGCAATTCGAATGAAAAAAAATTTAAATACGATTATAAGTAACGACCAAAAAGGATTTATAGCGGGTAGGTTTATTGGAGAAAACATCAGACTTATTTATGACATTCTTTTTGAAGCTAAAACTCAAAATATACCAGGTCTATTGCTGTCTATCGACTTCCAGCAGGCTTTTGATTCTATTTCTTGGAAATTTATACATAAAGTTCTCGATTATTATAACTTTGGACCTTCCTTTAAAAGGTGGATTTCTTTATTTCAGAAGGGATCTGAGTCTTGTATTTTACAAAATGGTCATTTATCAGATTTTATTAAAATTGGTCGAGGCTGTAGACAAGGTGATCCAATATCACCTTATCTTTTTATTTTAAGTGTAGAAATTCTCGGTTCCATGATAAAAAATAATAACAATATAACGGGTATTCGAGTTTACCACAAAGAACACAAACTCAGTCAATACGCTGATGATACTCAATTATTTTTAGATGGCACGGAAAAATCATTACGTTCCTGTTTACAAACTCTAGAGAAGTTTCATAAAATGTCAGGTTTAAAAATTAATAATGAAAAAACAAAAGCATATTTGATAGGCTCAACTAGAAATTCATTAAACACATTATGTGACGATTATGCGTTAGATTGGTCACAAACACCTTTAAAAATTCTTGGCGTGAATTTTTCAGCAGAACTCTCCGATATATGGGTATTAAATGGACCCGACATCTTAATAGAAATCTTACACTTATTGGAAAATTACAGTTGTCAAGTCTTTGGTTCTCTCAAAATTTGTTCATCTTTTTATAGCACTTCCAAATCCTCCAACAGAAATAATAAAACAATTGGAACAATTGTGTTTTAAATTTATATGGAGTAATGGGCCCAATAGAATTAAACGAAATTTACTAACGAAAGACACAGAACAAGGCGGTTTAGGAATGTTCGATATTAAGAATTTTATTAATGCCCTAAAAATAAGTTGGTTGAGAAGGTTACTGTTAAATAATTGTGATAGTTGGGAAAGTCTGGGATTATTTAATTTACAACATTTATTGAACTTAGGATCAAATTTTTCAATTGAATTATCAAATACTCTTTCCAACCCGTTCTGGAAAAACGTACTAAGCAGTTGGCACTTAATGTGTAGCAATGTACACATTAATGATTTAAATCAAATGCTTTTTTCTCCATTATGGAAAAATAACAAAATGGTAAAGGGTTCACTGTATTTTGATAGTTGGTACAAAAAAAATGTTATTAATGTTATCGACCTCTACGGGGAAGATGGTCTTTTGTTAACATTTGAACAATTAAAAGAACGTTACAGAATTCAAGGCACCTTTTTAGATTATTATCGAGTTTTAAATAAAATACCATTAGAATGGAGACAGAAAATTTCTAACAACACCGAAAATACTACGAATTTAAAAATAAACATGTGTACTAATGCCTATATTGCAATTCTTCTTAAAAATAACACGGGTTCAAAAATATTTTATGAACATTTGAGAGTTTCAAATGAACCAGATAAGTTAGACAAATGGAACCATTTATTATTAAATTTAAACGAAAACAATTGTAAACAGATATTTGCTAACTTAAAAACTATTAAAGAAATTAAACTTCAAAATTTTCAATTTAAAATAAACAACAAAATTTTGGTTACAAAAACATTTCTATTTAAGATAAATAAAGTAACAGACGTATTGTGTTCTTATTGTAATCAAACTAGGGAAACCATTGAACATCTCTTCTTAGAATGTCCGATTATACATCTATTTCTAACGAGAATTCAAAAATGGCTTGCAGAACAATGTAGGGTAGATTTTTCTTTGAACAACAGACATTTTATTTTCTCTTTTCAGGAAAACAATTGTATTGGAAATTATTTATCTGTTCTCGTTAAATACTACATTTATAAGTCAAAATTTAGAGAAAACTGTGATACACATCTTTCTGTTCAATTTTTTAAGACATATTTAAAACAAAAACTAGAGTCAAAATACTATATTGCAATTTTACAAGGAAAACAATAAAAATTTTGGAACAGTTTACAGGATAGTTAAAGAATCATAACAATTATTATCCTGACAAAACACTGAGAAAAATCTAATTTTTGTATTTCCGAATAACCGTTTTTAATCACATCTAGATACACAAATTATTCAAACTTTAAAAATTCATATAGAATGTGCAAGGTTCGCAAAGTTCAGAGTCGTTTTATATACGTTAAATATACTTTTTTCTGAGACCACCTTACATTATATCCTTACGAGTATTATATCTCATAATGTCTTAAAATTGCTATAATTGCATCTAAAAAAAATAACATGTTATATGTATTGTATTTAACTTTACTGTGAATTTGTATAATGCATACTTGCAATAAAAGGGGTTACCCGGATAGGGGCCTCAGACTGAAAAAAAAGAGAAAAAAAACCCGCCAACATTCAAATTAAGACAAAATCGCGAAATTGTTCGATCGCGAAAATAACCCATTATACGGTATATTGTTTTAAAGTCTATTTTATTAATTTAAGCTCCTCATAGGTTCAGAAAGGGATTACGATGCAGTTTAACCAATTCCTGTTTTTCTTCACATTTTACCAGCATAGAAATTCGGAGAAAATCCGATTGATTTCATATAAGATAAGCTTGTATAGTCATTTGAAAGTGAAGATAATGCATTTCAAGCCGTTTCCAAATTTCTTACATCTATCGATTAGTTTATGCTGCTCGGCTTCTAACTTCAGGCTGCTGGTTTCTGGGCTGCAAGACTGCTAACTTCAGGCTGCTAGGTTGCTGGGCTACAAGGCTGAAAACCTCAGGCTGCAGGCTGCTACATATTTTAGCAGCCTAGAGAATTAGTTAATAAAAACGAATACAAAATGCCGGTTGATTTCAACTGAGATAATCTTGTAGTGTCCTTAAAAAGTGAAAATAACGCATTTCAGGGCCGTTTCTTAATTTCTTACAACTATAGTTAAGTTAAGGCTGTTGGGCTGCTAACTTCATGCTGCTAGGCTGCTTACTTCTGGCTGCTATGTTTCTGGGATGCTACGCTTCCAAATTCAGTCTGCTAGGCTGCCAACTTCAGTCTGCTAGGCTGCCAACTCCAGAGCGACTTTACGAAGTGCTGATAAGATCATATTGTATATAACATTTCTATGAAAATTATTCTTGCCTTTAACATTGAAAGTCCTTGTCTATTTACTAACAATACTTGGAACAGATCATCTGCATGAACAAAGTTATTAAAATATTAAGTTAAATTTCTATTTAAATAATTAAGTAATACTTTCTATTTCTATATGTAACAGTATGAAGGAAATAGATTCCCACATTGTAAATAAACCAAGTTTCACGAAACTCATTATACACTTAAATGGCAATATATCTCAATTCTGACGGTTGCTTTAAATTTTAATAAGAAAAGACAACTTAATTATTCTATTACTTGAGACACTGGTGCTTGACCAGCCGCCCAACCCCCTTCCAACCCTTTCTATTATACCTTTGATTTTTTGTAAAAATTGTGTCAAGTCACAAATATTATTCCATTCTATCAAAATATGCGAAAATACATCGTCAAAATCGTAGTTAAAAAATGTAGATTCTATTTATATAATTGAATAATGGTCAGGAACCGCTTCAGACCCTACCCTCGTTCGAGAGGCTGTTTTTCTACAATATGGAGGGTTCCAACCAGACATCTGTTTGGTTAAACGCAACAGGGTCTGCTCTAACAGTAATGACAAAAAGCCTCATCAAAAGCTCGAAATACGCGTAATATCCAACAGAAAACAGCCTCCGAAATGCAGCTTATTTTTTCATAGATTCTTCTCCCCGTGCGACTTCCGGAAATCCCCGACGCTTTTGTTAGGAGCGTTCTGATTGGTCGAACAATTTGTGTGCAAAGTATTTCCCGGACTTAGTAAATTGTTCAACCAATCAGAACGCTCCGAACAAAAGCGTTTTCCAATGCAATAAAAATTAAAAGAAAAAAGGAGAATACAAAATGAGTCTTATGGCCCCATACACAACTAAATGCAAAAAAAATCAATTGAATGCAATTTACATTTTTTAAGGAATCAATATAAAGTAACGCTACACTCCTGTTAAAGAAACGGCATTAGTTTAATTTTAGTGATATTAATATTGTATTGCTCATGCGGTCGAATGAATGAGGACCTGTGCAGTCAATGAAATAAATTGTGAAGTTGTACGGCGAGAAATGCGTGCAGCTTATGAACGAATTTGTAGGAGTGCTATCAACAGCACAGGTAAAAATTCAGTTATTAGAAAGGAAATTTATGACTGTTTGTTTTGCAGGTATTTTAATATATTGTACGTTTAGCAAATAATGATAAGGTTTATTGATTGTTTTTACGATAAAATTTAAATATGACTTTCAATTTTCCATCGTGTCGGTACCGGCGTAATATTATAAATGATAATTTCAGAGCCTAAATCAAAACTTGACAAAACTTACATTGAAAACTCCTATAATTACATTAATGCTGCCAGTAAATGCATGTATATATCTGAAGGAGTTCAATCACCAATGTGTTTATCGTGGTAGTTGTCGGTCCAGTATCTATCGGTTAAAAAAAAGGAACAAGAAAAAAGAATATGTGGTTGTGGAAAATTAAGCGTTGGATTTTGATCTGTATTTTATTAAAAGGGAGGTAATTTATAAAATCGGATATTTAAGTAACTGTTTCTTATTTCTTTGTTTCATTGGGCATTAAAGATTGTGTTTTTCCCTTTAAATTTGACAGCCAAATTATCTGTTTGAGACTTTTATGTTAACAATTATCGATCTCACCATTAATTAGAAAAGAGGAGATAACGTCGAGCACTGTGAAAACATGACAACATCTTCTCGCTTTATCAAATGTCCAGATATGTACGAATACCACAAATTAAATGAAAAATAAAATTTAGCATCACTGAACAAATGTTTTGAATTTAAAAACTGGTAAGTTTTCATTTTTGTTCATTATATAAACATACTAGCATGTTTAGAACTGTAAGATGATGACGTATTTCTGCAAATTACGAATAAAAAGCAGGAAGGCAAGCGATACTGCTTCAAAAATAAATAAAAACAAATTCAGTGTATATTTGCCGGCTTAAGTACAATTAAAATCATTGTGAATTCCTAGCAGAATTAATGAAAACAACATTTAATGAATGTTGGCAAGAATTAACAAAACAATACGCAATGTTTTAAGAAGAACGAAACAAACAAGTAATGTTTTACTCAAGTTTAACGAGTTTAACAAGTTTATTCGTATACTCAATACATTTTACAATGTACACATGAGGAGGAAAAACAATAATACAGATACATGAACGAGGCTCTGTTACAACATACAACAAATGCGGGAAGAGCTGCCCATAGCACTTTTATGGTTAGCACTTTTTAATACACAAATAAAGTGGTTATTATATACATTTGTTAACAAATAAAGATAAATAGTATCACTTGAATACTCGAGAAGTTTGGATGCAAGGTCAGTACAACAATGCAATATCTAAATTTAATAGCATTTCATTAGTTTTGAGATGCTATAATTCTGATATAACAGATATTTTCTACACTAAAGATGGCATGGAACCGTAAGAAAGGCGGGTTTTCATGGAATTATTTTTAAAAAAAAAGTTTTTTTCACGTATCGGACACATATAAAGAGGAAATTATCGGATATTCATTTGTTAAATTGTTGTATTATAGTGACTTCTGAAGTCAAAAGAGATATTTAAACTAAATTCCTCGAAAGGTTGTTACCACAAAATTGCTTTAAAACGCTACATGTACAATGTAACTGCGTTTTGTCAATACAATGTGAAAAGGTTTTTCTGTCCTATGAAAAGTGGGAATTTTAGATTGAGATGTTTGCGTCTGTAGCCGACGTTATATTAATACTAGCATCGCATAAAAAGATGTGATACGTAGCAAAATCGTGTGTGAAGGTTATAAAGCTGAGATTGGAAACCAGTCTCAAATCTCAAGCATCTGATTGGCTGAAATGGCGACCAGTCGCCATTTCAGCCAATCAGATGCTTGAGATTTGAGACTGGTTTCCATGCTCAGTTTATAACCTTGGGCACTTAAGTGCTGGTGTACGGTGCTTGTTCTCTCATTTTTTGCAAACACTCAAATTTTACATTGCCGATTGTCCTCCGCTGCAGATGAATTTTGTGCAGTCCTAATTCTTTCCTAGAAATCAGTTTAGCTCAAGAAAAGAACGTTTGAACAGGAAATTCGCAACATTTGCAGCCCAGACCACACCGGTCTATTGGCACGAATGATTGAGCAAACTACTATAGTCTGGACCCAGAGAAGACTAATGGGTGAGAATTATGTAGAACAAATCTCCTACATGAACACCTGTTTTGCCGGTTAAGAGCGTTGCATATGCCGTGGTCGCCATTTCAGCTAATCAGATGCTTGATATTTGAGACTGATCTCCAGATTTAGTTTTATGATCTTGCGCACAGGTCACGTAGTTATAAAACAATTTTCATGCTCAGCTCAATTCGATCGCTTCAATTGCTTCCATTAACAAAAATAAAACATTTTATTTAAACTATATGGGGCACGTCAAGGGAAAAGGTACCTTCGGTCATGTTTAGTGATATTTTAGTTCTTACTAAATTTAGAAAAACTTACAACTTTAAACCATTTCTTATAAAGTAAAATGTGATTTTGTTACACATTTTGACAATAAAGTGGTATTTTTACCGTGAAATGCATAATATATAATGTCGTCTGCTCAAATTTATGACGTCATTTCAAAGAGCGACGTCAACTGTCCGAAGGTACATTTTCCCGTGACGCGCCCCATATGTTAGTTGATCTCAGTAACATCAGAAAAACAGAAATATATTTCTTATTCACGAAGGCTGTCCGCGTTCTATACATTTTAAGCACAGTCTTATGTTGGGCATAAAGAAAGAAATATAGCCACGGGGCAAGGTTATCAAGACACGTTAATACATTTAATGACTTACATTCTCAGCCGTTTCCTCGGCGGTGGCCCACCAAATGCGCATTTTCGTTTCACGCCCTTTAACCTCATCCTGAAAACAGATAATAGAGATAACATAAAAAGAAAATAAAACGTTCTACAGCAAATGTTTGTGGAGATACCCCGGCCTCGCACTTTCTCTTTCTACTTCCTCTGAACATCCTGAAAACAGATATTAGAGATCACATAAAAAGAAAATAAAACGTTCTATAGCAAATGTTTGTGGAGAGGAATACCAGCACAGCATTCAACACCTAGTGAAAATAGAGTAAACACGCATGTTACATTTAAGTGATATACATGTACATCAATCTGAAAGGGGGCGTGCCGAAGGAAAGTGTACATTCAGGCAGTTTACGTCAATTCTTGAAATGATGTCATAGAGCTGCGCAGACGTTATGCTAATTGTGCCTTTTGTGATAAAATAAACACTTTTCATTCAAAACGTGAAATAAAATCACAATAAGTTATGTGAAATAACAGAAAGATAGTTACAACTGAAATGTCACAAAATTTCGAGGAAGTCTCGGATCTAAACTGTTCGCCCTAGCAATAAAGGTGTATCTATACAGGAATGGGTTAACAGAGAAAAGTTTTAATCAGTGTTTCAGATTCTCAATTATGATATATTGGTTTTAAGTGGTAATGTACTTTTCATGTTTAATTCGTTAAACTTCAAAGAGACATGTTACATTGTTAATGTTAAAATTTTAACTACAAGTTCAGTTTTGTACAAAGTTTATGTATTTTAAATGTTTTCTATTCATTTAATCGGACAAAGGTACACTCAGCAAATTTAATGCAAGCCTCAGAAATAATTCTTTTTTCGTATGCGTGTTTTTACAAGATGTTTTCTCTATTCCATTTAAAAAGTAATAACATCAAATAAATATAAAATAAATAACATAAATCTGGTAATATCTGAGATAAAACTAAACTGACTGAGTCATGAAAATGCAGTTTTGCTGTTTCGTTGTGAAGGGAGATAATCTGCATACAAGTCATGACTTATAGTACCAGTACTTAGAATTTCACCGATACAAAATAGAAAAACAATGACTCAATAAAAAATATGTGCTGGATAAAATATAGATTCCACCTTTATATAAGAATATAAAAATGTGATAAATGTTTACTTCAACAACAGTTATGAAGAGTAATGGTACAATACATCTTGTTTTATTATGAATTCTATGTATTTTTAGAATCACCATAACAACAAAAGGCCAATTTACAGCACTGGAATCTTAAGCAATCGACCCTCTGGTCAAATTGGTAGATGACCCAACATGTGAAGTTCGAGCCAATTGTTGTGCTCTTTCGCACTGGTAAAATGGGTTTTGTCCCTAAAAAGACACAAAGAGTTTCCTTTCCAAATATATTGTTTTAATCAATGTTTACTTTCAGGAATCCAAATACAAAGTGATTCCTACTGGAAAGGAACTGCTAATTTAATTGTTGCATTGCAAATCATAACCAATCAAAATTATTGTTACAAAAATGTATAAGATTAATTAGAATTTTGACCAATCAAAATTAACCCCGAAATGCCGAGGGCGCTGTAACATTCCAGCCCCTTGACCGAATCCACAAGCGCGTGTCATAATCGCGTCTTATGATGACATTTATGGCTTCAAAGGCCGAAATCTGCATAAGTAATTAAGTAAAGGGATTATCTTATAATTTATCTGTCTGACAACTAAAAGTTTCTTTGTTCAATAAATGTTTAAGCCGCTGACTTGATTAGATTATTATCTTTGTTAGTTGCCAAAATTTTCCATGAAATCTGTCAACAAATACCTTTATGAAAATAAAATGCACAACCCTTCAAGTTAATTTTTTAACTTAAAACAAATACCTTTACAAATTTAAAATCTATTAAGTTTATCTTTTAACTTAAACTCAAAATACCATTTAAATGAAAGACAAAAATACCCCAAATTTAGTGCATAACACAATGCACTCAAGTTTTGTTATCAAAGTAAACATAAAAAACATTTACTCAAAACCACTGATTAACCTATTCTACAGTTTCCATGCTGTCTGATCTGCAGCATCTGTACATCATGTAGATGAAATGTTGAGCTACTGTTTAACCAATTCTACAGTTTCCATGCTGTCTGATCTGCAGCAACTGTACAGCATGTACATGTAATGTTGAGCTACTGTTTAACCTATTCTACAGTTTACATGCTGTCTGATCTGCAACATCTATTCATCATGTAGATGAAATGTTGAGCTACTGTTTAACCTATTCTACAGTTTCCGTGCTGTCTGATCTGCAACATCTATTCATCATGTAGATGAAATGTTGAGCTACTGTTTAACCTATTCTACAGTTTCCATGCTGTCTGATCTGCAGCATCTGTACATCATGTACATGTAATGTTGAGCTACTGTTTAACCTATTTTACAGTTTCCATGCTGTCTGATCTGCAGCAACTGTACATCATGTACATGAAATGTTGAGCTACTGTTTAACCTATTCTACAGTTTCCATGCTGTCTGATCCGCAGCAACTGTACATCGTGTACATGTAATGTTGAGCTACTGTTTAACCTATTCTACAGTTTCCATGCTGTCTGATCTGCAGCATCTGTACATCATGTACATGTAAAGTTGAGCTACTGTTTAACCTATTCTACCGTTTCCATGCTGTCTGATCTGCAGCATCTATACATCATGTACATGTTATGTTGAGCTACTGTTTAACCTATTCTACCGTTTCCATGCTGTCTGATCTGCAGCATCTATACATCATGTACATGTTATGTTGAGCTACTGTTTAACCTATTCTACCGTTTCCATGCTGTCTGATCTGCAGCATCTATACATCATGTACATGTAAAGTTGAGCTACTGTTTAACCTATTCTACCGTTTCCATGCTGTCTGATCTGCAGCATCTATACATCATGTACATGTTATGTTGAGCTACTGTTTAACCTATTCTACCGTTTCCATGCTGTCTGATCTGCAGCATCTATACATCATGTACATGTTATGTTGAGCTACTGTTTAACCTATTCTACAGTTTCCATGCTGTTTGATCTGCAGCAACTGTACATCATGTACATGTAATGTTGAGCTACTGTTTAACCTATTCTGCAGTTTCCATGCTGTCTGATCTGCAGCATCTTTACATCATGTACATGTAATGTTGAGCTACTGTTTAACCTATTCTACTGTTTCCATGCTGTCTGATCTGCAGCAACTGTACATCATGTACATGTAATGTTGAGCTACTGTTTAACCTATTCTACATGTTTCCATGCTGTCTGATCTGCAACATCTGCACATCATGAACGTGTAATGTTGAGCTACTGTTTAACCTATTCTACATGTTTCCATGCTGTCTGATCTGCAACATCTGTACATCATGTACATGAAATGTTGAGCTACTGTTTAACCTATTCTATAGTTTCCATGCTATCTGATCTGCAGCATCTGTACGTCATGTACATGTAATGTTGAGCTACTGTTTAACCTATTCTACATATTTCCATGCTGTCTGATCTGCAGCATCTATACATCATGTACATGTAATGTTGAGCTACTGTTTAACCTATTCTACATATTTCCATGCTGTCTGATCTGCAGCATCTGTACGTCATGTACATGTAATGTTGAGCTACTGTTTAACCTATTCTACAGTTTCCATGCTGTTTGATCTGCAGCAACTGTACATCATGTACATGTAATGTTGAGCTACTGTTTAACCTATTCTACAGTTTCCATGCTGTCTGATCTGCAGCATCTGTACATCATGTACATGTAATGTTGAGCTACTGTTTAACCTATTCTACAGTTTCCATGCTGTCTGATCTGCAGCATCTGTACATCATGTACATGTAATGTTGAGCTACTGTTTAACCTATTCTACAGTTTCCATGCTGTCTGATCTGCAACATCTATTCATCATGTACATGTAATGTTGAGCTACTGTTTAACCTATTCTACATATTTCCATGCTGTCTGATCTGCAGCATCTGTACATCATGTACATGTAATGTTGAGCTACTGTTTAACCTATTCTACATATTTCCATGCTGTCTGATCTGCAGCATCTGTACATCATGTCCATGTACTGTTGAGCTACTGTTTAACCTATTCACATGTTTCCATGCTGTCTGATCTGCAACATCTATACATCATGTACATGTAATGTTGAGCTACTGTTTAACCTATTCTACATATTTCCATGCTGTCTGATCTGCAGCATCTATACATCATGTACATGTACTGTTGAGCTACTGTTTAACCTATTCTACAGTTTCCATGCTGTCTGATCTGCAACATCTATTCATCATGTACATGTAATGTTGAGCTACTGTTTAACCTATTCTACATATTTCCATGCTGTCTGATCTGCAGCATCTATACATCATGTACATGTACTGTTGAGCTACTGTTTAACCTATTCTACAGTTTCCATGCTGTCTGATCTGCAGCATCTGTACATCATGTACATGTAATGTTGAGCTACTGTTTAACCTATTCTAAAGTTTCCATGCTGTCTGATCTGCAACATCTATTCATCATGTACATGTAATGTTGAGCTACTGTTTAACCTATTCTACAGTTTCCATGCTGTCTGATCTGCAGCATCTGTACATCATGTACATGTAATGTTGAGCTACTGTTTAACCTATTCTAAAGTTTCCATGCTGTCTGATCTGCAACATCTATTCATCATGTACATGTAATGTTGAGCTACTGTTTAACATATTCTAAAGTTTCCATGCTGTCTGATCTGCAGCATCTGTACATCATGTACATGTAATGTTGAGCTACTGTTTAACCTATTCTACAGTTTCCATGCTGTCTGATCTGCAACATCTGTACATCATGTACATGTAATGTTGAGCTACTGTTTAACCTATTCTACATGTTTCCATGCTGTCTGATCTGCAACATCTGTACATCATGTACATGTAATGTTGAGCTACTGTTTAACCTATTCTACATGTTTCCATGCTGTCTGATCTGCAGCATCAGTACATCATGTACATGTAATGTTGAGCTACTGTTTAACCTATTCTACATGTTTCCATGCTGTCTGATCTGCAACATCTGTACATCATGTACATGTAATGTTGAGCTACTGTTTAACCTATTCTACAGTTTCCATGCTGTCTGATCTGCAGCATCTGTACATCATGTACATGTAATGTTGAGCTACTGTTTAACCTATTCTACAGTTTCCATGCTGTCTGATCTGCAACATCTATTCATCATGTAGATGAAATGTTGAGCTACTGTTTAACCTATTCTACAGTTTCCATGCTGTCTGATCTGCAGCATCTGTACATCATGTACATGTAATGTTGAGCTACTGTTTAACCTATTCTACATGTTTCCATGCTGTCTGATCTGCAACATCTGTACATCATGTACATGAAATGTTGAGCTACTGTTTAACCTATTCTACAGTTTCCATGCTGTCTGATCTGCAACATATGTACATCATGTACATGTAATGTTGAGCTACTGTTTAACCTATTCTACATATTTCCATGCTGTCTGATCTGCAGCATCTGTACATCATGTCCATGTACTGTTGAGCTACTGTTTAACCTATTCTACATGTTTCCATGCTGTCTGATCTGCAACATCTGTACATCATGTACATGTAATGTTGAGCTACTGTTTAACCTATTCTATAGTTTCCATGCTGTCTGATCTGCAACAACTGTACATAATGTACATGTAATGTTTAGCTACTGTTTAACCTATACTACATGTTTCCATGCTGTCTAATCTGCAGCATCTGTACATCATGTCCATGTAATGTTGAGCTACTGTTTAAACTTTTCTACAGTTTCCATGCTGTCTGATCTGCAACATCTGTACATCATGTACATGTAATGTTGAGCTTCTGTTTAACCTATTCTACAGTTTCCGTGCTGTCTGGTCTGCAGCAACTGTACATCATGTACGTGTAATGTTGAGCTACTGTTTAACCTATTCTACATGTTTCCATTTTTCTTGCTTTGCAGTAACTGTGCATATCCCATGCAGCAATGTTGTGTCTAGTTAAAGATGCAGGACTATACCACTATCTTTCTGCCTTTGAATCATATTTGAAGAAAAAGCTAAAATATTATGAAACATCTTAATACCTAGTTCCTTGATTTAATTATGCATAAAAACTCTAAATGGTACACATAAATAAAAAGGTGTCAAACTTCAAAACCTTTCAGTGATTTTTAGATGAAGTCCAGTTTTGTTTTTTATGTAAAACTTTTACTAAAAAGCACTTATTAACCTATCATATAGTCTCCATGCTGTTTGCTCTGCAGCAATTATACATGTTATGTTTGGCCCCCTGTTAAGCTATTCTACATTTTTCCATTTTCTTGCTTTGCAGCAACGTTGTGTCTAGTTAAAGATGCAGGACTATACCACTATCTTTCTGTCTTTGAATCACATTTGAAGAAAAAGCTAAAATATTACGAAATATCTTAATACCTAGTTCCTTGATTTAATTGCACGTCAAATAATGGTACATTCAAATAAAACTTAGTTGTCAAACTTCAACATATTTCTGTGATTTTTAGATTAAGTCCAGTTTTAATGAATACATTTATTATTGTGTCATGCACATCAGTTTGAGTGAATAGCCTATTACAATGACGTTTATGGTTACACTGATCTGTAAAAATCATTGAACTCTGTCATATTAGTTAATTTACACCATAATTAAGTAATATCTAGAGTGAACTTTTTTGCTTTTTTGTTTAACTAGTGAAATGAATAAGCTTTGTACCAGTCATGGTCTATTGTTTGTTTTTGTGGTATTAGGGGTTTAGCAGATCCAGATATACCAGTTTTCTGATTGGAATATGGAAAAATCTAAAAACAGCATCTTTCCAAACCAAACAACACTCACTGGTTCCATACAAAGAAAATAGTTCGTGTCTGTTAGTATATTAAGACAGTGGCTAGCTATTAGTTAGCAAAAATTTCACATATAATAGGCAAAGTGAAATAATGTTCATGTAGTGAAAAAAATGGTGGTTGTATGTAGCCAGTAGTTCAGTGTTTATGCCAAACCAACAGTATTTTCAGTGCTTTAATTACATTTTTCAGGCCCTGACATGTCAGAAGCTCCGGAGGGCAGAAAAATTTTGTTAGAACATGTTGATAAGGTAAAATAGGTTTTTTCTTATTATATATATTTTTCAGAGAGATACTTTGGGTTTAAACACAAAGATAGCTGAAAACAACTCTGCTTAGCAGTTTATCTTGGTCCATAATAACTTTAGTCTAGGAACTCTAATTTGTTATTGGTCAGTTTGATGACTGATATGACTGATATGAGATTGGTATTGACCAAACATCTGTTTGAGCTTGCAGCCAGGTCTAAAGTTTCATGTTTCATGATTGTGTGCTTTTGGAAGTTTCTAAATTTGTGTTGAAATATCCTTATACTTTTCCAATCCTAACCATAGAATTATGTTTTAAACCTGAAATCCATGGATATGCTTTTTATCACATTGGTGACTAATGTGGATCTTGATTAGTTGACACACCTGTGCCTTCTAATCTGGATCTACACTGTTTGTTTCATGTTAAGAAATAACTTATTGGATCTAAAGCAAACAATGTAGATACATGTATTGATTAAATAGCATGCAATCTGATATGGATCCACACTATATTTACCTCATAATTAAAGCTCTTGTTTTTGTAATTTTTAAATTCATAGTTACATATTCATCATGATACCAAACAACTTTTTTTCCTGGTTGTAACCAGTGCTTGTCTGTATGTTACATTAACTATACTAGCCCAAATTTCTAAACCGCCACCTAATATAAGTGGAATTTTCTAAGTCGTCTTGTAAGCTATTCTAAAGAAAATTGGGATGAAGAATAATGAATATAAGACACATACACATTAGTTAAATTATTTTATTAAAACATAATGATGCGTGCGTGTCTTATATTCATTATTCTGATAATTGTTCTTGAATTGTGGGTAATCAAGATGGCGGCTAGTTTTTTCTGATCAGTGTAAATTTAAATAAAATCAAGTGTTTCGATGTGTTTGGACGGATAAATCTATCTATCTATCTCTGAATACTGTCGACTCCTCTTTCGAGTGTTAATGACAGGACTTGGTGCACGTCGGAAGTGTTAGTAAGGTTGTGAAAGAATAAAGTCAAGAATTGTGATCTTGGATGCCAAGACAAGTGTTAAAATGTTAGTGAGTGCTAGATTTAATGGAGATTAAAAGTAAAAGAGATCAAAACAAAGAATACCCGACTAGTATTGGATCCCAGCCACTGCCTGCTTGAAATGCTCAAGATCAGGCAGGGTATTAACGGGAAGTCTATTCCAAAGAGTGATACTATGAGGAAAAAATGAGAACTTGTGATAATCTGACGTGACCTGAATCTGTCTAAAACAGAGGGGATGCATATGCCTGGTTTGTCTGTTCGGTCTTTGTATGTAAGAAGGGAGGTTTATTGCTACGATGTTATGGTATATTTTATAAAACGTTATAAGTCTAGCATCAAGCCTTCGATGTTCTAAGGACCTCCAGCCCAGCCCCCCCCCCCCCCCCCCCCCCTGCATAGCCGTGACACTGGAAAAAGGAGAGTTTGACCCATCTTATTGCTCGCCTCTGGACCATTTCCACTTTGTGGATGTTTGTCTTGGTGTATGGGTTCCAGACAGTAGATGCGTACTCTACCTGGGGTCGGACCAAGGTCTTGTATGCCAGTTCTTTGACTTTTTGGTTGTTGGTTGTTATGTTTCTTTTGATAAAGCCTAGGGATTTATTAGCATTAGCTGTAATTCTTGCTATGTCATGTATGTGTGTGTTGAAATTAAGCTCAGAAGAAAGATCTAACCCTAGGTATTTTGCATGTGTAACAGATTCAAGTGCTTGACCGTGGAGATAATATTTGTTTTTAATGACATGTTTATTTTTAGTAATGTGTAAGACTTGACATTTTGAAGGGTTAAATTCCATGTCCCACGCCTTCTCCCATGCCTGCATCTTGTCAAGATCTTGTTGTAGCGTTAGTGAGTCTGCCAAGGAGTTTGTGGTGAGGTAGATGGCAGTGTCAGCAAAAAGCCGGACTTGGAATTTAGAAACAGAAGACGGAAGTTGGTTTATATAGACGAGAAAGCATAGAGGACCAAGGACAGAGCCCTGGGGTACTCCAGAGGTTACTGGTACTTCTGTTCAGCATTCACCGTCTAGTATGACTTTTTGGCTTCTGCCTATGAGGAAAGAGCGATTCCATTTGAGTATTTGAGTAGACACACCATACTCTTGAAGGATATAGAGAAGTTTTAGATGGTTTACCTTATCGAAAGCTTTACTAAAGTCAAGTAAAATTAGGTCAGTTTGTTTGCCTGAAGCGATGTTATTGGTTAGATAGTCAGTTAGTTCAATGAGTTGTGTTTCACAAGAGCGTCTTTCACGAAAGCCGTGCTGGAGATCATAGAGTATATTATGGGTAGTCAAGTGAGAGGATAGGTGGGATGCTACAATGTGTTCAAGAGTTTTACAGAGAATGCAGGTGAGAGAAATAGGACGGTAGTTTGCGGGGTCACTGGTGTCACCCTTTTTATATATTGGGCACACGTTGGCCTTGGTCCAATCCCTGGGAATAGTTACGGATTCAAGGGATTTCTGGAAAAGAATGGTAATTATGTCGGCAATTTCATGCCTCAGCTCTTTCAGAACAATTGGTTTGATCAGATCTGGGCCAGCAGCTTTATCTGCCTTCAGGTTGGCCAGTAACTTAATTACACCTGCCTTGCTGATAGTGATTGCTGGCATCTGTGGATAATTACAGTGTTGGGATGGATTAAGGAATCTGAGCCTTTCTAGGCATGTTTGTTTCAAGGATAGTGGAGAATTTCCAGAGAAAACTGATTGGAATTGTCGGTTAAGAATATTGGCTTTATCAGAGTTCTTTGTTTTAAAGGATCCTGTTATTTGATCTTTAAGGGGGTACACATATTTAAAATAAATTTATTATAAAAGGATTATAAATATGGCTCAGAGCGGTGAGATGAACTTTTCTGATACTTTTGGGCATTTTGGAAATAGATTTGCACCCTTAACTGATGACTTTGAACCTGTACGACCACCTAAGAGGACCCGCCATTCGACTGGTCACTCCTCTAGTCAACCTATGGGGAATAATCATAACCTTTACAAACTAAATGTTGACATTGAAGAAGTGAAGAAGCTGCCCCAAGATGAAAAGCTCAATTTTATTATTGAATCTATTGCAAATATCAGAGTTCTTTGTTTTAAAGGATCCTGTTATTTGATCTTTAAGGGGGGACACATATTTAAAATAAATTTATTATAAAAGGATTATAAATATGGCTCAGAGCGGTGAGATGAACTTTTCTGATACTTTTGGGCATTTTGGAAATAGATTTGCACCCTTAGCTGATGACTTTGAACCTGTACGGCCACCTAAGAGGACCCGCCATTCGACTGGTCACTCCTCTAGTCAACCTATGGGGAATAATCCTAACCTTTACAAACTAAATGTTGACATTGAAGAAGTGAAGAAGCTGCCCCAAGATGAAAAGCTCAATTTTATTATTGAATCTATTGCAAATATTGGTCTGATGAAAACACGCATAGACGGTATTGAAGCTCAAGTGTATTTAAACTGTGCCACGCACGATGTGCTCGAGGAACGAGTTAGATTACTCGAATATAAAACTATTGAATTAGAGGCCCGCCATCGTCAGTGTAACCTGATTGTTCTTGGAATCCCTGAATCAAAGGATGAAGATTGCATAGACAAAATAGAATCTGAACTTTTAGATCTTCTCAGGCTACCCTGCGGTGTGAGTATCTTACGTGCGTACCGGCTTGGTCGAGTATTTAGACCTGTTGCACCCCATCTTCAACGTGTAACTAAGCAAAAACCTCGTGCAATTTTGCTAACCATGAGCAACTGTGCTGAAACTGACCTGATTCTAAGTTGTGCTCATAACCTAAGAGGCACAGAAGTCAGCGTTGCTAGGGACTACCCCAAAGAAATTGGCGACGCCCGGAAAGTTTTATGGCCTGACTACAAAAAGAATAAACAGGAATTTGGCGCTAAACATGTGCAAATTAAGTTTCCGGCTGCATTAGTTGTGAACAACAGAGTCATTAAGGACATGTTTCCAGGATGGCATGAAGTTTTACGGGGGTCACGTGATTCAAAGACGTCAGTACGTATTTCTGAAGCGCTGAAAAAGAGATGTGACAGTGCTCAGCGTCTTATGGCAACGTATCTGCGCCCAACCGAAGAAGAGTCCTCACTATCTGATGCTCTGGATCTGGAGAATGAGATCATGAGCGTAGCTTCTCAAGATGCGCAAAACAGTAAGTTATTAGATGATGACAAAAGCCATAAAAGTGATAAAAACGGGTCTCACGTGGCAAGAGCTGATACTCGGCAACTACTAGTCTAGAAGCTTCCCAGAACCCACCGAGTGCTCCTAAAGTTGAAAACCGAATTCAACCAGGCAGAACGGGCAAGAAATATGTCACTTCATCAGGAGCAAAGCCGAAAACTGGAGCACAGTTGAAAAGCTTAGGACGATCCCGATCGTCTAGTACTACCCGCCGCTATGAACCACGTGGTAAAGAGCCGTTAATAAAGGCCAGTGACCCACACTTGAAGGCTATAGGAACTGCACCGTGTTCTGGAAGCCAATCAACCAGTGAAGTGCGACATCCGTAAGCATCGATTCCCAAGGTATAGGATCGCGCGGGGATAGATCACGTGACAGATCATGTGCGTCGTATCATATTAAGTGTAAATAGTTCAATTGATGATCTGTGTGAAAATGTGAGTGTGAGTATTAATAAGGTCTCGGAAATAAGTGAACCAGTGATAAATTTTGGAAATATTAACCACCGAATTCTACCACCTTCTACTACCTTAGAAACCTGTGATCGAAGTTCTTCCTTAAAACAAGTCATAACTGATACTTTCCTATGCAACGAATGCTTGTTAAAACCTAGTTCATCTTCTAGATTGACATGTGATCATCTAAGCTACAATTCTGAATTAAACTCCTACCGGCAAGATAATTTGCAAGACAACCACGGAACTGCTACTGAAAATATTTCTTGTCAGAAATCATCACATTCAATGAAAGACTTACAAAATAAGCTGAAAGTTGGAAGCCTTAATGTATGTGGACTTATAAATAAATTACCCAGAGATGGTAAATCTTATTAAAGAGTATTATTTATTTTGTGTACAAGAGACAAAACTTAATACATTTGATATTATAAGTATACCAGATTATAAATTCATCTCTAAACCCAGGGGTGCGAAATATATTAGAAAATCGGGCGGCTTAGGAATTTTTGTAAAAGAGTGGCTGTACGATCATGTTGATATTTTGGAATCCAAAAACGATTACATTCTTTGGTTGAAAATTAGGAAATCTTTACTTTGTAATTTAGATCAGGATCTTGGTATTGGTACAATTTATATACCACCAGAACAATCAAAATTTCTCAGTGAAGATGAGATTTTTGATTTGCAAATTGAAATATTTACAAAGTGCACAGAGTTTACGAACATATTAACAATTGGGGATTTAAATGGTTATACTGCTGACAAACCTGATTATACTGAATGTGATGAGTTTTTGTTAAAGCAGCTAGATTATGATTACGAAATTATTCAGTCAATGAATGTTACTGAAATTCTTTCTAAATATGATTTACCTGTTGAAAGATTCTCAAAAGATAGAAAACAAAATAGGGTTGGTAATGTAATTTTAGATATTCGTAAAAATAACAATATGTTTATAGTAAATGGAAGAGTAGACCCCGACAGATCTGAAAGTGGAGAATTCACGTTTAAACAAAAATCTGTAATTGATTACGCTATTGTCACATTACCTATTTTACGTATGTGTTCTTATTTTCATGTTGAAGATGTCGATGAATTATTCTCGGATGGTCATAGTGTGTTATCTTTGACACTAGACCTAACATTCCTATTTAATATTGATACTTACCAAAATAAGTTTGTTTCCCATGCAGTAAATAGTGAATGCACTTTAAAAAGGCCCCCCAGATGGCAACCTGACTTACGGTCGTCTTGCACCGAAAACATTAATCTTAAAAATGTACATGAAATTAATGCAATGCTTGATTCCATACAAAATGATGCGAGTATTAAAACCAATATTGATATGATTTCAAACAAAATAGCATCACTATTTAGTGAATCAGCTTTTTCGACATTTCCAGTAAAAAGTAACGCGCCCTATAGGTCAATTAAACAATCGTCAAAACCCTGGTACGGGCCTCAGTGTGAAAAAGCCAGACGTAAATATAATTTAGCCCGCAAGAAATATGCGTTGCAAAAAAATGACCTATATAAACGCGAACTTACTACCGCTAGTCGCTTCTATAAACAAACATTGAATACATACATAAAGAAACATAAATTCGATAACGAGCGAAAATTGCGCGAAATGCGTTTTGCGTTTTAAACGAATTTAAAATTTTGCAATACTCTTTCGGCCTTTTAGTGATTTACAAGACGACTTACAAAATTCCACTTATATTAGGTGGTGGTTTAGAAATTTGGGCTAGTATATTTTACAAGATTTGTGTTACATCTTAGTGCAAACTAAACTTGTGCAGAAATAAATCTGAAAATTTCTTGAAAAAAAAAAAGTTAAAAATCTTTGAGGTATAAATTTCCATTTACTTCAGTTGATGTTGAAAATTGTTAAGTGGACATTTTGATTTGTCAAGAATAATATTGTTTTGTTTTTATCACATTTTGTCACTTACAGAAAGTATGATTACATAAACCCTTATTTTTGCAATAGTTTACAAGAAAAATAAAGTGACAGCATTAAAACTAAAACGTGCTAATTGCTTTCCTACTGTATGTCAAGATTTTCTATGTCTCATTTACTAAGAAAATCATTCAACTGCATGTGAAGATGTTTGTTACCAAACTTTAAAGCTACTCGCACACAGGTTTAAATATTCTTACTAATTGATTTGATGTTATTCTTTAGTGTCCTGATTTAAACAGGATCATTATGGGGTATATATTCTTACTTATTTTTTTTAATTCTAACAATGGAAAATATCTAGATAATTAAATGCAATTTTTGATCAAATGTGTACGATCCAATACAATTTAAATCATGTGAAATAATAATAATCAGGACACTTATAAGACGTTATCAACTTTGCAGTTTGAATTTTATAAAAATTAATTAATACTTTACAAGTTACAAAATATTCGTGTTTCCTGTGGTTGACATCACTTAATTGGTTAACCCTTAACACCATTGAATATGACTGTTATCCCACGGCAAACAATGTAGATCCAGATCAGCCAGAAAAATCTGTGCCATCTGATCAGGATCTACAGGGTTTATTTTTTCATTAGGTTATTTCTTACCTACAAGGAAACAGTATAAATTCAGATCAGACAACACAGATCTACACTGGTCGCCCATAGAATAAATGATGTATCCATGAATTAAGGGTTAAATGACAAAATTAATTTATTTATTGATTTAAAAGTCAGCTGTAGTTTTAATAATTTTTGCTTCACCTGCGAGACAGTAGCTTGAACATATTGTTAGTGCAAATTTACGATCTGCAGGATGCTGGTTTGAAACTGTCGTTATACATTCTATTCTTTTGTACAAAAATAATGTCAGACACTATGTGACAAGAACAAATTGAAAACTTTCGTTAAAGTTTTAGTCCATGTCTTGTTTAATATATTTTAAATGTTTAAGTATCCAAACAATGTTGTTTTAATTGTATTTTGTTACACCTCGATCTGTCTGTTGTTTCTTTAAGGCTGGATGGAAGGTTATAAAACTGAGATTTGAAACCAGTCTCAAATCTAAAGCATCTTAATGGCTTAAACCTTTTCTCCACATACGCATTTTTATGCAAGTGCGACCATTGTAGATCCAGATCAGCCGGCACATCCGTGCCATCTGATCAGGATCTGAACTGGTCAAATTTTGGTCACAAATAACCTAGCAAATAAAAAAAGCAAACAGTGCACATCCTGATCAGATGACACAGGTGTGTCTATGGAGGAAAGGGTTAAATGGTGACCAGTCGCCATTTCAGCCAATCAGATGCTTGAGATTTGAGACTGGTTTCCATGCTTAGTTTGATAACCGTGGGCACTGTTTCTTTGTCTCACTAAGTACATTGTATATTACTAAGATAATTGAATGTATTTTATTTGGAATCTGTGATACTGTTGAAAATGATGTAATTAAAGATATTTACAGCTAAAAAAATATCATTAATTTGTAATACCATAGTACCTTATCAGTGCCCAAGGTTATAAAACTGAGATTGGAAACCAGTCTGAAATCTCAAGCATCTGATTGGCTAAAATTTCGACCAGTCGCCATTTCAGCCAATCAGATGCTTGAGATTTGAGACTGGTTTCCATGTTTAGCTTTATAACCTTCAGTCCAGATTTAGCTGAAATAGTTAACCATTTACTTCATATATACACCTTATGGCCTTTGGCAAACAGTATAGATTCAGATCAGCTCGCAAATCCATGTCATCTGTTCAGGATCTTTACTGTTCGCTTTTTAATTTATTAGGTTATTTTTTTTAACCTAAAAGCAACAAGTGCTGATCCTGATCAGATGATGCAGCCCTACACTGGTCGCACATGCAACAAAATGCATAAAGAGTTAAGAGTTAAGTAATGGAAGTCATGTTCACAAAATTATTCAACATGGATTTCACACCATTTAATAATTATTAACTCTGTACTCCATACGTACAGGTGTTTTCATGTGCAAACAATGTAGATCCAAATCAGCAACAGATCTGCAGGCACATCTGTGCCATCTGATCAGGATCTACAGTGTTCGCTTCTTGTTAAGAAAAGACTTAATGAACCAAAAAGACAACAATGTATATCCTGATTAGATGGCATTTAATGAGCTAGCTGATCTAGATCTACACTGTTTATCCCATGATAAATGTTTGGATCCACACTTTTTGCAAATGCAGTAAAACCCATATATATGGAGTAAAGGGCTAAAAGACAATTATGACATCAGCTTGTTGTTGTTGTTTTTTCAATACTTTCACACAGATTATGAAATTCCATAGATTTTCCTATAGAGAAAGTCAAGTGTTAAAAATTGAATATTAAAATTGATGTCGTAATGGACATTTAGTGTCAGCTGGCAATGCCAGGCTGTGTCAAATAGTTCTGGGAGAACATGGCAAAGGACCCTGGTTGTTGGCTCTTGCATGTACTGGACCATTGTTGGCCATAAATCATCAGGTGAAGAAAAATAGACTAGCACATACATAAGGGATAATGCAGTGATTGCAAATACACACACAATAATTTTACCCTATACTCTATATATATGGATTTTATCTAATGTGTGACCAGTGCCATCTAATCACGATCTAGACTGGTCACTTTTTGGTCAGAAATAACCTAATGTATGGTGCACGAAAAGGCTCAAAAGTAAATTGAAGGTGCACCTACATACAAAATTACTGGTGCTCCTGTAAATTAGAATTGCCATTGCAATTTCAAATAGCGATGCACCTTCATTTTTATACGTCCATCGTATATATTTGTACGTCCATCGCTTAATTTACCAGTGCACCTACATTTCGATTTGACCCTTTCGCTATATTAATGAGAGCTAATCAAAATGTGCTTTACATTTGCCATTTTAAATTTTTGCAGTGTTAATGATATGTTGAAAAATGCAGTGAATGTTTACTCGTTTAAAAATGCTTAAATTGTTTATTTAACTCTGCAAATATTAAAAATATGTTTATACTTTTAAGAGAACAAAAATAAATAAATTTTAATTTTTAAATTACTATTTTTAGCAAAAACAACTGTTTGAAACAAGGGTTTTGATTGGTTGATCATTTTCATCTTGCCGATGCGCTTGTAAAATTAGCAGTGCATCTGTAATTTATACGTTGGGCGCATAAAATTTATACGACGGACATATATTTTGTTGGTCCACCGCTATTTGAAATGGAAGTGCACCGGTTTTTTGTAGGTGCACCTGTAATTTTATATGTCCGTCGTGTAAATTTACACGTCCTACGCATAAATTTACAGGTGCACCTCCATTTTACTTTTGAGCCTTTTAATGTGCCATACTAATGAATTCTTAAGCAAACAGTGCAGATCCTGATCAGATGGCATAGATATGCTGGATGATCAAGTCCTAAGGTTATAAAGCTGAGATTGGAAACCAGTCTCAAATCTCAAGCATCTGATTGGCTGAAATGGCGACTGGTCGCCATTTCAGCCAATCGATCAGATGCTTGAGATTTGAGACTGGTTTCCATGCTCAGTTTTTTAACCTTGGGCTCTGGGTCTACACAGTGCACACATACAATAATACCTGTATAAATGCAGTAAAGGGTTGATTGCAGCACTGCCGGCTGATCAGGATCTACACTGATACCACATGCATAAAAATACGTATATATCTAGGGTTAACTGTTGTCTAATACTTCTCTTGACATTTTGTTTTAAAGTTTAAAGTCAACCTTACAAATTTCCACTTTCATATTTTGTTTAATTTCTGTGTTTTATTTTCATCTATTTATCAATTGTTAAATTTGTTAACCCTTTCCTGCATAATGATATACCCTTTATGGCATGGCAATACAGTGTAGATCCAGATCAGCCAGCTAATCCATGTCATCTGATCAGGATCTGCATTTTTTTGCTTTTTGATTTATTAATTATATATCTGACCAGAAAGCAAACAATGCAGATCCTAATCAGACAACAAAAATGTACCAGCTGATCTGGCTCTACATTAAAAAGGTGTATAAATGGAGTAAAGGGTTAAAAAATGCATCTGAGGTCTCAGTAATTATACTATCAAAAGGGGGTCTAGCTTACATCTCCTGGCTTTAAAAACATGGTTCCATTGTAAAAGCAGATGAAATGGCATTTAAAGTATCCCTACAGAATACCAAAATCCTTAGAGTGAGACTGGAACTCAGCCTAAGATCTCAAATTTCTGATTGGTTGAAACTGAAAAATGCCCAATTGAACCAATCAAAAGCGAAAGTTCTAAGATTAGGCTTCAATTTCAGTTTTATGTCCTTCGCCTAGCTCAAACAGTCTACTATAAACACTATCAATTTGATTTTGTGATCTACCAAATTAGCATGAATATATTTAGCAACTTACATCATGAGAGCACCTGCAGCACCTGCAGCACTGGCCTTGACATCAGCTGACTCATCGCCTAGCAACTCTACCCGTGATGGAACCGCATTCACCTTCACCTCCACAGCTTTATTTTCTCCATCTAATGGTGCACTATAAAATAAAGAAGGAAGTGTCATGAATTTAACCTTTTACTCCTGATACATATTTTATCACATGAGAAACCAGGTCCCAAGGTTATAAAGCTGAGCATGGAAACCAGCCTCAAATCTCAAGAATCTGATTGGCTGAAATGGCGACTGGTCGCCATTTCAGCCAATCAGATGCTTGAGATTTGAGACTGGTTTCCATGCTCAGCTTTATAACCTTGGGCACTGTGTAGATCCAGATCAGCTGGAACAGCTGTGATGTCTGATCTGGATCTGCATTGGTCGAAGCTTGGTCAGAAATCTACTATATTCTGGACCCAGAGAAGACTAATGGTTGAGAATTATGTAGAAATCTAGGAAACAATATCTGTGATTTTGTTACCATACTCCACAAAATCTCCTACATTAACACCTGTTTTGCCGGCATATGGCCGTTCGCGAAGCATACCGGGTTAGCCAGGGTGATCTTTTAATCGTGTAAATTTGAGACCTTAGAATTTTGTCTACTTTATATCACCTGTATAAAAACAGTTTCTGAATTTTGATTGCAGTCTTTATACATATGAATGTCTTCCTTCCATCGATTACATTATGAGTGCGATGAAACCAATTACGATATTGTAATTTTTTTAAACCGGACAAGACTTTTTTCCATTAGCATAAGTATTTTCATTCTGCCAACAGACTGGGCAGACCAGCAGAATTAAAATATTTTCATTCTGCTGTTCTACCATCGTGCTACTTTACCACGCCGATTCTTCATCAATTATTGTTCCCTTAGTCATCATCAATTTTATTAAGTTTCATCCCTTTATTCATAACCAAACTGTAATATCTTTCTCTTCTATGCTACCATACTTGTTTCATTAGAATTTTGAAAAGGTTTTATATTCGTTGGAACATGAAGAAATACAAAGGTGTTTTCGGCAGTAGTTCCGTTTGGTAACTGGTGTGAATTAAGGGTGACCAGGCCACGTAGTTATAAAACAATTTTCATGCTCAGCTCAATTCGATTGCTTCAATTGCTTCCAGTAACAAAAATAAAACATTTTACTTAAAATATATGATAGTTGATCTCAGTAACATCAGAAAAACAGAAAAATATTTCTTATTCACGAAGGCTGTCCGCGTTCTATACATTTTAAGCACAGTCTTAAGTTGGGCATAAAGAAAGAAATATAGCCACGGGGCAAGGTTATCAAGACACGTTAATACATTTAATGACTTACATTCTCAGCCGTTTCCTCGGCGGTGGCCCACCAAATGGACATTTCCTCTTTGTGCCCTTGAACCTCATCCTGAAAACAGATAATAGAGATCACATAAAAAGAAAATAAAACGTTCTACAGCAAATGTTTGTGGAGATACCCCGGCCTCCCACTTTCTCTTTCTACTTCCTCTGAACATCCTGAAAACACAGATAATAGAGATCACATAAAAAGAAAATAAAACGTTTAAAGCAAATGTTTGTGGAGAGGAATACCAGCACAGCATTAAACACATAGTGAAAAAATACATCAATCTGAAAGGGGGCGTGCCGAAGGAAAGTGTACATTCAGGCAGTTTACGTCAATTCTTGAAATGATGTCATAGAGCTGCGCAGACGATAGGCTTATTGTGCCTTTTGTGATCAAATAAACACTTTTCATTCAACACGTGAAATAAAATCACAATAAGTTATGTGCAATAACAGGCTCCAAGGTTATAAAGCTGAGTTTGGAAACCAGTCTCAAATCTCAAGCATCTGATTGGCTGAAATGGCGACCAGTCGCCATTTCAGGTAATCAGATCCTTGAGATTTGAGACTGGTTTCCATGCTCAGCTTTATAACCTTCAGGCCAGTTAATTGTGAGTGCTTTCCAAACATAATTACAACTGAAATGTCACAAAATTTCGAGAAAGTCACATTTTTCAGTGGTGTGCCCCTTATAAAAACGAACATTACAATAATATTTTTTCAAACGATATTGTCTTAACTTATCAGCTGAATATTGTTTTAATGATTAAGAATTTTTTTAATACATGTATCTTATTAATATCATAAGTTATTTAGAGTTAATAATATTTGACCAGCTGTTAAAAAAGACTCAACGAAATTTAGACATACGGTCCTACTCTGCTAAAGACCACTGTAAACAAACACCAACTGTGAATAGAGACCATATTTTACATATATCACTGACTGATACGTTCAATCACCTCCGCAGAGTTGTCGTTCCTTACAATTATTTTACACCTCTTCTCACGACTCAATATCAAGATTTTTTTTAACAAACTAAGCAACTTCATTGTGTACAATCATACTGATGGATTTGAAAGCTTGTAGTTAAACAAACGATAGAAATCTGTACAATCTTTCATAAAAACCGGAAAAACCCAAAGTATTTTTAATGAAGTTGGTGAACTATTTTTTTTAGTTTAAGGTATTTGAAAGTATTCCCAGCCCTATAACAGAGGTATATTATCACATAGTGTAAGAGATGTGGCCATACTACGTTGTTTGTGACGTCATTTTTGGTATTATGACAAGAAAAATAACATGAATTCAAATATTCGAAGCCTTTTAAGTACTTTTAGTTCAGCATTGAGGAAATCTAGCGCATTCTAAGGGGGGAATTTAACACGACCCATGGTTTTCAATACATTCGTCGCCTTCTGTCTTCTTTTGTCTGTGTCTGTGATTCGAGTGAAATATGATGAAATTTTTATCATTATCAGTATTAACCTGAATCGGCTGCGTAGATATTTATTACTCGAGGCTATGCCCCTCGTGATATATCCTTACGCATCTGAACTCCACCCCGTGATTTATACTGCGATTAATCACTGTAGCTATTGATTATTTCTTAAGTAAGGCATTAAAAAAACAGTTAATGAAAATAAAATCACCGAAAACAAAGTGCATTCTTTCTTTTGGAGTATAAAAATATGACAACATAATTCGAAACAAGATTGCAGTATGTTTGAATAACCTTCAAGAAACCGGGAAATCGGTTTAATGGTCGAGAAATGTTTCCCTTCATGAGTTTAAATGACTAATTAAGCTGAAGAATAACAGTAGTTTAAGCCACATATGCAACCAAAACATGTAGAAAGGTATTATAGAGATATTTTAGCATCTGTCAGGTCCAAAATGATTATAATTACAGGTTTTTTGATTTCAGATTAATCAGTTTATATCGGTCGCCATTTCAGCCAATCAGATGCTTGAGATTTGAGACTGGTTTCCATGCTCAGTTTTATAACCTTGGGCATTGGTAACAGTGTGTGTCTGTTCCGACGTTTGTGTGATAACCGTCGATTACAAAGCGTCTCTCAATTGTTTCGCATTCATATGCGAAATGGCAGCATAAGGTAGCTGTCTGGCAGCCTGGCACCGTGAACTTTGCATTCTAGCAGCCTGGCACCGTGAAGTTAGCAACCTTGCAGCCTGACACCATGAATCCACGATAAAGCTACGGTAAAAGCCGGTGGACGCCGATTCGTTCACGGAGGACATATTTAAACTATGTTTTTTTATATATTTATTCATTACTATTTAATGCGGATTTTCCCTTTGTGGTCCCGACTCGCCCCGGTGTTAAACCCGGGACACACCGGGGCTGTATACAGGGACAATGTGAACTCGGCTCCGAATATTCCCGGTTCATCCCGGTCCGACGGCTACAAATTACCGGGACGCACCGGGGCATACACCGGGACAGTGAGAAGAGGGCTTAAGCGTGGTCCAAACTTACAGATTTTGTAACCTTAACAAAGGCAGCGGTTGTTTTGGACTGGTACACGGCGACGCGCGGTCGTTAACTTCGGGTGTATCATTCCGACCACGAGAGAGTATTCAAGTAAGTGGGTTTTTGTGGTCACCGCGAGAGCAGGTCGAAATCCAGCACAATCCAGCACACCATTCGACAAATGCTGAGCGATTAATAGTAAGTTCTCGTGTAAATTTGGAGCATCCATACCAAAAAACGCCATGAACAAATGTAGAGTGAAATCACGACCAGCTACGACAGTGAACAAGCACCTGATTATGCATGAGTAGTTTAGTTACACCTGAAAGATTTCGTAGTTGTGCGGCATAAAATATAGTGCATTTTAAGAAAACACAACTATTACGAGAAGGAATGCGAACTTAGCAAACAAATGCTACAAATAAAAAACAAGAAAACAATTTATTGTAGTTGTTCGAACAAATATGAAAGGATATTATAATCGATTAAAACATATCAGTCACATGACAAGCGGGAGATAGCGTGAGTCGCCATTTTGGTTAGGTTGGAGTAGCTGTGGCTCTAAAAAACTTCTTCGCTCTTGCGCTTATGAATAAATTATACAAATGATGAGTCCGCCAATTTCTATTGCGGTCAAGAACATGTTATTCATTCAATCAAACGCACCATATAAGTGAAAACGAAAGTAGTAGCATTTTCCACACAAGTCATGTTTAACCGTAAATATCAGTTAATTAAATGATTCGAGGTCTTCCAACCTGGTGTATTTTTTGTGGAACAAATGATTTTTAAAAATCATGACGTGCCTCAAAATGTGTAAGAACGATCTCATGATATACGGTGGTGCAATTAACAGTCAAGACAGTGGAGTGAAAAAAAATGCGTAATTTTTATGTTTAAACACCCATTGGCAAGTGTGGTAATTCTTGATATGCATATTTCACTTTTTATATGTTCAAATGAGAACCTATTGTGACATGTGTGAGGTCAACCTGTTTTAAACCCTCAGTGGCAAGTGTGTTGCCACTGACCATTCCAAAGCGGTAACGCATCGGGTTCTCAATTTCGTTAAGTGTTTGTGGTGTTTCTTTTGAAATTAATCTTTCTATAAACATGCACTATTCTCCACTCTACTTAGTTGTTGTATGAGGAGGGGTCTACAGGATGTGGCAATGCCTCATAAGCATTTTTCACTTTTTAATAATGTTCATATGAGGACTTGTTGTGACATGTGAGAGATGTGTGTCCCCTAGAGCTGGTTTAAAGCCCCAGCGACAAATTGTTTTGCCACTGACAATTCTAAAGCAGTAAGCCCCCTTTTTTCGTTATTTTTTGTGTGTCTTATTTGAAATTGTTATTTTTATATTTCCATTTCTCTTTCCCTTTCTACTTTTTTACTGCATTGGGAGGCTCAAAAATTGTTATCGATGTATTACATTGTACACACACTAAGAAAATAAAGAGAAGTAAAGAAAAATAGTCCGACATAAAATTCATAAAATTCTGTATTAACCCAAACACAAACCTAAGCAAAACAAAACAAGAATGTATATGTTTGCGAGGCGACAGTATATAATGTTATATTCGTTCGGCAGGTTGCAAAGAGACACTTTTTTGTATTTGAGGCACGCCACGGGAAAAGGTACCTTCGGGCAGTTGACGTCACTCCTTGTAACGACGTCATAAAGTTGAGCAGACGACATTAATTATTATGCAATTCGCGCTAAAATACAATTTTATTGTCAAATTGTGTAACAAAATCACTCTTTAATTATGAGAAAATAATAGAAATTTGAAAGTTCTGTCTAAATATAGAAACAACAAAAATGACACAAAAATGACGGAAGGTACCTTTTCCCGTGGCGTGCCTCATTTCAGACTGATCCTACGATAAAAATTGGAAAGCAAATCCTTCAAGTCAGTGTCCAAGCCTTATAAAACTGAACATGGAAACCAGTCTCAAAGCTCAAGCATCTGATTGGCTAAAATGGCGACAAGTTGCATTGTATACTATTGTTTTGAGGTTGAATAACACCAAATCACGCTGTATCCCTCCGTGGTCCATTCGAATGCCTATATCTCGTTTGGTAGGGGCGAACTAGTTACGGAACAGGGGATGTAAATTTTTGCGTATTTGCGATACCGCGTTTAAAGGCCCAATAAACTTGTCAAAACGCTGTTTTCATAATTGTGAAAAATTATTAACCAGTTTGGAGTCTAAATAAAAAAGTAAACACAATTAGAACGCTTAATAGCGGGCGTTGAATACAAAGAAGATAAATTGCTGAATTCATCCGTTTACCTCCACTTTAGAGAGATCATGTAACATAAAATATATATGTTGAAGTAAACGCAAGTGGTGGGGTGATTTATCATAAAGTCAAAGAATCATGACGAAATCCCAAATGACGTGATCGTCAACGATACAAACAGTTCGACAATTATAGATGATGACGAAAATTATTGATATGCACACATATTATTACCAGAACCGCGTGTTACCAAAACTCACAATTTCATTGGTTAGTTGACATAAAAATTAGCCAATCATTTGCATTATTAAAAACATCCAGTGACCCAGAGCGGCAGAGGTTAAGTCTATATTGCCAATTTTGGTAATATCTTTCTGTGCCATAAATGTCATCGAGTTTAACTCGCTACTGTAGTACAACAACAACACGGATGTCAGCAGCAAGAAGGAAACTAAAGAAACAGCGAATGTTCACGGATTACTCTCTTGATTAAAGCAGGCGTATTAAGCATAATGATGTTAAAAGGATCAAAGCTTATTTTGGATAACTTAAAGAAATGTTAAATAGAGTAGTTTATGCGAAAGTCATGGATAGAATGTGACCGGAAGTAAACTCATTATCGTTAATAAACATTCAGACTGGATGAACAAGAGAGTTGGCTGCAACAGTATGTCAGAATAGCAATGTTGTGTTTGTATTTATTCATAATGAAACAACTTGCATATTTGCATCTCCTTGGTATACCAGCCAGGTAACATCAGTTCTGTAGATTGATTGAAGATTTCCAGACATTTGAAATGATGAAAAAGAATCAACACTTCATTTCTGCAGGCTGGTAAATTAGTAATATTAAAATCCATAACTATAGATTTTTTGTTAATTTAAAAAAGTGTCATTATTCAAGTGAATTCATTGGCCAATATCACTACATGAGGCCCAATAACAAAGCCAATTTAAATTCACTTGATTAATAACATTATAATATATTTATGTAAGTAATAAAATTAAACATATAGTTCAGAAAAACATAATAATTATAATAATTGATATAGGATCCTCATGGGAGTCTACATAAGACTCCCACAACAATACTTGTGACCCTTTGTTAACTTAAGGGGCACGGGATAGTTTCGCACTTTGGTCCCGGTCGATTTTCTAAGTATTTGGGGTAGCCGTGAATAAAATGCATTAAAATCATTGTTTGAATTAAAGATGGCTTATTCTTTTATAATATTATATAGTATATGAAATGTGAAATCTGGTCGCAGTGGCTCAAATGCATTGGTGCTATCTTTGTATGTTCTGCGTTGAACAGTTGCCGGATGAAAACGCATTCGGCCGGGCTGAATTTGGGGGTGAGGTATTTCAATGTCAAATGCTGAAAACTCGAGACGGAGGGAGACACTTTCCAGCTGCTTGGGAGATTAGGGACACATAAAATATTAGCATGAAAGGGGTTTTATTTGAAAAGTCATTGCAGGAAATATTTTGCAGGTTCTCAAATATGTAGAATTTCGGCAAAATTTGCATTGGAAAATCAGTACTTGGGGTGACTTTAAATGCCTGTGTAGATCTGAAAATTATTTGATTTAAGCTTCTTCAAAACGCCACCTGAATTTAAAATTGACCAATAAAGATTTTTGCAAGAGGTTTCAAAAACCTTTTCTTAATACCTAATGTCATGTTCTTTTATGGCTGAGGGACAAGATGTTAAGACTAAGGATAATTAAGTAGTTGTGCAAGAACTGGATTTCGCGATAAATCTTGCTTCGTAATGTGTTTTGTGCATTTAAGGCAACCAATATTAGT
The DNA here is from genome assembly GCA_038501625.1 of Corbicula japonica. Lineage (NCBI taxonomy): Eukaryota > Metazoa > Mollusca > Bivalvia > Venerida > Cyrenidae > Corbicula > Corbicula japonica. The sequence continues at coordinate 326,984 of JAZAYU010000057.1, forward strand.
AGGACTTTTATCTTGTTTTGGTTCAACACATAATCAACAAGAACACGATGACAACCAAAATCCTCCACTTGCACGTCAAATTCCTTGTCAAGAGGTTATCTTTGAATGTACTTGTTAGAATTTTGTCAAAAAATTTACAGAACACACTATGTTTTTAAATTTCTATTGGCTGTCCAAATTTTCATCATAATAGAGCTAGCCTCCATTTCACCATTTTCAGATAGCATGATTTTGATGACCTAATATCGAAAGAAGTTTGTCGCAAAAAAAAATATTGCGTATTACGCCAAACGTGTCCATGTTCTCTTGTTATACAGCTCTGTCTTGAACCAATTAAATATTGCAGATAAATGGTAAAATAGCTCGTCAGCTGTTTAAAAATAAGACATGTTAATGTTGAAACAATTATCGCGATCTAGATAACCGAGGTGGGGAGGAACCCTATGCGTTTCCATAAATATGGGGACCCTATACGTTTCCATAAGTATGGGGACCCTATGCGTTTCCATAAGTATGGGGACCTATGCGTTTCCATAAGTATGGGGACCCTATGCATTTCCTTAAGTATGGGGACCCTATGCGTTTCCATAAGTATGGGACCCTATGCGTTTCCATAAGTATGGGGACCCTATGCGTTTCCATAATAATCGGACATGGGAAAAGATGACTTCAAACGGCTGAAGTCAATCCGTGAAATGACATAATACAAATAGGTCCAAATTCAGTAAGATTTTGACATAATATCGGCCTTGATTTGTTACAAAGAGTTTTTCGTCTGGCTAACCTCAAAATTACGGTGTTCCGTATGGACAAACTTATTTTTTCTCTCCCTTTAACGCGATGCATGATGGTACGATGGTGAAATCACGATAGTACAGTGGTACTATGATGAAAACGCGAATACGCGATAGTTAAACCACAATGGCACGATGGCGAAAACACGAAAGAACGATTGTAAGATTGTAAAAGCCCGATGTAATATCGCGGTTTCATCATCGTAGTATCGTGGTTTTAACATCGTGCTATCGCACCATCGTTGTTGCACCATCTTACCATCGTTGTTTCACCATCGTCTCATCGTGGTTTCAACATCGAGCCATCGTTGTTTCACCATCGTGCCAGCGTTGTTTCACTATTGTGCCATCGTTATTTCACCATCGCACCATCGTTGTTTCATCAACGTGCAATAGTTGTTTTGCCATCGTGCCATCGTTGTTTCACCATCGTACCATCGTTGTTTCACCATCGTGTCATCGTTGTTTCACCATCGTACCATCGCCTTTCGACAGCCATGCGCAGTCCTTTGATGTTCATTTACTTTTTAGCTGAAAGATGTCAGACTTCGGTATTCTGTATTTGCAATTTCAATTTCTTTTTTCCCTTTACCGCGCTGAACGATGTTACTATGGTGAAATCACGATGGTATTATGGAACGATGATAAAAACGCGAAGTCACGATGGTAAAACCACGATGGCACGATGACGAAAACACGGTGGAGAAACCGCAATATTACATCACGGTTTTACCATCGTACCACTTGTCTTCGTGTTTTCACCATTGTTCCATCGTGATTTCACCATCATGCCTTCGCTTTTTCATCATCGTGCCATCGTACCATCGTGATTACACTATCACACTATCGTACCATCGTGCATCGCCGTAAAGTGAGAGAAAAAAATAGTTTGTCCACACGGAACATCATAAAAAATAGCCATTTTACATATCATGTGATGTGGTCAGTCGCTCAATATTGGAATAAATACAAGTATTGAAATATGCAAATGTGCCAATTCTGAGAATATTGTATGTTTTCAATATAAAATAAACATTCCGTTCCGTTTACTTATATTTCTATGATTGTATTAGTGTTCAGGCATACAACGTTGATATTATTTCATATAAATCTGCAGGACACTGTCCGTAGTTTAACCAAATAACGTGTTTTCAAAAGAAAGTTTTAAACGACTTCAAACGACCTTTGTTTTGTTTTTTGTATATATCTGTTAATGCCATCAGATACTCAAACATGGATATTGGGTACAGTACAAGGCTTTCAAAATAGTATTTCCTTCCTTCCACTCTCATTAATTATTACATACAGCAAATAAGCTTGTCATCCCATCAAAATAAACATAATGTTTACATTTCTGCTTTGACAGAATGAAGATCTCCTGAGAAGACTCTCAATGTTGGAAAAGAACCGGCAAGAACTGAATGATGAACGATCAAATACCGTAGGTTTTTTTGTATTGAATGTTCAGCCAGACTTCACAAAATCTCATTATATTTATATCAGGTTACAAAAGGTTTTGACTTCGCAGATTATAATTTATAGTCATTCAAAATTCTCTCAGTTTCTGTAATATTGTAGTTAGTTTTAACAAATATTCTTGAATATTTATTAGAAATCTGATCATTGTCCTGTCTCAAATTGAATTATTCCGGTTTGTTTTTTATAAAGGGAGGTAATTCATTTTGTACTGTCTCAGGACGCAGGTCAATGTATTTGGTCAAGATGCATTATTGTTTTAGTTTGGTCTATTACGAATAGATTTATTGCTGTTAATTTAATTCTCATGTTTTTCTGTGGAATTAATATTTGTAATTATGAAATATATCTCGATGTATTTACAATTTGGTTAAGTGTTTCATTTCATGCAGATTTGTTATTTGTTAAAAGTGAAGTTAGAACATTATTACAGTCCTATATATTTTTCTCTTTCAGCAAGTATCAAGGTCACCTGTTTTTAAGGTTGACCAGGCATACCGGGTCACGGAGCCACTGTGCTTTAGACCTTATATGTTAATATAAATTTGATTGTTCGGCCGTGCGCCACCTTGTAGCAAGCCGAATTTACTCTTTTGATTTAGATGTGATTGTTAACTTTGGGTTATATTATATACATTATATTACAAGTATTTGTAAACTTTATGTCCATTTTAAGATTTGAGGAATAAAAAGTGAAAATAACAAGATTTGCTTTGATTTCTAAGGAGTTCCTCTCGACGTACCCTGTGTCGAACCTGAGGGTCCGTAGTAACCCGGCGGGATTCGAACCCATCCCACGAATCTACTACATTTTGGCGCTGCGAGCAGGGTACGTTTGCTGAGGATTCTTGGGACAAAGCAAATTGGTTTTAATTAAGGGTTATATTTATACTTTACGTTGAAGCTCAGGTTGAGTGCACCCACTCTTACGCGATCGCTACCATTATTGAGGTATAGTGTGTATATTTTGAAATTGAGTTGTGTAAACATATTGTTTCATTGCCGTGTGTAAACATGGATTACAATAAGGATAGTCAATCTGATTTTCGTGCGTGTAACCTTACTGGGGGTACGACACATCCTTTAGCCACTTCGGGTACACATTTGTCATTTCTGTCGCCAATGTGGATGAGTTCACCGGTTACTTCTATGGCGCGTCTTGCAGATGAACCACAGGTAACTGATAGCTTTTCGCAACCCTTAAGACCTTTGAGAGCAAATATCAGCAATCCAACGCGTCCGGAAACAATTAGAAAGGTTTCTTTTCAAGTGTCCGATGCACGGGATTCGCGAAACTTGACATTACCGTCCGGTGAAGACAATGTTAGCTTTTGGACTACACCGTTAGCTGCTCCGCGGACAAGCTCTTATAGCGAGTTCGATCCCTACAACCCATTGCAAACTGCAGTGTCGCAGGCTCAACCGCGCCGTAAAGAGCTAGAGCCTCCTATGTTTGACGGTGTTCCGGAGAACTTAGATTCCTTTTTGGCCGATTTTGAGCATATTGCATGCATGAATATGTGGGACCCACTCATGATGGCTAACCGTTTGAGACTTCAGGTACCGGCTAAAGTGAAGCATCATTTTATGAATATGCCCTTCAGTGAGCGAACACATTATGAAGCGCTAAAGAATCTTTTGCTGACTAGATTTGGAACATTAGGAAATGCCGGCGCGCGCATGAATTTACAAATGCGAAAACGCGAGGCCAACGAATCTGTTCAAGAATATATGAATGACTTAATTGTACTTGCTGAGCAGACCTATCCGCATGATAAAGGGCCTATTTTTCAGGCATATGTTATCGAGAGATTTCTTGATGGGTTAGGTAACCCTGAGTGGGTCGAGAAAATTCGCGAGTACATGTATTTTAATCAGGCAGACACTATCGATAAGGTCGCACATAGAGCGCGCTATCTCGAGTTTTTGCAGAAATCGTCCACAAAAATCAAGAAACCGACTGCTGAGACAGCCTTCGATCAGATACCAGTTTTTCCTACGGCTAATGAATTTAAGTTTGAGCCGCAGCGTGCGTCCGATAAGAGTAATCAACCGAATCAAAATTCACAGACCGAAACTCAAGGTAATAGGTCACAGATTGTTTGCCATCGTTGCGGTAAAATCGGCCATATCGCCGCACGTTGCAGAACCAACATGAATCCGGAAAACTAGTATCGGCTGACTTTGGGGCCGACAAGCCAGCCGAGCACATAGAAAATTCACGGCCGGAGAAACATGTAACTTTTAATCAAGGCAGTCCAGTAACGCAAAATACTACTCAGATGAATAGTGTGAACGCATTGCAAAATTGCTTGAATGATAGTCCGCCAGTTAGCACGTGCACAACCGAAACCGAAAGTGAAAGTAGGAAATCCAAAAATGTTGTAGGGAAAACCCCCGAATTTAGGTTGAAAGAAACTGAAGTAAATGATTGTTGTCACACTTTTAAGGTGAATAATGAAGTAAATAGGGATAACTTTCAATGTAGGGCAGAGCAAAATAAAACTGTTAAGGCCAAGCAAAAAGATATTTCTGATGAAAATCAATTTCATAATTGTGACTCTAAAATATGGTTTTCTGAGACTACTGACAGTTGTTCAACAGCTTGCTGGTATTTCCACGCTGAAATAGAAGGGGAGAAAATGCCTTTATTGTTTGACACTGGCTCCCCTCTCTCAATTCTGTCGCGAACAAAATACGATGCATTGGGTGAGAAAAAACCAGTTTTAGAGCCGTTAAACTCTAAGTTTTACGCGGCAAATGGTTCTCAAATCAATATTATGGGGAAAGCAAATTTCAAATTGAAAACAGAGGTTAAAGAGTATAATTGGACGTTTGCGGTAGCTGATATTGAGGGACATATGGGTATAATAGGGCAGGATTTTATAGGCACGCAAGGCAGGTCTTTATCCTGGAAAAATTTGACATGGCTTACTAAAGCAGGCACAATCAAATTGTTTAAAAGGAAATCTGATAAAGTGGGTAAGGTTGTGATAAAAGAGACAGTGTCTGTTCCCCCGGAGTCTGAACTTTTTGTTAAGGGTGTTCCAAATTATCCTTTGTATGACGACATAAATGTTGTTGAACCTTTGTCTCACTGGACAAAAAAGGGGCTGCTTGTTGCTAAATCATTGTTAAATTCCGATGGAGAATCAGTTTATTCTGTACTGAACTTAACAGATAAGCCCATTAAGTTAAAGCAAGGGGAATTTCTTGGAAGTATCTCCTCAGCTGAAAAGACTGAATCATTGGAAGACCGCGATAGTAAAGACATTCCAGCTAGACTACCCGAGTATTTACAATGTTTGGTAGATAATGTAGATCCTTCCCTTTCAGACAATGAAAAACAACAGTTCTATGATTTATTGTTAGAGTTTCAAGATATTTTTATGGGTCCTGATGGGAAATTGGGTCAAACTGACCTTGTGACACATTCTATTGAAACAGGTGATGCAAGACCTGTAAGAATACCGCCTCGGAAAGTACCCTTGGTCCAACAACTGGTTATCGAGCAAGAGGTAGAGAAAATGCATAAAAATGGTATCATAGAGCCTAGTGACTCACCGTGGTCCGCACCGATTTGTCTGGTAAAGAAATCCGATGGGTCTCACCGGTTTGCAATCGATTTCAGGGGACTTAATTCGGTGACAATCAAAGATGCATACCCTCTTCCAAATATTCGACAAATTTTTGATAATTTGGCCTATAGTAGATTTTATAATACACTTGATATGGCTTCAGGATATTGGCAAATAAAAATGTCCGAGCGCGATAAAAAGAAAACCGGTTTTGTAACGCCTACCGGTCGCAATCGATTTTGGCATTTTTTAGTCATGCCTTTTGGTTTGTGTAATTCGGGAGCTACGTTTGAGCGGCTCATGGAGCGCGTTTTAGCGGGTCTACAATGGTCAAAGTGTCTTTGCTACGTTGATGACGTTATCGTGTATGGGAACGATTTTCAGTCGACTTTGTCGAATTTAAAAGAAGTTTTTCTTAGATTGAGGGAAGCAAAATTGTGTCTTAAACCATCAAAATGCAAGTTTTTTCAAAAGAAAGTCAGTTTCTTAGGGCACATTGCGTCAGAAGAAGGGACGACTTGTGATCCTTCAAAGATTGAATGCATACAAAAATGGCCCGAGCCTAGGACAAAGAGAGAAATCCAAAGTTTTTTAGGTCTTGTTAATTTCTACAGGGTTTACATAAAAAACTGTTCTGAAATTACAGAGCCTTTAACCCATTTGACGAAGAAGTTAGTTAAATTTAAGTGGGATCATGCATGCCAGATTGCTTTTGATACCTTGAAACAGAAATTAACTGAACCACCAGTGTTGTCATATCCGAACGCGGAAGGGCAGTTTATTTTACAAACAGACGCGTCGGGCGTGGCAATCGGCGCCATCTTATCACAGGTTCAGGGCGATCGTGAGGCCCCAATCTCATATGCTAGCAAGACCTTGAGAAGCACTCAACGGAATTATTGCACTACAATGCGCGAGTTATTAGCCGTTGTAACTTTTGTGAAGCAGTTCAAGCACTATCTGTACGGCCGACATTTTATTATTCGGACCGATCATGCAAGTTTGTCGTGGCTAAAGAATTTCAAAGATCCCGATGGTTTGCTAAGTCGCTGGCTTAGTATTTTAGATACTTATGACTACACTATAGAGTACCGGAAAGGGTCAGATATCCCTCATGTAGATGCTTTATCCAGGATTCCCAATAGAAAGTGTAAGAATGATGGGTGCGCAGACTGTTATAGGGTTACGGACGGCACTTGTCCGTCCCGGCCACCATACGTCGAAGGGGAAAATGAACAGTCAGGGCGCGTGGTAGCCGGTGCGGAGACAGACCTTAAGTCTGTCAACACTGATTCTGGGTCAGTGTTTACCTTACGCGGCGAAGGGGTGCCTGCGGGTGCCTGTGGCCATGCTACCGACTTCCCTTTAAGGCGGGATGGATCAGAAATCGGTGAGGAAGACGTGCTTTACAGCAACTGGATAAAGTATAGGGATAAAAACGAGTTAAAGTTATGCCAAACCGGAGATAATGTAATAAGCGAAATTCGCCAGGCTCTTATTTCAGGTCAAAAGCCTAGTAAAGACGAAGCGCTTCAAAAATCATGGGAATTTCAACAGTATTGGAGACAGTGGTCGCTGCTCGAAATACAAGATGATCTATTGTACAAACGCTTTAAATGGGGCGAAAAAGATTTTCTTACCTTAGTTATACCGCCCGAATTAAGAGAGGAATTTTTTTTTCCATGTACACGTTAACAAGACATCAGGGCACTTCGGTCGCGATCGAACTGTCGAGGCTATAAGACGTCGTTTTTATTGGCCCGGAATAACGGATACAGTCGAGAAATGGTGCGAAATGTGTGACATTTGCGCTAAAACAAAACCGGGTCCAGGAATAGGAAAATACCCTATGAAACCATTTCGTACGTCACAAAAGTTCGAGATAATTGCATTGGATATATTTGGCCCCCTTTCGCGAACAGAAAGTGGCAACGAATACGTTTTAGTAGTCTGTGATTATTTCACGAAGTGGGTCGAGTTATTTGCTATACCCGACCAAACGAGTTTAACTGTGGCCGACAAATTAGTTACCGAAGTTATTTGTCGTTATGGCTGTCCTAAACAAATTCATTCAGATATGGGCCGTCAGTTCGAATCCGGCTTATTTACTGAGGTCTGTAGACTGTTAGGCGTTCAAAAATCTAGAACAACTCCGTACAGGCCGCAATCCGACGGGCTTGTTGAACGTTGGAATCGGACTTTGAAACAAACTTTAACTATTCTGTGTTCAGAAAATGAAGCAGACTGGGATAACTACTTATGTTATATAGCTTTAGCGTACAGAAGCACTGAGCACAGTAGTACTAAGTTTACCCCATATATGTTAATGTTTGGCCAAGAAATTAGTTGTCCTATCGATTTAATGTATGAATCGCCTCCAGATTTTAAACATATTGAGTGTCCGATCATGTATATTGAATGGTTACGGTCAGTGTTTAGGGAGTCCTTCGACACCGCAAAGCAAAACTTGGACAAAGCTGCAGTTAGGCAGAAAACTTACTATGACATTAAAGCCAAAATTAACTCTTTTCAAGTCGGGGATTTTGTGTGGAGATATTATCCACCTTTAGCAAACTCAAAACTTGGCATTAATTGGACTGGACCATTTTTGGTAATAGATAAGGTAAATGAGACTACCTACACTTTACAGAGAGACCCGACAAGTGTATGTGTGAACGTTAACGTAGATCACTTAAAACCCTATAAAGGTCGCAATGCACCCCCGTCGTGGATTATCGATGATAGGGTTCAGTCAGAATCGTGCGTTACCGGGTGCACCGGACTGCGTGGCCCGGTTTGCGTATTAACAGATGTCATGAATATTGTATATGTATTTTATATTTGTGGGTTTATATTATTATTAATATAGAGTTATCAAGTCAAACTCTTTATATTGGTGCACTTAATATAGAATTTATTATGCTTTGATTTAAGGTTTATTAAACGAAAAGCAAATGATTTAGGGGTTTGTAATGAATCTCCTTTTCTATCATTTTTTTAGATGGCGGAATTATCTATCTACATTTCCTCCGATGAGGAAGGCGACTTTTTCTCAACGGAAACTTTCCCCCAGTATGGAATGTGCTGCCCAGTCCCCAACTGTCCCACACTTGATTTTTATACACATCCTTGTGACCTAAGGCGTCACTTCAATTGTTTGCATAAACGATTATCGTTATTATATACCTGTTCCGAATGTCGGGAGGCGTTCCAGGTACGTAGAGGGGCTGTACGCCATGTAAGTCGTCACATAAATGCTTATAATGTTAATCGGAGAATACCGAACCTTCAGTTCATCGACCCGTTAGGTGTTAAGCCCCCTCTTGCAAATTATGTCAGACCTCCCCAGAATCCCGAGCAGTCTAGGAAGGCCCTTAGGGACGGGATTAGGGAGAAGCTCTTACTTCTTAAGATTGTTAAAGAGAGCAGGGCAAAGTATGAAAAGCAGTTGTACGACGCTTATCTTGAAATTGATAACAGCGCAATAGGCAACGCTTATAAGTATAAGTAATATTATGTAAATAATATAGTGTGGGTTTTATTTTATTGGTTGTTGTACCGACACTTAACATTTAAAGTTTTGTTGTTAATTAGTGAATATTGAGGAAATACTTGTCTATTTAAAAATTACATGATTGCATTACAACCCTTGGTATTGCAGCAGGATTCTTAGGTTAACATATAATATCATTCGTGGTACTATTGCCGAAGAGGAAGAGGAACTGTGTATGAACACTATAGACTGATGTAATCAGCATAATTGTGTTTATCTTCAACAGTGAATAGTGAAAATGGCCTTTTAAAATAGTGCTAATTTTAAATATATCTGCCTCCAGTCATTTTCTTATAATATAAACCTTTTATTAAAGTCGTTTCATATTAAATTGCATTAAGATGAAAGGCTTTTGCCTTAGGTTATGGATGGCAGATATGTTGAACTGAGGTGGACCAAGGGTTGTGCTAGCTGATTAACTGGTTATGTCGTATTATTCTGTATTACTCATTTCACTCAAAATGTCAAGTATTCACTTACATATTGCTCTATTTGTACGTTCATATAGTATGTTATTATAACTATTTGAAAAGAATCAATTATGTACTACATAAGACATATGTAGCATTCTGTGTTTGTAAATCTAGGTAAAACTGAACTTACCTATTTGATGTCTTAAAAAAAAATATTCCTCAGTCATATTTTTTTTTTGCGCAAAAAGAAGTGTAATGAAACAGTTTTGATCATTTTGTTCAGCCAGACTTCACAAAATCTCATTATATTTATATCAGGTTACAAAAGGTTTTGACTTCGCAGATTATAATTTATAGTCATTCAAAATTCTCTCAGTTTCTGTAATATTGTAGTTAGTTTTAACAAATATTCTTGAATATTTATTAGAAATCTGATCATTGTCCTGTCTCAAATTGAATTATTCCGGTTTGTTTTTTATAAAGGGAGGTAATTCATTTTGTACTGTCTCAGGACGCAGGTCAATGTATTTGGTCAAGATGCATTATTGTTTTAGTTTGGTCTATTACGAATAGATTTATTGCTGTTAATTTAATTCTCATGTTTTTCTGTGGAATTAATATTTGTAATTATGAAATATATCTCGATGTATTTACAATTTGGTTAAGTGTTTCATTTCATGCAGATTTGTTATTTGTTAAAAGTGAAGTTAGAACATTATTACAGTCCTATATATTTTTCTCTTTCAGCAAGTATCAAGGTCACCTGTTTTTAAGGTTGACCAGGCATACCGGGTCACGGAGCCACTGTGCTTTAGACCTTATATGTTAATATAAATTTGATTGTTCGGCCGTGCGCCACCTTGTAGCAAGCCGAATTTACTCTTTTGATTTAGATGTGATTGTTAACTTTGGGTTATATTATATACATTATATTACAAGTATTTGTAAACTTTATGTCCATTTTAAGATTTGAGGAATAAAAAGTGAAAATAACAAGATTTGCTTTGATTTCTAAGGAGTTCCTCTCGACGTACCCTGTGTCGAACCTGAGGGTCCGTAGTAACCCGGCGGGATTCGAACCCATCCCACGAATCTACTACAGTATTTTATTAGTAAATTCATAACAATGAGTAGTAGATTCTTAACAATGAAAATTCTATATCAATATCAATCAGATGTTTAGTTAAGTAACCATGGCACGAGATCATAAATCTAAAAGCTCTGATTGGCTGAAATGAACTGCATAATTTTAGCCTCGGGCAGGGAACCACCGACGTTCCGCAAGCTTGCTGGATAGCTTCTTCATATGCGAGACTCGAAACCACAGCAGTAAGTGGGTGTGACTGTCAGCTAAAGGCTTTAACCACTCTTATTGAAATATACTGAACAAAAAATGTTTTGCAACTTTCTCTATGTTTTGCATGGAAGGGAAATAAAAAATACAAATGGTACAAAAACATATGTACAGTTCTAATGCCAGTTCCCTACTGAAAGTCAAAAGTTTTCTAAAAAAAAGACACTTACTTAGCCTGGGGCTCAAGCATAGGCATATCAATGGGGTGACACTTTTCACTCATTTTGGATAAAATCTGCTGATTTGTGAAAAAATTACAGCCTATATCCGATCATTTTCGTCATTCTTTTTCAATCATTATTGATAAAAGCTTCAATTTGCATAAAGGATATTGTGCTTGGACATTAGTTCATTCATATTAGGATGGTTTAGTATCACTTGTTAACTTTCGTTGTTTTAAACTGTTAAAAATGCAAAAGTTGCAAAACATTTTTTGTTGAGTATATTAATGATATTGTTTATACATGATTGTATTACACTGATATCCTACCGCTTTAAAGTATCATGTTCCGAAACATTGTTAAGGCATTTCTTCTTTCGTCATTGCAAAGCCATCGATAAAAAAAGAAAACTTTCGAAATCTCTCAGACAGCAAAATGTTCAATAGCAATTAGCAGAAATCAATGTTATAAATGTATGTTTATTTTGCATACGCTAAGAGAAGTTAAAACAGTAAAATAAATAGTGCGATCGTAAATCCCTTTAATTCTATTTGTTATTAAAAACGAGGCAAAACAAAACAACAAAATAACGTTGAAATAAGAAAAAGCAATATACTGCTTTATATTTGTTATTCATTTTCGCGACCAGTGGACCGTACGTGGGCCGTAAAAACGCAGAACGCGGTTACGTCATTCACATAATCTCACAAAATCATTCAAACATGGAAAGAAAATGACGAGGAAAAATAGAGATTCTTTAAGTTTTAACTTCATTACAAGGTAAACAAAGAAAGATGTAAATGTTATACGACCCATCCCGGTAACGGCTTTTAGTAGGAAATACGTCATCAAATTTATGCACTTCTGCATAACTACCGACAGTCGCCTGCCGAGAGTTGCCGAAAATCAGCTCGGAGAGATTCGCTGTTTGTTTTGTAAACAAGATAAACGATCCGCAAAACATGCTTTAAATCAAAAGATAATACCCTTTTCTTATTGCAAGGTTTATTTTTTTGTGTTATTGTGCATACAGGTGAAATCTAAAATGTTTAGATTAATAAAAAATATGCTCTTTGACAAGTTTAATGGGCCTTTAAATTCATGGAAAATAAAAACAAATACCTGAAGTATATGTTAATCTTCAATATATCGTGGCGATTCGTCTAAAATGTTCGAGTTTTCAGAAATTTGAGGACTCCTTTTATGTCTACTTTTGGTAAAAACATTTTTCTGTATTATTCAAAAAAACTTACATTGCTTTGGAAGATGACTATAACATTTTGTAGATGAATGTTTGCGCGATATCTGTCTTGTTTTCCTAAACATTTGAAACAGCGATTCCAGAGTTTGATGCTAAAGGTATTTCCTCTTTGCATGTGTCTGTGCCACGTAAATAAAATACTATCGCAAATTATTTGAACATAGCCTCGGAGCATTATTTCACTACCTTATTTGGCTTGCACAATCATGCCATCGATCTTGCATCATGTTGCTTAAATATATAAATCCCGGCTAGCGCTTTTGGTCGTAATAAATCAAACGACATTCTGGAGAGGTTCAACACAAAGCCACCATATTTACAATGACTGGACGCAGACGTAAAATCTGTCACGATTACATGCACGAAACGCAATAAGTCGCTCTTTTGTGTTTTAGAAGTCAGTTTTGTTTGACATATGTGATAAAAGGAAAGACGACTTATTTTCAGCGTTTACGGAAACAATGTTGACATTTTTTACGTTTTCTATTAAAAGGAAATGAACATGTCTCAAGGTTATAAAGCTGAGATTGGAAACCAGTCTCAAATCTCAAGCATCTGATTGGCTGAAATGGAGACCAGTCAATCAGATGCTTGAGATTCTAGACTGGTTTCCATGCTCAATTTTATAACCTTTGGCACAAGACGAGGCTTAAAAACGCTTCCGTACGTTCCTACGGAAACGTATATCGGCCTGGTTGTGTTGTATAAAATTATCAAAAGCGCGTCCAGAAGTGCACAGATGTCATTTTAAACACATATAAATAATTGTCTGGTCTTTTTCAATATTTTTTAATTTAAAAAAAACACGAATGAATTACTCGTTGTCACATAATGATTAAAACAAAGAACAATGGTGAGGGGTGGGGTGGGGGTAGAGCTAGTCAAGTAGACACTTAAAGGAAGTATGATCACATCTGAGGATATTAATTGTATTCTGTCAGTTATAAATGCCAAAAGTAAAGTGAACTTGATTTTATAATTCTTTGGTTTATCTAGACAGTGTCAGTGTAGAGCTGTTGAAATACCCAACTCACCGCTGGCAGTAGATTCGATCTCATTAATCGCTGTCCGTGCAGAACGAATACCCAACTCACTGCTGGCAGTGGATTCGATCTAATAAGGGTATTCGCTGTGTGTGTAAACCGAATACGCAACTCACTGCTGGCAGTGGATTCCATCTCATTATGGTATTCGTTGTTGGTGTTAAGTGAATACCCAACTCACTGCTGGCAGTGGATTCGGTCTCTGTTTGTGTAAAGCGAATACCCTACTCACTGCGGTTTGTGTAAAACGAATACCCTACTCACTGCTGGCAGTGGATTAAATTTCAGCTGGATATTCAATATCCAATTCCCTTTCATTACTCACTGCCAACATCACACACCTTAATTAAGTTGTTGTTTTATTAACCGACACTCTTTTTTGTCGATAATCAAATATTTAAAATGTTGAAAAAGACAAGTCAGTTATGTTCTTGTGTCTTAGAGAGACATCTCGAGCACGTTTGAACTCAATATTTAAAACATTTAATGCAACATAGCGAGATCGATATACGTTTCCGTTAATTTCCGTACACTTTTGCGTTTAAGAAGTAGGTTTCAACATAAGTGATAAAAGGAAACCCGTCTTATTTTAAGAGTTTACGAATACAACGTCGACATTTTGTGTACGTCGGTTTCTTTTAGTAGGAAATGAACAAGACGAGGCCAAAAACCGCTTCCATAATGAGGAGACACTTCATTTATTTCAGAAAGACGAGCTGCTGGCTCAGAAAGATGCAGAAATATGAAGACTTAACAGAATGCTACTGGAGGTTCTGCTTTATAATATTTCTTCTTCTTGAAATTACCTGCGTTTAAGATGTTTTTTCAAGTATCAAACTTTCACAACATACGCCCGACAGAAGCTGTCTTAGATATATTATATCAAGTGTTCTCCAATATCAAGATGCATTTATTGTTGTTGTTGTTGTTTTTCAAGCAAAAATATTAATTGAAGAAAGCAAGGTTCAAAATACATGTATAAGGCAAGCAAGTGCAGGTTCCACTAAGTTTTTGCAGTATTCACCGTTCACAACACGCAGAAATGAAAACTGTTTTTCTGATACACTTTATAAACTGACCGACCATACTTAGAGCAGTGCCCAAGGTTATAAACCTGAGCTTGGAAACCAGTCTCAAATCTCAAGCATCTGATTGGCTGAAATGGCGACCAGTCGCCATTTCAGCCAATCAGACGCTTGATATTTGAGACTGGTTTCCAAACTCAGTTTAATAACCTTCAACCAAGTATGTATTTTATGCTGTAGTCAGTGAACTTTACCACTCATCAAATTGATTAAACTTTATTTTCATTTATTTTTAAGAGTCAAAAGTTATAAATTGACTTTATAATTAAAATGCATCAGACACCACATTTAACTTTTGCAAAATTTGACCCCTTTTCTCAGAGTCTCCTGCATGCTTAGAATTAGGTGGGGTCAAAAGTTGGAAAAATTCAAATTTGCTTGCATCAACATGCAGGAATCTGCATCGATTAAAATCACTGTTTCAATATTGGTCGTAGTTAATTGATCCTAGCTGATGCAAGTCCTTGTAAGCTGGACTCGTCTGTCCATCGTTATCCAGAATATTGCCGTGTCATGTTCCCGTCCTTTTTCTGAATTAACACGCCAAGAATTATGTGTTAGTTAAGAAATAATAAATAGCTTTCAGTGATATATCGCAGGATATCTCACGGTTTGGAGTTCATATGCGTAAGGATATATAACGACAGGCGTAGCCCCGAGTGATATATATCTACGCATCTGAACGACAGCCTGTGATATATCCTGCGATATATCACCGGAAGATATTTATTATTTTAATTTTAATACGAGATAACTGAGCGAACAATCGAAGTAATTTAAACCCAATTAGGCCTATAGCGCGTTGTTATAAACGCAATTGGGTTATAATGTCGACTGTGAGTGTCTTCTCCTTGTACATCTCCATAATGCACAAATTGTTAAAAATTCAAAGATTGAATAACAAACTTGAAAACATGTCCATCCGGCATTCTCCAGTCGTCATTCGAACCGTATTTGTCATTCCAACCTTCTAATACCTTCATTAGGGTATAGCATATTACAACGAAAATGAGTTGCAGTCGTTAAAATTGCGCGTTAACTTCACCTTAACGTTGTCACAAAATAGAGGAAAAATTATATCATAGAAAATACATTATTCCGGAGTTCACGAGTGAAATATTTTTCTATCATTCACTGGTAAAAAACAAATGTTCTTTTTATTTTATGCTTTTATTGCAAAATTTGAGTGAAATTGACAGAAAAGTTGCAAGAAATGGCGCCAAAATCGCTTGTTTATGACATGACGTCATGGCGTCAAAAATATACAATAATACAATAATACATAGAGGATATTTGTTTCAATGGTATCATACTACGTCACGAGCACCGACCAAAAAGATCCATCCCGGACTTTTTTTTGTAAATAAACCCGTCGCTTCAAAGGTAAACTTTAATTTTTCTGTTTGAAAACTTCGTAGCTGAAAATTGTTTTGTAGCGCAACAAATATTCGTTAGTCTCAATATTATTATTCCGAGAAGCATTTACTGTGAGATGAGCCAGTTTATGAGATCATTCGGTTTTAATGTGTTTTTTTGAGAGATCCATCTAGGACTCAGGCCAAAAACAACACACATCGATGCCGAGTTCTGCCGATGCAGCCCTTCATTTTTGTAGCCGATTGGAGCGGAGTGTTAGATACATTATTAAAGTCATTTTCGACATTTGATTTATGCACAAATCGTGCTAGTTTGTCCAATTTCGAGTAAAAAAGTAAAAAGATCCATCTGGGACACGAGTGAAAAATAGATCTAGCTTTTTGGGACCTTTATTTTTATGTCTAGAGCAATTAATGACATAAAGTTACAAATGCATAAATGAGATGCAAACATACAATCATTGATTACACTTATTATTTGATCGGTTTATCGTATTAGAGAGTTGTTTTAACATAAATAATCATAAATATTGTTACACAGCTTAAAGAAGAAAACTTGAAGCTCAATAGAGAGAAAGATGAAGAAACAAAGAAAACAGAAAATGAGAGGAAGTTGGTATGTCCAATCCTTATAATTCTTTTTCAGCATATGTACAAGTTGTAAGTAAGTCCGCTAATGTTTATATAAGTTAATAAGTCTTCGTCTGCTTGTTTCCCTTTTCAAAGTTTAAAACACATTACTACAAAACACCGTATTAAAGAAAAAGTGCTAACAAGTTTGCATCATCTGACAGGAATTTAAGTTCAGTGTACGTCTGGCCCAAAGTTAAAATGCGTATCTGTACAGGAAAGGGTTAAAGAATATGCATCTATCAGTTATTTGATCGTCCATGCAGTTGAGAGGTTAAAGCATTAAAACACAGTTAAAAAAACAATCAATTTATGCCCAAAGTTATAAAAACTGAGTTTAGAAACCAGTCTCAAATCTCAAGCATATGATTCGCTGAAATGGCGACCAGTCGCCATTTCAGCCAATCAGATGCTTAAGATTTGAGACTGGTTTCCATGCTCAGCTTTATAAACTTGGGACCAGTTTCGCCACGTTATGACTTTTAGTTGTGTATTGTTTGCACCTGGCTACCCTGTCGATGATTTTAGACCTACAAGTGTTTTCTCAACCTTGTCTACTGAGACCAATACAAAAAATCAAAAAAATAAATACTGCAAAAAAGTTTCCTCGAATTTTAATTGAACAATTTGACGTTGTTGTATATCCATATTAACGGATCAGCCGTAGATGTGAAATGTGCGAGGCCCCCCCCCCCCCCCTCTGGCTTTTCACTTATTGTTGTCGCCCGTCATATTCTTTCGATTTTCTGTATAAATAACATTAAGTTCAGCCGATTTTATGGCTAGAATTGTACTGTACCCAAGGTTATAAAACTGAGCATGGAAACCAGTCTCAAATCTCAAGCATCTGATTGGCTGAAATGGCGACCAATCAGATGCTTGAGATTTGAGACTGGTTTCCAAACTCAGTTTTATAACCTAGGGCACTGATGTTTACAAAGAGCTAGCGTAATATATAAATAACTTAATGCAAGCGGGGTTGTGGAGACAGCAGCTATTCTGAACTAACTGTTCAATGAATAAATGAATTTAAATGCAGGCAGGGTTATTGGGCGACATCAACAAACTTGAGGTACCGGTAAACTGCAGGTGTCCCGATTTTATACTTCATTTATCAGTATGAATAGGAAACACTTGATTTAAGGTTCCATCACATGTGCGTTAAGGGGTCATCACACGTCGCACGGAATGAAGGTTCGATCACATGTTAGTGGGCTAAGGGATCATTGCACAGCGCTTTGTTTCAAGGATCCATCAAATGACTGTAAACTGAATGATTGTAAGCTAAACGATCATCGCGCAACGCTTAATTTAAAGGATTAATCAAATGTGACTGTAAACTGAGTGATTGTAAGCTAAACGATCATCGCGCAGCGCTTAATTTAAAGGATCCATCAAATGACTGTAAACTGAGTGATTGTAAGCTAAACGATCATCGCACAGCGCTTAATTTAAAGGATCCATCAAACTGTAAACTGAATGATTGTAAGCTAAACGATCATCGCGCAACGCATAATTTAAAGGATTCATCAAATGACTGTAAACTGAGTGATTGTAAGCTAAACGATCATCGCGCAGCGCTTGGTTTAAAGGATCCATCAAATGACTGTAAACTGAATGACTGTAAGCTTAACGATCATCGCGCAGCGCTTAATTTAAAGGATTCATCAAATGACTGTAAACTGAGTGATTGTAAGCTAAACGATCATCGCGCAGCGCTTAGTTTAAAGGATCCATCAAATGACTGTAAACTGAATGATTGTAAGCTGAATGATCATCGCGCAGCGCTTAATTTAAAGGATCCATCAAATGACTGTAAACTGAATGACTGTAAGCTAAACGATCATCGCGCAGCGCTTAATTTAAAGGATCCATCAAATGACTGTTAACTGAGTGATTGTAAGCTAAACGATCATCGCGCAACGCTTGGTTTAAAGATTCCATCAAATGACTGTAAACTGAATGATTGTAAGCTAAACGATCATCGCGCAACGCTTGGTTTAAAGGATTCATCAAATGACTGTAAACTGAGTGATTCTAAGCTAAACGATCATCGCGCAACGCTTGGTTTAAAGGATTCATCAAATGACCGAAACTGATTGATTCTAAGCTAAACGATCATCGCGCAGCGCTTGGTTTAAAGGATTCATCAAATGACTGTAAACTGAATGATTGTAAGCTAAACGATCATCGCGCAGCGCTTAATTTAAACGATCCATCAAATGACTGTAAACTGAATGATTGTAAGCTAAACGATCATCGCGCAGCGCTTAATTTAAAGGATCCATCAAATGACTGTAAACTGAATGATTGTAAGCTAAACGATCATCGCGCAGCGCTTGGTTTAAAGGATCCATCAAATGACTGTAAACTGATTGACTGTAAGCTTAACGATCATCGCGCAGCGCTTAATTTAAAGGATCCATCAAATGACTGTAAACTGAATGATTGTAAGCTAAACGATCATCGCGCAGCGCTTAATTTAAAGGATCCAACAATTGACTGTAAACTGAGTGATTGTAAGCTAAACGATCATCGCGCAGCGCTTGGTGTAAAGGATTCATCAAATGACTGTAAACTGAATGATTGTAAGCTTAACGATCATCGCGCAACGCTTGGTTTAAAGGATTCATCAAATGACTGTAAACTGAGTGATTTTAAGCTAAACGATTATCGCGCAGCGCTTAATTTAAAGGATTCATCAAATGACTGTAAACGGAATGACTGTAAGCTAAACGATCATCGCGCAGCGCTTAATTTAAAGGATCCATTAAATGACTGTAAACTGAATGATTGTAAGCTAAATGATCATCGCGCAGCGCTTGGTTTAAAGGATTCATCACGTGAATGTAAGCTGAATGATCCTAACGCAGTGCATTGTTTAAAGGATCCATCACATGACTGTCAGCTGAATGATCCTCACGCAGTGCAATGTTTAAAGGATCTATCACATGACTGTAAGCTGAATGATCCTCACGCAGTGCATTGTTTAAAGAATCAATCACATGACTGTAAGGTGAATGATCCTCACGCAGTGCATTGTTTAAAGGATGCATCACATGACTGTTAGCTGAATGATCCTCACGCAGTGCATTGTTTAAAGGATCCATTACATGACTGTAAGCTGAATGATCCTCACGCAGTGCATTGTTTAAAGGATCTATCACATGACTGTAAGTTGAATGATCACGCAGTGCATTGTTTGAAGGATCCATCACATGACTGTAAGCTGAATGATCCTCACGCGGTGCATTGTTTAAAGGATCTATCACATGACTGTAAGCTGAATGATCCTCACGCAGTGCATTGTTTAAAGGATCCATCACATGACTATAAACTAAACTATCATCGCGCAGTGAATATTTTAAAGGTTCAAACACGATTGTTGTTTATGGATAATGAAGCAATGTTTTGTTCATAAGGTCCACCAAATATGAGTGGGTCAACAGTTCATTACAATGTTTTGTGCCGAGTTCGTACTCTCCTTTGGTCACAGAGTTACAGACTGATTTACACTGTTGTTTTGGTTAGTCTAACTGTACCAATGGTTTGGCCTTGAATCATATTTCAAAGAATGGAGACCAGCCTCAAATATCAGTATCTGATTGGCTGAAATGGAAGTGCTCGATATTTGAGAGTTTTATGATCTTGGGGCATTATAAGTGTCATTTTCTCACAGCCTTCGGGACTGAAGGTTATAAAGCTGAGTTTGGAAACCAGTCAAAAAACTCAAGCATCTGATTGGCTGAAATGGCGACCAGTCGCCATTTCAGCCAATCAGATGCTTGAGATTTGAGACTGGTTTCCATACTCAGTTTTATAACCTTGGGCACTGGTAAATAATCAGACTCTAAACCTGCATGAACAAGAGTATGTAATGAAAGAAATTGCTTTAAATATTAATGTTGACTTGTGCAGGAAAATTCCGTAAGAGTATCAGTATTCAGTTTCTGCATATAGCAATAAACGTGCTGAACTGACGCATTATTTTCCATTTCAGAAGCTACATGTCCTACACAAATACTTTATAAACGAAAGCGCGTATGACCGACTTTTGATGGATTTTGTCAGGAAATATTATAAGTAAGTTACATACTGCTCTCCACGCCGACTTTTAATCTTTGTCTTCCGAGTCTGTCAGAAACTTCAAGTAAATCCTTGACACAGCAATTTGAAATAGGGCACGTCACGGGAAAAGATACATTCGGTCATCTTTAGTGATATTTTACTTTCAACTAAATTTAGAAAGAACTTACAACTATAAATAAAAGTGGTATTTCACCGTTTTCAAACAGTGGAATACCATATCTATTTCACTGCTTTTTTCACGTTGATACCCAGACGCGTATAGCATTCTGAATAAAAAACGTTTAGAAAACGGGCTCAAGTTTGGGTATATATACCGCGCAATGCATAATAAGTATTGTCGTCTGCTCAAATTTTGACGCCATTTGAAAGATTGACGTCAACTATCCGAAGGTACCTTTTCCCGTGACGCAAACCAAATCAACCCTTCAATTGCATAAATGTTCAAAGCTCTTATCTTATTGACCTTACTTCGGAAGTTTGTATCGCTTAGAAATTAAAACCTTCCAATGCAATGTCTTCTTGTAAAACAGCTTCGAATGTTTAATAGTTCAAAATAAAATAAAGGTTAGCAGACAACAGCCTCAATATTTGCAGAAACGTGCAAGTTTTGCTAATCCTTATAACTGCACATGTGTTGCATAAGAAAGTTATTTTAAAATGATGCATGTCTGTAAAGTTTCTCTGCTGCGAATGATGCAGAGCTTTACATGCATGTTTTCATTCTGGGACAGGTCGCGGGAAAATGTGTCTTCTGTAGTACTTTGCACTTTTAGTTCTTAAAAAAATTAGCAAGCATTTACAATTATTTATCATTTTCTTATATCTTATTGGTGATTTTATCAAACATTTTAACAACATTATAGTATTATTTACCGCGAAAGGACAACAATTATTGTCTTATGCTCAACCTTTTTGTGTTTAGTTTTGAGGTTTTGACTTGCCCAATATATCAAGGTTGTCCAGTCAAATATCACTTGACAATATACGTTAAAATTCGGAACTCTTATAAGGCTAGGGAAGTAGTATTTGCTGCCTTTAAAATGTACAGTTCATCAACACAATTTATTGTAAATCAACGTCGGCGAATTTTATTTCTGTTCCCGACAGTGTCGAGACTATTTCTAATCAGATGGTTTCATTTCTCTGCAGTCATAGAGAGCAGTGGATGGCGAGGATTGCCGAGGCAGAGGCAGAGAGGAACCGTAGTATGAGGTATGTAAGTTATTTATGTGTTGTCTGCAATAGCATACATTTCTGGATCCTGATGTCCGGCGACATTTAGTTTCGAAAAAATTCATTTAAAGTTTAAAGCCTTTTAAAATTCCGTAAAAACACTCAGTTTAATAAATGTCATCTTTCTTGGTGACAAAAATAACGTTTGTTAATGCAGATGATATATTTCAAGTATTTACCCTGTAGGACAGTGCTGTCCATGGTAATAGGATCAATTTCTTTGGAAAATCAAACAAATCGCAGTGTTCTCCCCTTCCTCATGTTCTTGTCTTAAACAAATATGGAGATAGGACAGCGAAACCTACACAAAATTTGACAGATTCAGAAATAAGGGCCACGGCACAAAGAAAAAATATATATATAATGATATATCCTCTGGCCTAATCGGTTCTAAATAGTTATAATCAAGTGTGTTACAAGAATATTATTAGGTAACCGAGTTTCATTGAAATAAAAAACCTTTAAAATTACATATGTGTATGTCTATCGTAATACATAAATATTACATATGTTATAATATGTAATATTTATGTAATACGATAGACATACACACAATTCTTGTTAATTGCTGAAGGTATGGCATCGTAAATGCCTGAATTGAAATAAGAATTTCTCAAAATGTGATTCGCACAGGTTGGAGACCCCTATTTTAAGACAAATTATTCCTGGCCTGAAGGTTATAAAGCTGAGATTGGAAACCAGTCTCAAATCTCAAGCATCTGATTGGTCGCCATTTCAGCCTATCAGATGCTTGAGATTTGAGACTGGTTTTCATGCTCAGATTTATAACCTTGGGCACTGGTTCAACGTAAACTTAAGCCATGCAAAAGGTTCTGCTGTAAGCTCTGCTTGTGCTCGTTGCGCAAACTTTAAATAAAAAAAATAAAGTTCATCAACGATATTAAATGCAAATCAATGTCGACGAAAAATATTTCTGTTCCCGGGAGCACCGAGAAATTCTATTCAAATGTCTTTATTTTCTGCAGTTCAAGCGAGTACGAAGAAGTGGTGGAAGATGACGTAAGAGACTCGGAACAGGACATGGAAGAGGAACCTTCCTCCTCCGAGGGGGAGTCCTCTTCCTCTGCCGAGGTATCAGACGAGGAAGAGGAAGATGACTTCCACTCGGCGGAGGACCTTTCCTCCTCCGAGGGCGAGTCCTCTTCCTCTTCCGAGGTATCAGACGAGGAAGAGGAAGATGACTTCCACTCGGCGGAGGACCCTTCCTCCTCCGAGGGGGAGTCCTCTTCCTCTTCCGATGTAGCCAACGAGGAAGAGGAAGATGACTTCCACTCGGCCGAGGAGTCTTTCTCCTCCGAGGGGGAGTCCTCTTCCTCTTCCGAGGAAGAGGAGGAGGAAGAAGAAGAGGACTTACCCTTGGAAGAGGAGGTGGAGGAGCAGGTTCATTCAGAAGAAGTGGTAAACGTAGAGGAGGAGGAAGAAGAGGACTTACCCTTGGAAGAGGACCCTTCCTCCTCCGAGGGGGAGCCCTCTTCTTCCTCTTCCGAGGAAGAGGAGGTAGAGGAAGAGGTAAAAGCACCTTCTAAGAAGGTTAAAGCAATGTTAGAAGAGGCAGAAGCATGGTTAGGTTGCTGGACTACGGACGTATCGTCTAGACATAGACGAGTCCGTGTCCAGCAACGTAACTACAGGTAAGTATTTCTTGACTCGTGTATGACATACATTTGTACTTTCTCTTCTACTGGTGCGGTGACACCAGCAGGGAGAAACTTATTTTGCATGTCATATACGAGGCAAGATTTTCATACTGTGTGTATATATATATATATATATATATATATATATATATATATATATATATATATATATATATATATATATATATATATATATATTGTATGTTGTATTTTATGTATTTTTATTTTTTGCCTCTTGTACATGCATTTTGTATTTTCTATTCTTCTGGTGCGGCAACACCAGCAGGGAGAAACACATTTTGCATGCCATACACGAAGCAAATATTTCATATAATATTTATACAAACATTTTGTATGATATATTATATGTAGTTTTTATTTCTTGCCTCTTGTATGGCATGCAATTTGTATTTTCTCTTTTCTGGTGCGGCAACACCAGAAAAAAATATTCTAATTGCATGTCATACATTAGGCAAGATTTTCATTAATTTTTATTTTAATTGATATTTAAGGGACATTGATAAATTACAATTTTAGGAATTACATTATAGGTATTTTTATTTCTTGCCTTTTTTCTGGTGCGGCAACGCCAGTAAAGAAAAATTCAAATTGCATGTCATTCATGAGGTAAGATCTGAAAACTACTTTATATTTTTTCTTCAATTTCTTACCCTTATGGGGAAATAATTTGTATTTCTCTTTCCTGGTGCGGCAACACCAGAAATGGGAAATTCAAATAGCACGCTTTGATGAAGCAAGCTTTGCATATTACTTTTGCTGTTTATTTATTTTAATGCTATTTGATTGCAAAATTTCGGAGGCATTCATATATTTAGTGTTTATGTATTTTCTTTCATTTCTTACCTCTTTGATGGATTGCTTTTTTGTTTTTCTGCACTCTTGGTGCGGCAACACCAATAATGCAGAAATTCAATATACATGTCATACTCGGGCAAGATTTTCGAAATACATTTGCAATTGATAATTTTAAAGGCCTCGGGCCTGTAAAATAAAACCAGGACCTATTAATTGTACCTGACTTTCAATATTTTTTGATAGACCATATATTTTTGGCGCATAGGTGAACAAAAATGAAAACAAGTTTTGCGTTTTTATCAAAATTTCTTTCATACTTTTCTTAGAGATAAGCATTTTAAAAATAAGTGTGCATTCAAATCAGAGCACACGCGCATGACTTTCTCGCGATCAGTTGAGCGATCGATCTAGAATGTAATTCTCTACATAGTAAAAGTTCCCTTCTAGGGAACGTGAAGTTAGCAGTGAGCAGTGACAGTAGTAGCAGCAGTAAGATTGTTTTTACTGCCGCAGTGACAGCAGTGACAGCAGTAAGATCGTTTTTAGTGCGGC